>JAXQQM020089726.1:0-347742 GCA_034641835.2 Pinus albicaulis
GTGTTGGGTATGTGTTGTATTCTTTCCACGACTAATCACGCGCAAGGGGTTCGGGGCAGCGCCCTGGCGAAAAATTTTTGGTCCTTAATTTCCGGTGGGTAGTCCACGCCCATGGTTTTGCACATGGTTTTGGTATACGATGGTTTTCGGCCCCTGGTATTTTTGTAGATCTGGTCAAGGGAACTACGGTTATGTTCTAATCCTAGGTTAATGGATTAGGGTTCATGTATGCTTCGACATGTATATATATGTGTTGTAACACTAAAAGGAATATAATGAAAAATCAAGCTGGTCGTCCCGATTTGGGATCTAGGAGAAAATCTCTGTGTTTATCTATTTTATGTTTTATGCTCTCGCTATTGTTTATTTTCTGTTATAAGATTCATGTGTAGATAATTTCTGTTCAGGGTTAAAACCTACATTTGGTATCAGAGTTTTTTTGGCTTCAAGGGGACACCTTTGCTCCTGAGGGTTTTTTGCTCAGGCCTGAGGTAGAACCTGTTCAGTGGGAGATCTGCGGGATCGATTCTTGCAGTGAAAGAAGATGGCGAGCAGCGGGAAGATAGAGATCGAGAAATTTAATGGTCAGAGTTTTGAGTTATGGAAGCTCAAGATGGAGGATCCGCTGGTGGATAAAGATCAGTGGATCACAGTAGATCCAGGTACTAAACCAACGACAATGCCAGATGAAGACTGGAAGAAACTAGATCGGAAGGCTAAGAGCACAATACGGTTGTGTCTCAGATTCAATATTTTTGAATGTATCTGGGGAAGCTACGGCAAAGAATTTGTGGGAAAAACTTGGGACTTTGTACCAATCTAAGTCTTTGGTGAATAAGTTGTTCCTGTGGAAAAAGCTGTATAACCTGAGGATGAAGGATGGAGACTCGGTGACAGAGCATCTGAATGCCTTCAATACTGTGGTAAGTCAGCTGTCATCTGTTGATATTAAAATCTCAGATGAAGATAAGTGCATCAGTTTGTTGTGCTCTCTACCAGACTTGTGGGACAATCTGGTTATTGCAATAGGTAGCAATACAACTACCTTGAATTTTGATGACATTGTCTCAGCCTTGCTGTCGGAGGAAATGAGACAGAGAAATATGGAGGGTCAGAATGGAGATGCCTTATCTGTACGAGGAAGGTCCCAGAACAGAAACAAGAATAAGCTTTCGAGTGGGAGATCTAAATCTAGAGGGAGATCTAAATCTCCTGGAAAGTTTGTAAAGGTGTGCTGGAAATGCGGAAAGGAAGGGCACTACAAAAAGGACTGCAGATCTAAAGCTCCTGAGAAAGGAAAGGGATCTGATGATGCTCCTTCTGCAGAGGCAAAAACCACCTCCGATGAAGGTGGGGATGTGTATTTGGCTTCTTCTTCAAATACACATGTAGATCATGAGTCATGGTTGATTGACTCAGGTGCATCCTTTCACTTCACTCCCCATAGAGAGTGGTTCTGCGAGTATGAGAAATATGATGGTGGTGATGTCTTCCTAGGGGATGATAGGAAGGCCAGAATCGTCGGACGTGGAAAGGTCAAGCTGAAGCTGTAAGGTGGAAGGATTAGAACACTTCCTGGTGTTCTGCATATTCCTACATTGGCCAGAAATCTGATTTCTGTAAGCAAGATGGATGATGCAGGTGTAAAAACAGTGTTCGAGAAAGATGCCTGCAAGATGGTTCGGGGAGCACTGGTATTAATGCGGGGAGTTCGAACTGGAACTCTGTACAAGCTACAAGGTAGCACTGTTATTGATGGGTGTAACAGTTCTATGGTTCCTGAAAGTGGAGCGGAAAGCCTAGCTGTCTCTGGAGAAAAGACCATGCTATGGAATCAAAGGCTTGGACATATTGGAGAGAAGGGCCTTCGGATACTACATAGAAATGGTATGGTAGAAGGTATGTCTAATTTCTCTCTGGATTTTGATTTCTGTGAACATTGTGTATATGGGAAGCAGAATCGGGTGAGTTTTCCTTCTGGTGCTAAGAAGGCGAACAAGATATTAGAACTTGTACACAGTGATGTGTTTGGACCTGTGTCAGTTCCATCACTGGGAAAGTCTGTGTACTATGTTTCATTCATAGACGACTTCTCAAGGAATACATGGATATATTTCTTGAGGAAGAAATCTGAAGTCTTTGACAAATTTAAAGAATTTAAGGCTCTGGTGGAAAACCAGACAGAGAAGAAGATAAAGGCGTTGAGGACAGATAATGGTGGGGAGTTCTGCAAGAAGGAATTTGAAGAGTTCTGTAAGAAGTGTGGTATAGCACGACAAAAGACTACTCCATACACACTGCAGCAAATTTGAGTTTAAGAAAGAATGAACAGAACACTGATGGAAAAGGCAAGAAGCATGCTCAGTGGTACCGGGTTAGGACAAGAATTCTGGGCAGAGGCAGTGGAGACTGCATGCTATCTGGTTAACAGATCACCTTCATCAGTGTTGGAGGATAAGACTCCACATGAGGTATGGACTCGTAAGAAACCCTCTCTTTCACATCTAAGGGTATTTGGATGTGATGCATATGTACATGTTCCAAAGCAAAAAAGGACCAAGTTGGATAATAAATCTGAAAGGTGCATCTTTATTGGGTATAAGGATGGTTTAAAGGGTTACAAGCTTTGGAACCCAGAAACAAGGAAGGTTGTGTACAGCCGAGATGTGGTGTTTAGAGAAGTGAAAGATGTTGTTAAACATGAAGTCATATCAAAGGAACCTGAAAAGATAGAGTTTGAGCTAAAGGAGGATGAATCAGACTCTACAACAGAAGAAGACTCAGAAGATGAAGAGCCACAAACTCCAGCTTTGAGAAGATCAGTTCGGGAAAGAAGGCAACCAGAAAGGTATAGTCCATCTGCTTTCTGTTCAGATTTTGCCTTAACTATAACTGATGATGAACCCAGAACTGTCAGGGAGGCAGTAGATTCAGAGGATGGAAAACTCTGGAAGGAGGCCATGGTTGATGAAATGGCATCCTTGCACAAAAACGATGCATGGGATCTAGTGGAGTTGTCGGCTGGAAGGAAGCCCATTGGGAGCAAATGGGTGTTTAAGAAGAAGATGAATGTAGAAGGCAAGGTGGAGAAATACAAAGCTCGGTTGGTAGCGAAAGGTTATTCCCAGGTGCCGGGAATTGATTTTGGTGATAGTTTTTCTCCTGTTGCCAAAGTTACTTCTATTAGATTACTTTTATCTGTTGCTGCTGCATTTGATTTTGAGATAGAACAGATGGATGTGAAGAAAACATTTCTTCACGGGGATCTAGAAGAAGAGATCTACATGAAGCAACCTGAAGGCTTTATGGTGAAGGGTAAGAAAGAACTGGTATGCAGGTTGAAGAAGTCTCTGTATGGGTTAAAACAGTCACTAAGGATGTGGTATCAGAAATTTGATACCTATATACGGGGACTTGGCTTCACCAGAAGCAAGGAGGATCACTGTGTTTATTTTAAATTAATTGTTGACCATGTTATTTATTTGGTCTTGTATGTGGATGATATGTTGTTGATTGGAAATGACAAAGAAATTATCCAAGATTTGAAGACCCAACTGCTCTCCAAATTCGACATGAAGGATCTTGGTGCTGCAAACTATATTTTGGGCATGGAAATTAAGAGAGATCGGGAAAAGAGGAAGCTCTGGTTAAACCAGAGGAAGTATGTCGAGACTATATTGCAGAGGTTCAATATGCAGGATAGTAAACCGGTGAATGTTCCTATTCTTGTAGGTGTAAAGCTATCTGCTGAACAGTGTCCCAAGACACAAGAAGAAGAGGAGTATATGTCCTGTGTTCCATATGCAAGTGCAGTGGGTAGCCTGATGTATGCAATGGTCTGTACTAGACCAGACATTGCACATGCAGTGGGAGTATTGAGCAGGTTTATGTCAAACCCAGGGAAGGAGCATTGGATAGTAGTGAAGCGGGTTTTCAGATATTTACGTGGCACTAGTGATTATGGCTTGTGCTACCAGGGAAGACCAGGATTGGAAAGAATGTTGGACATTCGTGGTTTTGTTGATGCAGACTGGGCTGGAGATCCGGACCAAAGAAGATCTACAAGTGGGTATGTGTTTAGCCTATTTGGAGGTGCAGTCAGTTGGATGAGTAAAAGACAGTCTGTAGTGGCGCTTTCAACTACAGAGGCAGAATACATAGCAGCCACTCATGCAAGCAAGGAAGCAGTTTGGTTGCTGAGATTGTGTTCAAGTATGGGGTTGGTACAACAAGCTATAAGGATAGACTGTGATATCCAAAGTGCAATTTTCTTGGCTAAGAACCCTGCTTATCATTCAAAGACAAAGCACATTGATGTTCAATATCACTTTGTTAGAGATATGGTTGAGGCTAAAAGGGTGTTGCCGGTAAAGGTGGACACTTTGAAGAATGTTGCAGATGCATTGACGAAGTCTGTGAGCACTCAAAAGTTCTCTTGGTGTAGAGAAACAATGGGTGTTGAAGAATTGGGCCAATGACTAAGCTCTCCTGTGGCCCCCTGCAGAAAGAAAACAACAAGTGGGATAATGTTGGGTATGTGTGATATTCTTTCCACAGCGCCCTGGCGAAAATTTTTTGGTCCTTAATTTCCAGTGTGTAGTCCGCGCCCATGGTTTTGTGCATGGTTTTGCACATGGTTTTGGGGTACGATGGTTTTCGGCCCCTGGTATTTTTGTAGATCCTACAACGAATTTACAGCTTATGTTCTAATCCAGGGTTAATGGATTAGGTTCATGGCTAAACTTCGCAAGATGTATATATATGTGCTTCGTAACACTAAAAGGAATATAATGAAAAATCAAGTTGGTCGTCCCGATTTGGGATCTAGGGGAAAATCTCTGTGTTTATCTATTTTATGTTTTATGCTCTCGCTATTGTTTATTTTCTGTTATAAGATTCATGTGTAGATAATTTCTGTTTAGGGTTAAAACCTAAAATCTATATGTATACATAAATCATAAACCAAGATAAGTTATAAGGTCAAACACATTGACATGCTATTATTCCACTTGGCAATGGTATGCATCATTTATATGTTAATTGAAATATTAAAAATCATAGCCATAGCGCTTTGATATATTTATGGTTTATAAATTATTGCATGAAAACCCATGATGGTGGTTATGAAGGGTTATGGGATAATGGTCAATCAAATAATCTTGAACTTAATTATTGTATTCACTAATGTGATCTTAACTGGATTAGACTCAGTCTTCCTAAGTGGATGGCAAATGTCTTCCACTAGATTATTATGGAGTTCTGTGTGGTCTGTCGATCCATCCTACCCTATATCTGACAGTGATGGTTGATTAGGGTTGTGTTAGGGTAACTACCACCCCTAATGCTGCTATGGCATGCTCATTATCTCTGCCACACTGCTCGACTCTCGACTGCGTGAAGGTCCCTTCTGCTAATCTTACCTCCAATGTAAACCGGGTATTCAACCCATCATGGTGATGTTCACTTAGCTGAGACACCAGCGTAGCTATGGTTTTTGTCTTCGTGGAGTTCATTATAAATGAAACATCATTGAGATCTAACAACATTCTTTCAACTCAATTCAGATAGTCAACTATCCTTTTTTTTGGCTTTACACTTAACTGCTCTTCATCTATGTTTCTCAAAAGCTTTCTACTAATCATTCTTTTTTTTTTTGCAGGAGGTAGGCCTACTACAACCAGATTCTTCAAATTATGGTTTCACCATACCTTCGTCTCAATTGGAAAATAAGGGTCTTCATTTCCTCTAGATTGATAAGTGTGGAAACTTCAAGTAAAAGTTTCCCTCATTGACAGAAATTCTGGAGCATTATAAGGGTTTTTTGTTAGCTTTATTGTCATAATTTTTGTTTACTTTTGATTCTCATTTTCTCCTTATTCCTCAATGTGCAAGGTACCTCCGCAACTTGGATTCGAGTCTCCTTCAACATCCCTCCTAGTGTGGCCACAACCCCTTCAACAGTTATTCAGGTATATAGAGCTCATTCTTCAGCAATTCCTCTATTTGTGGCATTACAGTGTTCATGTTCGATTCTATGGTCTGGTTTCTGAGGGAAAACCCTCTGCATGTACAGGGTTTTCAATTTCTACTGTTGCATGGCTGAGATTTCCAGTTTATCTGTGGAAAGGGGCGTAGGTTTAATTACAGGACGTGGTAAATAATTTATTTTGTTAGAACATACCGGTTCTTATTTTCGAGTTTGGGCTCTTGGAACCTGTTTTGTATGTTTTCGGTTCTCTTGTTTAGAGCCTTCATGATTTTCTAGTGCTATGTTGTTTGAGCACTCATTATGAGTTTCTAATGTACATATAAAAATTATATGCAGTATTCTACTAAGTGTTACTTTTTTATTTTGAAGGATGGTCATGAGTTTAACTTGTAGATATGGTTATGTACTTATGTTTCATATGGCTTTATCTTCTTTGCATACTGTAAATTGTTAATTTCTAAGAATGATGGTTCTGTATTATTAGGCTTTGAATTTTTAATTAATGGTTTTCCATTATGTACAGTAAATGTAGAGCTAGAACTCCAAGTCTTGGAGTTCTCCAGTTCTTCTGTAAATTTTATTATCTTGTGTTATAATTTTGTTACTCTATAATTTCTGCAGTTGCTATCTCACTGTGCTGAATATTATATTTAGAAATATAGACTGAGCATTTTTTTTACAATGGTTTACTATGCTGCAGAAGCTAAATTTTTTGATGTTCTTTTCTTTGGAATTCAGTTTACAGAACTATAAAATAAATCATATCTTTAGTACGAATTAGCAAGAGTAACAAAAGATTTTTTCCCTTATTTTCCTGTTCTTGTCCATTTTTATTTTCTTGGTTTTTCTGTTACTGGTTTATTTTTTCTAGTAGTATTGAACAGTTTCTAGTTCATTCCTCCAATTAACAATAAATGAACAAATTCAACATTTTAGGAAATAGAAAATATTCCACAGTCATTTATTATAATTCAGCCAGAGATTTAGATACTTATCTCATATCTCTTAGCGTAACTGATGGCTCCTCCCAACCTTGAGAGAGACTATTACGTCCTCTGCTCCCCCCAAGCTCCGCACCAAAGTTCTTCAGAGAGCATTTATGTATAGGATTTAGGCCTCAAGACCTCTGTCCAGTCTATACTCCTTACATGTTACAGAGCTCCATTGGATCTAGACCAGCTCTGGACAACTATTCTTTCCACTACCTCTGTGGTTAATTCTTTTTCCTTTTTCTTGAACATAACCCCTTCCCTCCTTTAGGATTTTCTTTTTATCCTTTTGGGAAAAGTATCTGTCAGAAAAACTACTCAATCTTTTACTGTAGATCTTGGAATTATTTTACCATTCAGTTAAGTCTTTTCTCAATGCAAATTTTATTCATAAATAAAATTCAAGTTTTTATTTTTACTAACTAATAACCATATTCGTTAATATCCTTTTCACTAGTCAATTCAAATGCATTTTTAACTAAATTAAAAATTATTTTAATCATCATGTAAAAATAAAACGAGAAGTTACTTGAAATTTCGAAATAAAGCAGGAAATAAAGGCTCTCATATCCGTATTTTTTGTTGGACCTGTAGCTCTTGGAGCTATCAAACCCATCATTCAAAGGGTTCCCTGTGAGTCTCGTGAGTCTCTATGCACCTAGGCTACCTCAGAGACTTTTTTCAGAAATATTCTAGATAATAGAAGTAAAATGAAGTTCTATTCAAGAATTTTCTTATTTTCACTCTTATTCTTTATGCTAAATGTTTAATTAATTAAATGGAGAACATGTGCCTTTGCTAACCTTCTCGTCTTTTCTTTATTTATTTTTAAGTGTTGAACTACTATAGTAATGCCAAGGAATTAACCACATTAATCCACCGCCTAGAAGTGGCAAACCATACCAGCGAGATTTAGTTATGGACATAAAAGCGGGGGAGAGATCGGAATTGAAGTACCCAAATAATTTTTTTCTTTCTTTGTCTTTGTTTTTTTTTTTTTTTTCTTTCTTCTCTCTTTCTGGTCACAAAATATTGTTTTCTTGAAGTGACATGTATTCATGATGGGTTCACTGAAATGATATCATTAATATGGATAAAATATTGTTTTGTTGGAGTGACATGTATTTATGATGGGTTGATTGAAATGATATCGTTAATATGGATCTGGGTTGACCACTCATCTTTATCTTGGTACATTAATTTTTAAGATATCTTTTTTTATATTTTTATAATTTTTAAGATCTGAAATTTTTTATACTTTATAGTTTTTAATATTTGAATTTTTTATATTTTTATAAATATTTTATAAACTAATTGATGATATTATTCATTTTTATAAAAATATCAATTATTTTTATTAGATTTGGTTTAAAGATGATATGTTTTAAAGTTTTGGGTTAGATTTTACCAGCCTAGATCCATCTTAACTCCGGATCTATCAAGTGCCCCCAAGAGGGATCAAATCTCTCTAGGTGCAAACTTCTTTTTCAGTTGAGTGTGGCCAAGGAAAATCTATCGATAATGTGAGCAACATATGATTAATTTTATCAATAATATGTAAATACATTTAATATGAATATAGTCATTTTAAATATGCTAAATATTTCTAAGATTTATCGAGTCATTTTAATTTTAAATTTGCTTAGTTACCTTCGTTTGTTGAGATGATCAATATTGTAAAATAACTTTAATGATGAAATAAATTTTTTGAATGCAAAGTGGTACACTAATAATATTGAATGATAAAAAATATGAATAATAAGAATGTAGTCAATTACAAATAGTCTTTATTGTGATCAATCTCAAACTATTTTCTTCTACTATTCTTATTGTCACCCTTGTTAGCTTTTTCATCTTTTCATATGAGTTATATGAAAATGACAGTTGAAATCGTAAACCATTTAAATATTTAGCTCGAGTTGTTGTAGTAAACTTCATACCTTGTCTCTCTTGCTCTCCACTATTAATAGGTTTAATTAATATAATAAAAAAGTCAATGTACATTGTCAATAATTTTTTGTGCTTACACTAAAATCAATGCACACTATTAATCCAATGAATTTAACATTAATGTACCATCATACATCCAATTACATCAAATAATAGATCAACATATACACGGAAATCAATGCATCCAAAGCAAGAAATAAAATAAGATTAGAAAACAACATCTACACTAAAATCAATGCATCTAATGCAAGTAATCAAATAGGATTAGAAATCAACATCTACACACAAATCAATGCATCTAGTGCAAGTAAGCAAATAGTATTAAAAACAAACATCTATAGTGAAATCAATGCATCTAGTGCAAGTAAGCAAATAAGATTAGAAAACAAACATCTACACTGAAATCAATGTATCTAGTGAAAGCAATCAAATAGGGTTATAAATCATCATTTATACTGAAATCAATGCATTCAGTGCAAGAAATCAAATAGGAATAGAAATCATCTATATTAAAATCAATGCGTGTAGTGTAAGCAATCAAATATAATTAGAAATCAACATCTACACTAAAATTAATGCATCTAGTGCAAGCAATCAAATAGGATTAGAAATCAATGTCTACACTAAAATCAATGCTAGTGCAATCAAATAGGATGAGAAATAATCTACATTGAAAACAATGCATCTAGTTCAAGTAATCAAATATCATTAGAAATCAACATCTACTCTAAAATCAATGCATCTAGTGAAAACAATAAAAAAGGATTAGAAATCACCATCTACACTGAAATCAATGCATGTAGTGCAAGAAATATTCTTCCTCCGCTCCCCACCCCCCATATATGTGTGTGTGTGTGTGTGTGTTTGTCTGTCCCTCCATCTCTTCTTATTTGTCTATTTATCTCACCCCCCAAACACACATGCTCTCTCACTCCATATCTATCTATGTCTGTGTCCCTCCCTCCATGTCTCCATGTATCTCTTCTTTATCTTCACCTTCCATCTATATCTCTACCTCCCTCCATCTATTACTATAAACCCAAAACATACACTCTCTTTCTCCAATATATATATCTATCACTCCCTCCTCCTCCTCCTCCTCCTCCTCTCTCTTCCCCTTCCCTCCCTCTCCCCCACTTCTATCTCTCTCTTCCCTCCTGCTATCTTCTCTCCCCATCTTACATATCACTCCCTCTCTCTCTATCTCCACCTTTCACTCTATATGGCTTTATTCTTACCCCCCTCTCTCTCCCCTCCACTTCCATCTATCTTTCCCTCCCTCTCTCCAATTTCTCTCTCCACCTTCCAAATTTGTTACTATATTCCTCTCTCTCCTTCTCTCACCCCTTCTCCCCATCTATCCATATTTGTCTCTTTATCTCACCCCAAAATTACACACTCTCTCTCCATCTCCCTCTCTCTCTCCACTTCTCACTCTCTATGTATTTCTTCTTCCCTCCCTCTTTCACCATCTAGCTGCATTTCTCTATCCCTCCCTCTCTCCCCCTCCCTCTCAAGTCGCCTTTATTTTCCTTCCTCTCTCACCAATTTTCTCCTAGCTCCCTCTCTCTTCCCCCATCTCTCTCTCTCTCTCCCTCTCTCTCCCCTACAATCCTATCTCTTCCCCCATCACTCACTTCCTCTCTCTCAAGTCCTCTCTCTCTCCCTTCCTCTCCTACCTCCCTATATGCCCTTCCCCCTCCCCCCCTCTCTCTTTTCCATTCAATCCTCCCTCTCTCTGCCCTCAAATACTCTCTATTCCCCCATCACTCTATCTCTCTCTCCAACTATGTTACTATATTCCTCCATTTCTTCTTCTCTCTCCTTCTCTCCCCCCTTGCCTCCATCACTCCTTCTATGTCTCTTTATCTACCCCCTAAACATACACACTCTCTCTCTGTCTCTCCCCTGTCACTCCCTCTCTCTCCACTTCTCACTTTTTATGCATTTCTTCTTCCCTCCATCTCTCCCTCTCCAACTCCATTTCCCTATCCCTCCATCTCTCCTCCTCTCATCCTTCCTCTCTCTCCATGTTTCTCCTACCTCCCTCTCTCTTCCCCCTTCTTTATCTCTCTCTCTCTCTCTACCCTTCAATCCTCTCTCTTTCTCCCTCCCTCTCTCATTCTCTCTCTCCCACCTCCATATTCATGTCTCCCTCTCCCTCTCTTACAATTCTCTACCTATCACACTCCTCTCACTCTCTGTCTTCATTTCTCCCCTCCCCTCTCCTTTAGTTTATCTCCATCTCTCCCTTGTCACTCCCCCTCTTTCTCCACCTCTATCATATTTCTTTGTTCTTCCCTCCCATATATATCTAGAGTTAATATATATATATATATATATATATATATATATATATATATATATATATATTAATGTAAAGTTATTAAATTTAACAATATTAATGTTAAGGTCAATAATGTTTTTTTTTTTTGTTCCGTGATATTAATAATAATTTGGTGTATGGTATTTGGCCCATATGCTTCATATATAATTAGATGTTTATTTCTTATCATATTTGATATATTTTTATTTATTTATCTTACCTATTTATACCTCTTTTATATTAATTTATTTACCATACCTCTTTTATAAATACGGTATTTGGGCCATGGTATTAATAATAAATTTTCCCATGGTATTAATAATAAATTTTCCCCATGGTATTTGCCCATAGGCTTCACCTAAATAAAACCTATTTTTTGAGTTTTTGTAAATAAAATTATGGAGGAAATATTTATTTATTTACCATACCTCTAGTTTATTTATATTTTTATTTATTAACCATACCTCATAAAAAGAGGATGTATTTATTTACCATATTTCTAGTTTATTTATATTTTTATTTATTTACCATATCTCTTTTGGAATAAGTATAAAAAGAGGTTTTATTTATTTATCATACTTCTGGTTTATTTATATTTGTATTTTTTTACAATATCTATTTTTTGAGTGTTTGTTCTTTTGGAGTAAGTATAAAAGAGGTTTTGTTTATTTACCATACTTCTCGGTTATTTATATTTGTATTTATTTACAATATCTCTTTTTTAAGTGTTTTCAAAACTCTTCATATTTTAAATTTATATTGTTTACATTTATTTTTAATTGTTTATTTATATGGTTATGTAAGTTATTGTTTAAGTCGACATTATTTAGATTTAATTTAAAAAAAAAAAAATAGTTTTTTATTTTGGCTTCGGACATACTTACACATCCGGGTCATACTGGGCTGGAGAATGCGCCTCTCGGCACAATTAAAAAAAAAAAAAATCAAATGATGAGTTTTATTATTTAAAATATATTTTTGAATATATATATATAAATTTAGATGAAATAATCAAATTTGTAATTTCAATAATTGTTTTTATTACATTTAACACAAATTCAATTAAAAAAAAACAATGTCTAAAATTTAAATAAATTAATAATTTTAATATAGTTATAATCCATTCAACATTATATATGAGAAAAATACAATAAATACATAAAAATGCAATAAATATCAAATTTTCAGTAAAATTGGTAATTCATTTTATAGAAATGTACAAACACTTAAGAAGGTGGTTGAGTTTCAAACTACATGCGTAGGTTGAAGTTATCTTATATTATGGTTTATGAAGAAAGGTTTGTTTTATTCATGTTTGCATTTTAAGTAAGATTTATTAAATTTTTTTTATGAGAATATATATTATCTTATTATGTTATTGAATAGCATAAATATGGCTATATAAAGAAATAATGAATGCTAGATGTGTCTCAACTTACTACATAATTCAAAATCAATTTCAAATTATCTTTTTCTTTATATTCCTAAGATTACTTAATTATAGTAATCAACTTTTTTATTATTAATATTTATATTAAAATGAATGGTTATCATTATTACCATAGAATATTTGTATATAAAATTAATGTCCTCAGGGGATATGATTTCCCAATTTTAAAAAATAATTCGAATATTGAAATAAATTCCATAAGGAAATCTAATTTGGAAATGCTAAAAAAAAAACTAAAAATTTACCATAAGAGAATGCAATAGAATTTTTAAGAATATTCTTTAGATAAAGAAACTTACAAAACTTTTGATTTAAATATTTTGTTTTAGCAACAAGGCTAAAACAAACTATAGATGAGTTTCCATAAAGAACAAGAGAGTTGTTGCTACTGATTAGCTGTAATGTAGTTTGAACAAAGGAGTTTATGCAAAGTAGAAGATAGTTGTCGTCACTACAACAGGGAGTAGTCGCAACGTAGTTTAAACAACGAGAAAAGTAGAAGAGAGTTGCCCCCACTACAACAGAGAGTAGCCGCAACGTAGTTTCAACAACGAACACCTACAGTTGTGTTGCGAAAACTCTCTAAACAAGAACACACTGAATCATCCTCCAAAAAACTTGTCACATTACATAGCCGATCAAACTCTCTAAACAAAAACATTCATACTTAAGCCCTTCCTGGTTTGAAAAATGTATACATTGGCTTAAGTGTGAATGTTTTTGTTCATAGAGTTTGACCATGTAATGTAACAAGTTTGTTGGAGGAGGATACATTGTGTTCTTGTTCATAGAATTGTCACAACGCAATTGTAAGTGTTTGTTGTTGAAACTATGTTGTGTCTACTCCATGTTGCAATGGTGGAAACTCTCTTCTACTTTCCTCGTTGTTGAAACTGCGTTGCAGAAAATCTGTTGTTCAAACTACATTGCAGCTACTTGGTAGTGACAAATCTCTTGTACTTTGTGGCAACCCCTCTATAGTTTGTTTTAGCCTTGTTGCTAAATCAGAGTATTTATAGACACAACTTGTGGTTTTATCAATAAAAATATATAATATAATTTTGAGAATAGTTTACAATTTTTAAAATATAATCTTTTTGAAATGTAATATCTGTTATAATTTAAAAAACATAATCCCCCCAATCGGGGTGTGCATCTGTCAAGAGTGCAATAGCATGATAGGACAGATGGTCGCGTTCACCTCTTCAAGCCATTATTATCCATGATGGCGCAGATTGAATTGTGGTTATGGAAGTGTGCGACTGATCGGGGAGTAATGAACTGGCAGGGTCGACAGCCTGTGCTGTCAGAGCGGCAAAGGAATGTTTTTAAGATAGTAAGATTTCAGCATTGGCATTTTCATCTGCCATGCATAGTTATTCTGCAGTGCAAGCTCAGAGGCAGCACAGGAGGACGTCGGACGCCATATACGCCAGCCAAATAATTATGTTGGGGTATGTATTTGTCTTTCTTCTATCTCTCATCGTTGATGTCGTAAGGGCTATGTTTTGTTCGCAGCAAGCTCTGTTTATTTGGAATATGCTGATGGCTTATAGCTCTGCTGCTCCTCTTTTGTGCCCTGTTGAACCTTGTTTTCGTGACCCCTGTCAATTTTCTAGTGGCTTCTCAGTTTTCATTGCGGTTCAGGTCAAATTTCGCCTTCTTTTGCGTCCTACTGTTGGGTGGGTTAAACTTCAAAGGTTTATTCTGTGTCTGTTTCAGTTCTATGTTCAGTTGTCTGAGGCATTTGGGGGTATTCTCATTTCTTGTTCTAGCGGACGTGACTGGGTTCAGCGTTTTCCTTTTATCCTTAAATATGCTCGTCAATTCGTTTCTAGTGGTTGGGTTTTATCTTGCTCTGGTTATCTGAGCTTTCAGTGGGTAGGGTCTATGGAATTTTCTTTGTATGGCTGTAGTCGGGGTGGGAAGCGGCTTTCTTTCCATGTTATCAATTGTGGACATAAGTCTTTCTGGACTTTTCAGATTCCTCGTGATGATTGGGAGGCAAATTTTGTTTCCCTGTTCTCTATGGGTTTTATGCATTCTGTTTCTGTCCAAGGCATTAGACTGAGGAATTGGGTTCTCTTGTTTTCATTACCGTGTCCTCACGGCAGCCATATGGTCTTTACACAATGGCAGTCCACTGGTTATTTCACTGATGATGTCCACTCTTTAATCGTTTTTTCGTTTTTGTCTTTGTTAATCCTTAGGCCACTCTCCATCATGGGGAAGCGTCGTTATTGTCACCACTCTGTTAAAGGTAAATAGCAGGCCCAGCCTGAGACTTATCCCAAGAAACGTGGTCGGAAGTCACACCAAGGGGTCCTAGAAAACCTCACTGCAAACTATGTTCTTGGCAATTCATCCACTGTTCGCTAGGAGATTCGAGGCTGGGAACAAGAAATTCAAACTGATCCGGAAGATAATGATGTGGAAGTAGAGATCATGGAATTTATAACAGACCCTGGTAATACTCGAGGTTGTCTCACTTTGTTCCAACAGACTGTCCATACTTACTGGATAGTCAAATGCCTTTTGGCCAAGGCTATGCAGAGTTTTCCTCCCACTCAAGTGAGGATTGAGCCACAAATTGTGGATTTGCTACAGGACATTCAGAATTAGCTGAATCACATAAAAATTACTCAGTATCAGGCTACTGATCGTATCAGTAGAATCGATGATTGGGTAGGCCGAATGGAGAAACAACTTTAGCAGTTGCAGCAAGTGGATATGCCTGGTTCTACAGTGAAGAATCCTGCTCTGGTTTACTCCTCAGATGGCTAGTTGTTTTAGAATTTTCTCATGGTTTTTAGATGAAATTTTCTGTTTTGTATGGACATCTTTAATTCCCCAACTTGTAGATAATTGTGTAATCGGCCAGTTAGTTAATGAGGCTTATGGACGAATGAAACTGTTTCAATTTTGGCTTGCTTTTAACGCTTTAAGGTGGCCAACAGACCTGGTTTCCTATGGGAAAGTTGAGGCCACAGAATGGATTTTTATATTTTGTAACCTGATTTACAATTATAAATAGAAAATAGCGAGGTACTACCAAATTTACCAAAAAAAAAAAAAAATTAAAAAAACATAATTAATATAGAAAATTATAATAAATGTATACTAATCAAAACTCATCAAAGACTTGAATATTTCATCACAGACTTAAATATTTTATCAACTAGAGGATGCAAGAATATATGTAGAACCAATTAGTCCATATCAAAACGCTTAAGCCATTGTTGAGATTGTTAAGTGACTATCCATAAATATCCATAAAGGGATTACAATGGTCAGGTTGTATCTATAAATACTATGTTTTAGCAACAAGTCTAAAAAAACTATAGAGGGGTTTCCACAAAGTAGAAGAGAGTTGTCACTACTAATTAGTCGCAATGTAGTTTGAACGCCGCAAAGGGGAAGAGAGTTATTGCCACTACAATAGGGAGTAGCCGCAATGTAGTTTCAACAACAAGGAAAGTAGAAGAGAGTTGCCACCACTACAACAGGGAGTAGCCATAATGTAGTTTCATCAATGAACACCTACAATTGCGTTGTGACAACTCTTTGAATAAGAACACAGTGAATCCTCCTCCAACAAACTTGTTACATTACATAGTCGGTCAAACTCTCTGAACAACAATATTCACACTTAAGCCAACATATACATTTTTCAAGTGGGGAAGGGTGAATGTTTTTACTTAGAGAGTTTGACTCGCTATGTAATGTAACAAGTTTGTTGGAGGAGGATTCATTGTGTTCTTGTTCAGAGAGTTGTCGCAATGAAACTGTAAGTGTTCGTTGTTTAAACTACATTGCGGCTACTCCATGTTGTAGTGGTGGCAACTCTCTTCTACTTTGCTCATTTTGAAACTACGTTGCGACTACTCCCTGTTATAGTGGTGAAAAATCTCTTCTACTTTGTGGCAACTCCGTTGTTCAAACTATGTTACGACTAGTCAATAGTGACAACTCTCTTGTTCTTTGTGGAAACCCATTAATAGTTTGTTTTAGCTTCGTTGCTAAACAAATATTTATAGACACAACAGGTTTTTCTAATAAATTAAAAATGATAATAATATAAAAATATAGGGTTTAAACCACAAGCACAAAAATCTAAAGATTCACATGGCATTTTGACATCTGTTGAATAAAAACATTATGTAGAAAAATTGGGTGGATTTATGTACATATACACATGTTAGGGTGAGGAGGAAAAATATACTTTATAATTATATTCTTGATTCTTGAAATGAGAATGTGAAAATACAAGGGAATGATTAATTTTTAACTATTTAAATCTTAATTTTGAAATTTATGTTTAAATTATTTTTTTTCATGAAACACATTTATTTTGTTTTAGTGAAAGTGAATGAAAAGAAAGACTACTTTGTTATTCTTTAGGGATGTTTTTGTATATCTATGTATATGTTTGTCATTGTAATGTTCTGATAAATCATTTATTTTAAATTTTACAATTTATTTTATATTGAATAATGAGAAGAATTAAGATCCTCCATATGAATGATTTATTTCGTTGATGAGTTTAAGTCATCTATTTCCAAATCTCATTATTATATGAGATATCTCATTTTACTTTAATGTAGTGAGAACTTTAAATCAAAAGTTTTGTAAGTTTCCTTATCTAAATAATATCTCATTTTACTTTAATGTAGTGAGAACTATAAATCAAAAGTTTTGTCAATTTATTTATCTAAAGAATATTCTTCAAAATTCTATTGCATTCTCTTATTGTAAAATTTTAGTTTTCTTTTAGCATTTCCAAATTAAGTTTCCTTATGGCATTTATTTCAATCTTCTAATTGTTTTTTAAAATTGAGAAATTATATCCCTTGAGGACATTAATTATATATACAAATATTTATGATAATAATGATAACCATTAATTTTAATAAAAGAAAGTTGATTAATATAATTAAGTAATCTTAGGAATATAAAGAAAAAGATAATTTGACAGTGATTTTGAATTATGTAGTAACTTGAGATACATCTAGCATTCATTATTTATTTATATAAACATATTTATCTTATTCAATAACATAATAAGATAATATATATTCTTACAAAAAAGTTAATAAATCTTACTTAAAATGCAAACATGAAAAAATTAAACCTTCTTCATAAACCACAATATAAGAATATATGATAAGTTCAACCTACTTAACCTACTTCTCATGGCATGTAGTTTGAAACTCAACCACCTTCTTAACTGTTCATACATTTCTATAAAATAAATTATAAAATGAATTACCAATTTTAATAAAAAAAGGATATTTACTAGCACTTGATCATTTTAACAAATGACCTGCCGGAACACTGAAGGCGGGACGATGTGACACTAGCTCGGACGCGAGGAAGGACCTGACGCGCGCGGGAAGGAGATGACAGCAGGAGGGTGCAGCAACCGCCAAGTGTCAAATTTTGAGAGGGTGGAAGGGCAATAGGTGGAGCACAGAGATTGGCTGGGAGCACTGTCCATCCTAGCAAAGCTCACAATAGGAACACCTTCGGCGTAATTAAATAAATAAATAAAATATGAATAAATAAATAGAAATGAAATAAAATAAATAAATAAATAGAAATAAAATAAAATAAAGATTAATAAATAAATAAATAAAATGAAATAAAAATAAAATTACATAAATTACAATTTAATAATATTAAATTAAAAATTAATATTTTTATTAAAATAAATATAAATATTTAAAATTCAAATTATAAACTTTGATCATTTGGTTTACTTTTCCCTGGCATTGTGCGATCAAAATCCAAGGTATATTTCACTGGATTTAACAAACGCACCTCAAATAAAATGCATAATTCATGAATCTTACAATGACAATGGCTCCATGAACCAATATGGACCACTTGCAGACTCAATCGGCGGACTTGTGTACAAGAGAAATCCAAATACAGGAATATTCCATATAAACAAGAACCAATCATGACCAAGATGATATTCTTTAACATGTGCGTGAATTATCAATTTTTTTTACATGATCGGAAAAGGCAGCCAGGACCACAGAGAATCATAAAGTCTCTTGCAAAGGAAAGTGATCACTGTCATTTGATACAAGCCGAATGTGTTACCAACTCAACAGCTGTTGTTTTAACTTGGAAAAATGGCACCCATTCAGAGAAATTTTTTTGTCCAAATAACATGGCTTAAATGGTGCATAAGTTTTGAAATAGTTCTTCAACCAGTGTTTGAAAAATATGTTTTGAGATATGGTCTGAAGACCTGTACCATTCTTGTTATGGTTTCTGGTAACTGGCTTTGAGCATTTTTTTTGTAGACCAATAACAGCCATCTACTGTTGCCTTTCAACAATTGATACTCTCGTCCAATGATCTGTGAGAGGCATATAAACCCTTTGTCAACCAAGAATCAAAATCAGCAAAGTATGTGTTTTCTAATACATGTCCATAAAAATATTGCCTATGTCAACACAATATCGGACTCACTGACATTTTCTATTCTTAATATACTGTAATTTTTTTCTACAATGAAACATGCATCATTCATTTAAAAAAATACACTAGAAGAAATAAATTTGAATGGAATTGCATTGCATTTTCAACAATGAAACATGCATCATTCATTCTAAACAGTACAGTAAAAGAAATAAATTTATATTGAAATGTATTGCAAAAGCTAGAAGAATACAATCACCATCAACAGCAGAAGTAAGAGATTTTTTGTGTAGATTTCCACTCACAAAACAACAAACTCCTCTGTAAACTTTTCAACCTTCGAAACCAATTGAACAATCTTCCAGATCTTTGGAAGCATTAAAATTTAACAGTGATGGAAGGAGAAGAAACAAGTGATGATGAATCAGAATCCATGGTCATCACTTGCATCTCAGCATTTTTGTCCATGAGGGATTGTAGAGTTCTTGGTATTGGGGGAGTCAAAACATCGACAAATCCTTTTAGCATCTTTACAATCGTGCCCATTCTTGGTCTTGAACCCTCGCCATCCTGAATGCACCAGATAGCTACCATTGCTGTCCTCTTAACCTCTTCTATATCAATTTCCTTCGCAAGGCGGTCATCTACAGGCTCCAGAATGTTTCCTAGGCTGACCTGCTTGGCAGCCCAAATTAGGAAAAACCATTTTTCAGATTCCACATTGCTTGACTCTATGTTTTTACGACCTCCCATGATTTCTAGGAGTGTCATCCAGACGAGTCTGTAATTTTGCTTATAAAAATATCACACATTGCAACGAGTTCATAACAAAATTTGTATGGCAGTCTCTCGAAATAATAATTTGAGAGGTATGTACTGAAAACGATACCTCTCATGATTTTAAAATTTTCATTATTAAACATATACAATACCATTAATTCTGGTACAACCTTCCCCATACAAAGAAACTCTCTTCAACTAAAATTGATGTGTTGCCCATCAAATTTCCACAATCTACAGCACAAAATTCTGTAGTTGCATTCACAAGTACACCCACACCCTGTGGAGATGCATACTTGTCTCTGTTTTTCTAAGCTACCCATTATCTGCTAAACATGACAGAGGACCTGAACATGACCTGACTTATAAGCCATTTGTGCAGAAATTCTCACTGAACATGACCTGCTGCATCAAAATATTCATAATACAACATTATAGACTAAATCTAATTCAAACAACACAATAAAGTCTTCTACAACCTTCCCCATACAATGAAACTATCTTCAAGTAAAATTGATGTGTTGCCCATCAAATGTCCACAATCTACAGCACAAAATTCTGCAGTTGCATTCACAAGTACACCCACACCCTGTGGAGATGCAAACTTGTCTCTGTTTTTCTAAGCTACCCATTATATGCTAAACATGACTTGTCCTCTGTCATGCTTGTGATATTCAAGACTTGCAAGTCATTTGTGTAGAAATTCTCACTGCACATGACCTGCTGCTTCAAAATAATCATAATACAACATTACAGACTAAATCCAATTCAAAACCAATTCCAAATACAATCAATCTAAGGGTCACACTGCTTTTCATTCCACATGAGTACTCTGCTCTGGATGCCTCTGCAAACAAGACAGAAAAGAAACAAGAATCCTAATTCCAATAGCCCGCCATTAACTATCAAGAAAAAGCTATGAACCCTTAAGTGGGCTTCAGATCGTCAAACATGGACGCCCATGACCAAATCCTGCCACTATTAGCAGGCGAAACTCGCTCATTATGCAGGCGTATAGCCGCGAAAATCCTCTAGCTCGACTTTCAATCTCAGGGGACTTTTCTTCTTCTTGGCATCCCCCCCAAAACCACCGCCTCCCCATTCTTGATAGCCAGACTCGACGGTAACCCGCCCAAGCGCCTACAGCCACAATTTCCTCTACAAAATACCTTCGAAGCAGAGACATACAGAATCGGGAATTTGGAGATTTCAGTGAGGCTACAATATTGATAGCCATACGATGGAAGTGTGTTGACAAGGATCCCAATTTTGGAGA
This sequence comes from Pinus albicaulis, assembly GCA_034641835.2. Classification (NCBI taxonomy): domain Eukaryota; kingdom Viridiplantae; phylum Streptophyta; class Pinopsida; order Pinales; family Pinaceae; genus Pinus; species Pinus albicaulis. The sequence continues at coordinate 21,193 of JAXQQM020089726.1, forward strand.
TGATTCTGAGAATATGTTGTACTGATTTGCTGTAACATGGTTTGTTGAACTTTAGAGGCCATTTACAGTCTCAATGTGTATGCATTTTGTTTAGATAGTTATCACACTTTATGCCATTTGGCTATATCCACCCACATATTAGATACATGAGCAAATTTTACAATTCAGGTTCCAATCCCCATTGTAGTTATAAAAACTATGCTGATGGTCAAATTCAAAATTGCGCACTACAAAAACTGGAAAGTGGTTAAGACCTTTTAACTCTTCTTATTTTTAGCTATCTTCTGAAGTTTACCTTCTATGGATGAAATAGAATTTCCTCTTTAAGAAACAAAGTGTGCATAGCACTTGTGCCAATCTTATGTATGCCAATTTTGTCACATGTTTACTCTTATACACACATATATACGGGAAGGGCATAAATACTGTAGAAATGGCCCAAAATTGTAAAGCTGTGCCTTTATCACATATGTAAATTTGAGGAAGATTTCTAGTCACCTGTAGTGTGGCTTTTTTGAATGAGACTCCAACACAAGCCTACAAGTCATGAGCAGAATCTCATTTAAAAGAAGAGGAGGAATTAGACATTATTTGAAATTTTGTTTTTCTCAAGTTTTTTTGTTTGTCTCCTGCACATACTTATTAGTATAGAATTGTCAATTTACTGTTGTTCAACTCGATACATAAGAACATGAAATCAAGTTTTACAACATAATAAACAGCTAGGCACCCCTAATTAAACACATGGAGAAGCCTTTTTATCAACCCACTGGTCAGTGGCTTCCATTAACAAATGAACCAAACATTGGAAACTTCTCTAAACAGGTTTCCAATTCCAAGCATTCCCAAGCCTATGAGATATTACAGTAGCTCACTGGCACTGGAAAACACATTTTGGCAATAGCTGGACATAAATACAGCAGCGCATGCACATATCCACGATCTAACACAGAATTAATATATTAAAATAACATTAGTCAAACCATCTTGCGGCAAATGACATGAAACAAGGCACACACTTTCTTAACTTTAGAAACACTATCTAGAGCAGCTAAGATTCAACCCTTGGTCATTGCTTTCCAACCAAAACGCGCTCAAAATGTTTCTAAAAACACTTTTGTGAAGAAAAAAAAATGGACCCTAAGAGATGGAGACCATTGTCGTCTAAAGCATACAGGAGTTCCGTACTTCGTAACAAAGAACAAGCCCTTACCTGGCAATCTATACCGATCACTGCCTAGAACTCTAAACGATAGGAAAATTTGCATGCATGCCAAACGAGGAGTTGATTCATTGGTCAGGTCAATGGTCTGCTAAAATGTCAACTAGGGTCATGAGCTTCAACCGGGTGTAAGTCAGGGACAACTTGGGCAGAAATGTAACTGACCAAGAAACTAAGTATAAGGAAATATGCTCAAACGAAAAGGGGAAAAACGAAGAAAACATACTGAACAAATGAAGGGAAAACATGAAGATTTGAGCACGAAAACAACAAAGGCGTATAGTGCACCTGTAAAATCTCATCTGTAGTTAGAACGCATGGCGGCGTCATATCTCGAGGCAAAATCCTAATATGTGCCTTAGTCTCCTCCCTCATTTGCTGGATGATCTTCCCACCCTTGCCCAGCAAACACCCTACCTGACCGTTGGGCACAACTAGACGAGTAGTAATAAGATTGTTGGAGTTATTTTCATCGACAATATCCTAAAAAATTCTTCCATGAACCCTAAACAGAGCCTCTTGGGCCCACGAAACTTTCCCCAAATCTCCACCATTGTTCCCAGCATCTTCTGGCGTGGAAATAACAATAACCCTCTCTTCGCAACCCTGGACAGTCTCCTGCACGGTGACTCAGGCACCTGTCTCCTGCCTAATCTGCGAAACAATGCTACCCCCCTTTCCTATGACTCCTCTGGCTTTGGACTCCGGGCAGAGAATTCGAAACACAATCTCGTCACGCCCTGCTGAAGGAGGTTGTGGATGCTGTACCCGCTTGTGCATGTGACCAATATCTTCACCCTGTGGCTTGAAATAGGGCAGCTTCGGACGGGGCCGAGAATACACGCCATCCATGGCAGCTGCAACACCAATCTGTACTGCCAATACGAATCGAAAGAGAACTGAAAATGCATATATGAGCGGCTCTACGAACTGAAAATGAAAAGAATCTCTAGCCTATGTTTTGTGATTCCAATGCCCATGCTCTGCAAGAATTCATGGTTGAAAGAAGCAATATCCTCTGTTTCCAGCTCGTTCTAGGCAAACAAGAGGCCATACTCGTAGACCAGGCAAGGTTCCAGGTCCGATTCCGAGAGCCAGCCGAACAGCGCACGGATGTGAAGCAGCTGACGCGCGTGGGAAGGAGAGCAGGAGGGTGGGAGCGATTGGATAGCAGGTGGGATGGATGGCTGCCAAGTGTCAAATTTTGACAGGGTAGAAGGGCGATAGGTGGAGCACAGAGATTGGCTGGGAGCACTGTTCATCCCAGCAAAGCTCATAATAGGAACACCTTCGGCGTAATTACATTTTTATGTATTTATTGTATTTTTATCATATATAATGTTTAATGGATTATAACTATATTAAAATTATTAATTTATTTAAATTTTAGACATTATTTATTTTATTGAATTTGTGTTAAATTTGAATTTGTGTTGAATGGATTATAACTATAATTAATTTGAGTTTTAGAAATTACAAATTACTTCGAGTCACCAATATGATTCGAGGTTTCCAATTTATCAAATTTTGGTATGATTTTGATAAAATTTAGTTTAAATTTTTAGAAATTTAAATTACAATTTTAAATTTGGTATAATTTTGATAAAATTTATTTTAAATTTTTAGAAATTTAGATTACAATTTTAAAGTTTCAAAATTTTAAATTTAGTGTAATTTTGATAAAATTTAGTTTAAATTTTTAAAAATTTGAGTTACAATTTTAAAGTTTCAAAATTTTAAGTTTTCAAAAACTTTTTAATAATATTGAATCTATATTCACGGTAAGAACAAGATTTAAGCATTTTCACTTTTTTACTGTTAAATATTTTGTGAGGAAAAAATAATAAGACTGAGAAAATTTGCAATTGTACACAATTCCTAAATGAATAGCTAAATAATTCTTTGATATGATATGATAATAATGGAAAACATTATTACCATGAAATCCAATATCAATCCAGGGCTTGGTGGTATAAACGCACAATTTTAAAGTACTAAGATTTTCTCTTCATCATACTTCCGGGAATTTAAATGGTTCAAGAATTTTATTTATTTGCAAAGGTCATTTTCATTATGAAGTCCAAGGCCCTCTTCATATAAATGTATTGTTTTAAATGGGCACAATGTCCACTTCATTATACACCCACGTTTTTAAATTGTTATGATTTTTATCTATTTTCAAATTTCCTCTTCATATACATGGAGAGTCAAAGGCCCTCTTCATGTATAGGTACGGTATTAAACTGCTAAATTTTATACAAGGTTTTATATGGTTAAAATTTCTATTTGTTTGTAGCGGTCCTCTTCATTATACGGGCAAGGTTTTAAGGTTTTAAATTGCTTAAACCAACCATTTGCACCATTTTTTGACATATTTTTTTGGCCATTGTCATACAACATTTGTTATGATATTTATAATATAGATGTGTAGTAATTAAAATCTGGCCATAGATATATGGTAATTAAAATCTAACGACTTACATACCATAGGAGTATACCAACGCCAGTATTACTTACGATTATACACCTAATACATGTTTAGTTACCATATGCACAGTCCCATTAAGCTGGCCGAACTTTACATGAATTTATTTTGGTTTTTCACCGTTTTTTGGTATTCTAAGGTAATATAGGTGGTCATTATAAAGCAATTAAAATAAGATAATTACGCAGATTGACTTTACTTTTGGATTACGATGGCCTTTGATGCAGAAGCATTAGGCGCAATAAAATACTTTGTATTCTAATAGACATAGGGGATTTCATGTTTTTGCTTTCTTATGTAATTATTAATATTTGAATGATTTTTAATTAAATAGGGAGAGGAATTGTAAATGTTCCCAAATGATTGGAGAACATGAGAGAAGTTGATCAGTTGGGAATATGAAGAGTCAGTTTGGTAAATCTGGGGATTTAGTCTAGATTTAGGAAATCTAGAATTTGAAGAGTTTTGTTGAGCGTTAAAGGAGTTGAATCAATTATTATTAATTTGTATAAATAAGCCTCAGAGGCATTAGGCAAAAGAGAGAGCTGCAGATCTGGAAAGGCAGAGTAGTGAGGTAGAAGGCCATTTAATTTGAAGATCTGGCCGAGGACCAGAAGTCTGTAAGTGAACTCATTTATCTATGTGAAAGGATTTGTTCCAGTATTAATTGATTTAAACTCTGTGTAGTAGGCTTTGGGTTTCAATTAGAAATTGTATGAACAATGTATGAATAACTCTGTAATTGGGGGTTAAATATACTTTGTGTGTCATTGAAGAAATCGACATTCATGTCGATGTTCTGATGGGAAATGGGATGAGCGTAAATCTATGAATTGAAGCTCTGTGTGTTTGAGTTACTGATAAATGGATGAAATTCATTGTGGAAGGGGATGACCCTTTATAGGTAGTAATCGCTCTGTTGAATACAACAGTGAATGAGAAGACTAAAAACCCTTTGAAACAATGAATCGAACATATCGATCTCATGATTAGGTTGTGTGGGGTATGGTTTAATCCTGTAGTTTATACCCTATATAGCTATCGAGGAGCTTTATCATCAAAGTGGAATATGTTGAATTTGATGTGTAGCACAGAATTGTGAACGCAGAACAGTGTTGAAGAAGGGACAGTGATTAACGCAATAGGTAAGGTGAAATCAGAAGAGCAGTAGATGAAAGGAATGACTAATTGAATGGAACTTGATAGCGTCGAGGAGTAATAGATCGGAAGGGAGCCATAGAGGTTTTTTTAAATCTCTGAGCGGATTTCGGAATGATGGGCAATAGTTGCTGAGATCCACACTTGAGATTCTGAGCGTAGGCACCCATAATTCTGAAGCGAAGGAGCTATGAAAATGAGATGGAATAGAATGTTGATGGCATTAAAGTAAATGGGGGATATGGAACCGTGAGCAACCAACGAGGCAGAACTGTGAATTCAGAACAGTGGAAGTGGTTCTTGAAAACCAATTATGGTATTTGGGTAATTTTAAAGGTGTTAAGTGGTAATGTCATTTTGAATGCGATAAAGGGGAGCACTTGACACATGGTTGATGGTGGTATTTAAATACTGCCCATTTCACGTTTTTTTGGAGTGTTAAGGTCCAGCTCTTGAAAAAACGCGATTGTCATTCGATCGGGCGGCATCGAATATCAATGACGTTCGCACAGATAAGTTGCAGAGGTGTTAACTGGCAAAGAGGTACGTATTATTTGCTAGGGCCCAGACTTTAATATATGTTGGTGGTTGACATTTTAAACAAAGTCTAAGGTTTATGCGAAATGCTATGACCAAAAGTTCATGCGTGGATGTCTTGGTTAAACCAAGGTTAAGTTTGGATAAGCTTTAAAATGTGGAGGGCGCATATATATTTGATAGTTGGTATCTGGGTTTCGACCAAGTCGAAGACTTAATGTGAGATAAAATGTTTGGTAAAGCAAGTCACATATATAATGGCTATGTTGTAACCATATTAAATGTAGTCGAGTTTAATTGAGAATCGAATGTTTGAAAGTTAAAGGAATATGGTTTCAGCCATAAAGCGAATAGCAAAGCTTCACACATGAAGACGTAGTGTTGAGTTAATATGTATGGTTTCACCATCATAGAGAGTGAAGGCTTATCAATTTGGGGATTAATTGAAAAATAAGGTTGCACATTTAAAACGCCAGATAAGAGATTATAAGTAGGTGCGTCCATTCTTATGCACAGTGGAGTATGGGGTTTATAACCAAGAGAATTTTAATTTAATATCTCAAATCTCAGATTTGAGATATTAAAGCTTCCATACATATTGTATTTAAATTGCCAGTTGAGATTATTTGGGGCCTTAAAATTTTTGAAATGCATTTTATATGCAGCTTTGAAGTGGGAATGTGGGTTTAGTAGGGTACCCCGCTATCAGCTTCCTTTTTAGTTTACCTTTCTCATCTCTCCCTAACATTTGTATAGAGATTTTTATGTTTCTCTTCTCTTTTCAACTTAATAGTTGCGCATCAATTTTTTTACACTGGTTTTTCTTTTACACTTGTTGCTTTTTAGTGTAAGCATTTCGGGAAGAGTGAGCGAATCTAATGATTTTTATGATAAACGAGCGAATTTACTGTCGACCACCACCAACAAATTCCCAAATCCATGGGGTACGATGAATTATTCCAATCGAGACTTCATAGCTCGCTCTTCAGATCGTAAAAATGCTGGAAAGCACCATAGGCTCGAAAAAAAAGGAGTTGAGGAAAAAGATCCGGCAGATAGTCTTGGCCATAACCAATCTTAGAAACACTCTTTAGTACGCGGAAATAAATTTTCAAATCCTGACTATCAAGACATTAACAAGTCTCGATGGTGAATAAAAGGGTCATGAGAGGATCGGCTACACAGACGGATATCTAGGTATTATTCTCTTCCCTTTCTTTTTTATAGAGAGAATTGATAACAACAATGAAAAGGAGAAACTTGTGAGGATGGCAGGAGAAGCTTTGGGTTTTCTTTCTCTGGACACGAATCACAATTGTAACAGTGCACTACTTAACAAAGAAGCGATCGTGATGCAAATCAATGGGTTCATCATTGATGGCAGTTTTTTTGCATGCAAATTCCAGCTTTCTCCACAAATCGGTAAACAACCTTGGGATCCGACCCGCTTTTCGGCGCCTCTAAATTCACACAGACGTCTGTGTTTCTAGCCAAATTAAAATAAAGTGGCAAAAATAATTTCTCTGGATTGGGTGACGAAGGATGTTTATGGTTGTGGTAATAATCATAGTGTTTGGGGAAAGGAATGGGGGCGAGTAGCCATTGATGCAACTAAGAGATACATGAACACAACAACAGCAGGACTGACAACCTTATATCGGACCTCATCTTAAGTTGATGTAAACTTGTCTGAGAGAAAGAAGGGGTTTTTAAAGCTACATGAACCAGCTGTGTAAAAGTTGTCTTAGACATTCCTTTTCTAATTTTCAAACAATTAGAGAAGTAAATAAAAATAAAAATCTACTTCCAAAATATTTTTGTAAAGATAATTTTGGGAATGAAACAAATATAATTGTTAAATTATAGGCAGTGAATTGTTATGAAACCAACTTAGAAAATAGAAGAAAATATGGATCAATGCATTAGAAATCAGCCTCTTCGAGAGAGAAACCTCCTTTATATTACATAAATGAACAATTCTTGGATGATTCAAATGAAAAAACCTCATTTCTATATATAAGAGTCCAATAGGTTACAATATAATCCTAGTCGACATAACAATGACAATTTAAGGGCACAACAATAATAATAGTGGGCTTCTATGGGGCACAATAATAACAATATGGGGAGTAAATGGGCACAATAATAACAATAAGGGGGCTATACTAACAATAACAATAAGGGGATAAACTAGTATTATAGGGACCTAACATGCCTCTATCCTTCAAACAAGTGTTGTCCTCAATGCTTGATTATTTCTAGATGTTTTTGTATAAAATTCTCATCCGTCCATGTGAAATATTCAGCAGGTAAGTTCTTCCAGTTGCTGAGATACTCTGAAATTGATCGATTTCGTAGTTGTCGAGTTCTTGTTTCCATGATTGTTTCCGGTTCCAATATGATTTTTCCTTCCTCGTCAACTTCTGGCAATATTGTTTGAATTAGGAGTTTGTCACCTATAACCTTCTTTAAGCATGAAACGTGGAAAACTAGGTGCACTCGGGAAGATGCATGAAACTTTAATTTGTATTCCATAGATCCATCTGTTAGCCACCTATAATATTTGTTATAGCAAAAGGTGGCTAAGACTGTTTAAGCCTTCAAGGAACAAATTCTATTACTAAAAATTGTTGGCTCTTGAAGACTCTTAAAGGCCTCATGCCTCTGTCCAGATCCTATACTTTTGTTTTCATCCCAAAACACTCTGAAATCTTGCTGATTTCCAAAGCCAAAATATTGTTGCAAACACCATTTTCTCCTTTCCCTTCTTCCCAAATTAACCTCATCTTTCTATCCCCCTATTTCCCACAAAAATCCCTCATTTTCACATTTCTGCCTTTTCCCCTCATCAAAATCCCCTTTATAAGGTTTAAGACTCACTCTTGGCCTTATCGAAACCCTAAAACCTTTGAAAATCATGAGAAAACCCATTTTGTTATATATATTGGGCTTAAGCCCCCTTGGGCTAAGTCCCTAGCCTTTCCACCCATACACCCTAGCGCCGTGACCACGCGCTGAGCTAGTCGGGCGCTTATCCGGTTTAAATAAATATTTCTTCGCAAACCATTAAGAAACCTTTGATATTTATTTAAACCGTCGAAATTCATTTTATTTTTTCCGCCAGTGAAAATTATGGAGCGATCTCGACCGTCGATTCAATCCTTAGATCTGATGGTGCGGAGCGTGCCTCCCTGTAGACCCCCCAGCCGTGCGTCGTTTTCCCAAAACTTCATGGTTTTTATCGCACCACTCTTCGGCGGAGGGCGGTTTTTACCCGATGGCCAGTGATTCCATACATCGCTTGACACACGTCCCTTGTACTTTTTGAGAAACCACCATCCATCGCGCATTAACGTTCGGACCGGGACGCCTAGCGATATCGCTGTGGACCGTCCGATCTGGGCCCACCGATCCAACAGTGATCGCTCGTCGAAGTTGCTCGATGGTTAACGAAGGTGCGCGCATGATAGCCAGGCCATCGTACAACGGCAAATCAATCTCCACCGTCGATCTGATTTGCAGATCGACGGCCCACCATTCATCGCCCGATCTCTCTGTTTGACTTTCCATTGCCCAATCCCAACCGTCGATATCTGCGCGATCGACGGCTCAGATTCATCCTTCTCTTCTGACCGCCTCGTTCAATCTCGACCATCGATCTCTGCACGATCGACGGCTCGGATTTAATCTTTCTTTCGCCCATTCCACGATCTCTCCCGATTGATCCCGACTGTTGGATGATGTCATTCAACGACCCCACTCTTTCCACACATCCTCTGAAGTAGTCAAACTATATACACAGGGTTTTATAACTCTTTTTTATATTTTGCAGGGTTTAATGTTTTTTTCTGCCACATTGAAGAAATTACGAAAGTAGAGGGTGACGACCCTCCCGCTTTCGATTCACTGAGGGAGAATCATTCACAGGGACCTAATTTCACATTTTCATCAATTTTTATCCCAGCGCTGATGCCAAATGACCCTGCGCGACCCTATACATCAACAAAAACCATGGATTTGGCACAGGCAAAGAGTATCAGAGACGAAGACCAGAATTAACCAGAACAGAGGATTAAAGGACAAATTTGTGGGGATTACGTCTAAGATGCTTATCAAAAGCCTAATCCCCAAATAAAACATAGTTTACAGAAAACCTAAAGTGTTTCATCAAGCAGGAATGCTTCCACCGCCGCAATCTGAGGCAAATTGATTCCTCTCAGCTACCATAGTGCCACTTGTTCCTCAAAGTACTCAATCAGGGGCCGAAGTTATTAATCGAATGAATATTTTCACCTCAGCACAACTGGAAAAGTTACTTCTGCAATGAAACTTAATGCAAAAGATATCTGCAAAGTAACCCTAGCGTCACACAAAGCCTCAAAGGTCAACAAAGCTCCCACCGAGCTTCATTCATAAGTGTACATCAATTAATACAGTGAAACACCTGTACAGTTTCTTCATTGAGCCCCCCAAGTTCCAAGAAGACATTAACTCTGTATTAATTGTAATTGAGATCTTTTATCAGATCTCACCTCCTCATTCTTCTATATATACTACAACAGAATATGAGTGAGGTGTTGGTTGCAGAACTTGGAAATATATTTGAGTAAAAACCTCTGATTGTAAATAGTGTTCACTGGCCCTTGGAGCCCTGCTTGTGATAGATTAGATAGGCTGAACAGTGAAGATGATTGCTGAACTGAAACATTGGACTTAAAGACTGTAACTGGTTTGACATCAATATAAAAGTTGTTTCTTGGGATCCTGGTCTATATCATCGGTGAAGTGCCTCTCTCTTTGTTATCATTTTCCTTATATGTATGTCATATTGTTCACTATTTCTCTAATAAAGAACATCATTTGCAGGGTTAGGACCTATTGTATATTAGTAACCTTCTCTTATTGAAAAACTTTATCTCAATGTTTTCCTCCAAATTGTTATTTAAGAATGATTTTATACAGTTAAGCAGTTAGGAATGCTGGAGTTCCCTCGTCCTACTGTTTGCCTTAAAAATATTGTTCTTGAAAGTTATTTTCCTTATTGTGCTTATTAAAGATGACTATGGAAGATATGGTGTGCCCTGGTCCTAGTTTTTCTCTAAAAGCAGATTTTGAAAGTTTCCCTTAGTGTTGACTGAAAGCAGAATATGTTTAAAAGTACTTTATCTGATCTTAGGTTACACTTTGTTTCTCTTATATGTTTTCATACTTTCTGAAGGTAATTATGTGGATTACTGGATTGTTTGTCAATTAAGCTGCTTGAAATACAGACTTGTCCAAGAAGTTTTTGGTTAGCCCTGTTCTTGGTTGGTTTTAAACAGTTACTTAAGAGGATTTTCTTGTTTGGACTGACTATAAATCCTTTGTGAAATTATTATCAGTTTCCACCATCTCCAACACTTTATTGTTTCCATCCCATCATTCTATCTCAAATAAATTTTGTGGTATAGATGAATTTCCCCTTGGATCACTCTTGATGTTGTTGCTCAATTAAAGTCCAGATATGACTCCATAGCCCAATGGACTAAAAACCAACGTTATATCTATATTTTTAGCCTAAGCTGTTCTATTCACTTGCAACTTCTCACTTTTGAAACTGTTTTGCATTTAGAACTTTCCCCTCAAATAATTTTCATGTTCAACCATCCAAAAACAAACAAACCCTTGGCCTTCATAACTAGCCTCATATCATAACCCCAAACTTCAAATACAAATCCATCTTTGTACATATTGGAGAGATCCCTCTCCGGATTCAAGAGGGCTAGATCCTAGAATCCCAAAGTTGGTTGAAACGATGTTGTTTCTGTAATTGGACTCTGCCAATCTTGCTAATAAATTGCAGATCCCTAACATTTCTTGTGACTTGGCTGGGGAAATATAAACCCTTTACCTTTGTTGTGTTCTCCCATACTCTTAGACAGAGTCCGGAAAGGGATAGGTAGCCTCCGGATCTCATCCTCTCTCAGGGGTGACATATCTGGTGAATGCTCTCCCAGTCAATCTCTGGTTTGAGTTCCCTAGAAAAACTTCATAAAACCTTTGTGAGTAAAAATCAGCCTTTTCAAGCACTACCAAAAGCAATGGTAATCATGATGAAACTTGTTTGAATCAGTGAAAATCTAGGTAAACCCTAGGATTCTCTTAAGACTTTATCTTACCTTGAAAAATCAACTGGTGTAGCCATAAGAGTACACTCTCTTTGTCTCATAACCATAGCTAAGTTTTGAAATAAAGTTAGGATATTCTTAAAAACCATACAATTTAAAAATAACTTAGAAAAGCCAAAAATATTTCAGATTGGTATTCAATAAACATGGTGGTGGACCATAAAACCTTTTACCTCCTTGGGAGCTAAAAACTTCCACTTAGCGACTCCACAATCCTTAGCAGACCTTAAGACTCCACTGGGAAGAACCCAAATTATTGTAGCATCATTCAAACTCAGTTAGAGGACTGTAGGATTAAGATTTGTGAAAATAGATTAGTTAAACCTCTCAAAGATTGTCATACCTGGTTGAACTTTTCCTGTTTGTTTGGGTCTGAAAAACACAGCATAGTGGCTCCTAGAAAGATTCATACTAGAGCCCATCCTGACCCTGATCCACCTGAGTTTGTTGATAACCCAAAAAGTATCCTTAGGAAGTCTCCTAAGATTAAATTATCAATTGTTTTCAGATCACCCTTGAGAGCTAAATCAGTTCCTGAAAATCTTTCAGCTCTACAATAAGCAGAAGCCGACTTAGTAAATCCTTTTAGAACTAGGTCATTTGATGATATAATTCAGCTAGATTCTGAGTCTTCACTTTCATCCCCGGAGGCAAGTGAACCTCCTGGTAGTAGAGAAAAAACACCACCAGATCTACACTTCCTGTTGAATTTAGGTGTCTCTCATCCAAGATCATCTCAACAATCTACTGCTGTTCCATCCACATCTACTCATCCTTCATCCACTGTTCCAACCACTCCACTTCAGCCCACCTTCCCTTTTGTCAAACCACCTGTGAATTCACTTCCACCTCCTGCCATGGCTGCATGGTATGCTCCCCTAGTCCTTCCTGCAACATTAGTCAATCTTCCACAGGACTATCAGTCCAAAATTCCATTATTTGATGCTAGCAATGCTACAACTGCATCACAACATGTGGATAAGATGAATGACTACTTTGACAGAAATTAAATTGATGATGATTCTGTCAAGCTTAGATTATTTGCTCAAAGCTTAGGGGGAGAAGTAAGAAAATGGTTTAAAATCTTAGCCCCCCATAGTATAAACGATCTCCCAGGCTTCCATCAAACTTTGTTAAACAAATGGGAAGTGAAGAAGAATCCTCTCCAAGTCCTTTCTGATTACAAGAACCTCCATAGAAACCCTGGGGAAAGTGTCCAAGCTTATTGCACTAGGTTTAATAGTGTGTATAATGCACTTTCCCCAGAACTAAAACCTCCACAACGCTCAGCTTTAAAGAATTTTCCTGAAGGGTTTGACTCTGACATGACCTATTCGCTAAGAGAGAGAGATTTTGCAACTCTTGAAGATATGCAAAGAGGTGCTCTTTCTGTGGAAGTCAACTTAATGGAGAAGAGAGCAAGAATGAAAGCTGAGAAGAGAGTATCTTTTAGAGAGGAATCCACACCTTCTACTTCCAACTCAAAGATGGAGAAAATGATGGAGGAGATAATGAAAGAGATGAGAATAATTAAGAAAGCACAAGCAAATCAAAACCAAGCTGCTCCTCAAAACAGAAATCAGAACCAGAATCAGAATGTTAGAAGGAACCAACCTCCAAACAGACCTAGGGAAGATGATCAGCAGATCACTCCTCCCTTTCATCAAAACTATGTAAGTGAGGTTGAGGAAGCAGATGAAATATTAGAGGAAGAAGATATCAACATGCTGGGGGTAGATGATGATGAATTTGACATTCATTATGTTATAAAATAAGGTCTATACACACCTTATGATGACAAAAGAGATGATGATGAAAATTGTTATCAAGACATGGAAAATGTCATCATAGAGCCTCAAAGAGAATACGACCTTAGAAGTAAAACTAGTCAACAACCCCCCAGCAACAAAACTTCTGACCAATCTTCATAAAACAGCACTGCAACCAAGCCTAAAAAGATTAAACAAAAGGACAAAACAGTGGCTGAAAATTCTGATAAAGGTAAAGGAAAAAGCACTCAAAACAATGAAAATCAGAGTGCAGACATTAGCAGCACTAACACTTCAGCTAGTACTCCTGCAAAAACAATTTTTTCAAGTGCAAATAAAACAAATCAGCAAGCTGATATTGCTGATAGAATGACAGCTAATAAGGCTGAGACAAGTGCTTCAAAGAGTCAAATTCCTTTCAGCCTGGAGCAGGAAATTTCTAAAATCAAAATCTCTGTTCCTTTGACCGAGTTAGCTGCCCAACATGTATATAGGACCCAAATTTTGAAGGCTTTAAATATAGAGGAAAATGGAGATACAGTCAATCTTAGTGATGACCAACTAGAGCTTATTTTTGGTCCAAAGATTAAAGGAGGATACCAAGAGGGACTTGTTCCTCCTTTCTATGTGAGTTTAAACATTCATGACAAAATTTTTCACAATGCTATGCATGATTCCGAGGCTTCTCATAATTTAATGCCTAAAGCTGTGATGGAGAGCCTTGGTTTAGAAATCACCAGACCTTACAAGGACCTGTACTCCTTCGATTCCAGCAGGGTAAAATGTTTGGGATTAATCAAAGACCTCTGTGTTAACTTAGCCCAGATTCTAGCTAAATGCTTACTCATGGATATTGTCATGGTTGATGTGCCCCAAAAGTATGGAATGTTATTATCTAGATCTTGGGGGGCTAAGTTGCAGGGGACTATGCAGATGGACATGACCTATGCGACTATCCCTGTTTTCAATCAAACTAGAAGGCTTTACAGGGAGTCTCATATGCAATACACAGTAACAAGTCAAGACAGACCACAAAACTCTCCCCTCTATTTTGTAAATACAGGCCTGGATTCTTTTATTTTGTTCAACGATGAAACATTAGTTGAACAAGTAACTCTAATGGAGTTAATGGCCAATAGAGAGGAGGAGGTAAATGTGACACAACTGTCAAAACAGTTTGCTGAACCTGTAAAAACTAGCAAACAAAATATGGGTCTTGAACTACAAGACGTCGGTCCTTTGCTTTTAAACCTTGACACTCAAGAAAACGTTCCTCTGCCTAACGAAAAATCTAAAGAGTCTAAACAATTTCAATTAGGTGTCGCTAATCATGAAAAATAAGAAGGCACAGTAGTTAAAGAGAACAATCACGAAATGGATGAAACTAAAAACAATCCTCTATGGAGTATGCATTTTGACGGGTCATGCACTAAAAATAACGCGGGTGCAGGTGTCTGGATTCGAAACACTGTAAGTAACCACACCGAATGCATTTCCTGTAAATTAAACTTCCAGTGTTCCAATAACATAGCGGAATATGAATCCCTTCTCTTAGGCTTACACCTATTGAAAAAGTTAGGAGCCAGAAGAATCAATGTGTATGGGGATTCAGAGTTAATCGTTAGGCAAGTCAATGGGGAGTACAACGCTCATCACCCCAGACTTAGGGCCTATCAAAATGATGTCGTGGACCTTTTAGAAACTTTCAATGAATCCCAATTAATTTTCGTCCCGAGAAAGGAAAATATTACAGCCCATAATTTGGCCTCTGCAGCTAGAACATGTTTAACACCATATGATGACACAACTCAGATTTAATTCAGACCAGACATGCCTGATAACGAAAAATATTGGCAGGTGTTTGAAAACGACAAACAAATAGAAGACTTCCTGCAATTCAGAAATGAATTCGAACTAAATAGTTCGGACTCAGACCATGAAACAAACTGCAAGGAAGAAAATTTTCTTGGTGAAGAAGAACTGTCTCCTGAACCTACTAATATAAACCTGTTATCTAGCAAACTTAGAAACAAAACAGAGATGATTGCAGAGTCAGAAACAGAGGAGTTATAAACTTTGCACTCTAAAGATGAAATTTTACCCAAAGGCCTGGCTCCTTTAGAAGAGTTGTTTGATTTTAATGATGTGTAAAATAAACCAAAACTGGAACCTGTAGAGACTGAAGTGGAGGAGTGCAATATAGGTAGTGAAGAAAAACCAAAAATGATTAAACTGTCTAATACTTTACCATCTCACATTAAAATCAAATACATTGAGTTGTTTAAAGAATTTTCTGATGTTTTTGCATGGAGTTACGAAGATCTTAAATCCTATGACACTGAAATAATACAACACAAAATCCCCCTCAAAGAAAACCAAAAACCATTGAAACAGAAACTGCGTAGAATAAACCCTGTTCAGCTACCATTGGTTCAGAAGGAGATCATGAAAATGTATGATGCTGGTATTATTGTCCTTATTAGATATTCTGAGTGGGTGTCTAATTTGGTGTCTGTTAGGAAGAAAACTGGAGAAATCAGGCTTTGTATAGACTTTAGAGACTTAAGCAAAGCTTCGTTAAAAGACAACTACCCTTTACCCAACATGGATCATATTTTACAAAGGGTGGTAGGGTCTAGAAGAATTTCTTTGCTGGATGGTTATTCAAGGTACAATCAGATCTTGGTTTACCCTGCTGATCAATTAAAGACAACATTTACTACACCTTGGGGCACTTTCATGTATGTGAAAATTCCCTTTGGTCTAATGAATGCTGGAGCAACTTTCCAAAGAGCCATGGACATAGCATTCTCGGAAGAATTGGGCTTCTTCATCATTATCTATCTTGATGATGTCACTGTGTTTTCAAAAACAGATGAAGAACACTTAGAACATTTGAGAAAGGTTTTCGAGAAGTGCAGAAGGTTTGGAATATCTTTAAACCCTAAGAAGACACTATTCGGTCTCCAAGAAGGTAAGCTTCTTGGACACATTATTTCAGAAGAGGGTATAAAGATAGATCCAAAGAGGATTGAGGCCATATTGCAAATCTCTCATCCTCGAAACATCAAGGAGTTGAAATATTTCATTGGGAAGATCAACTTTTTGAGAAGATTCATCCCTAATTTAGCTGAGCTCCTCAGGAATATCATAAACATGCTGAAAAAGGAGCAAGGGGTAAAATGGACCTTGGAAGCAAAGCAATCCTTTGAACTAGTGAAACAAGCGTTAACCAAAACACCGGTTCTGATAAGTCTTGATTTTTCAAAATATTTTTATATTTTCTCATTTGCATCAGAAGATACCATAGCTGTTGTCCTTTTACAGAAAAACCTACAAGGACAAGAGCAGCCTATAGCATTCTTTAGCAAGGCATTGAGGGATGCTCCTTTGAAGTACAACATTATGGAGAAGCAAGCATTTGCTTTGGTTAAAGCATTGAAAGACTTTAGAGTATACATCCTTCATTCACATATTATTGCCTTTGTCCCAAATTCAGTTGTTAAAGACATTCTAACACAGGACCCAGATGGTAAGAGAGGTAAGTGGATTGCTGTTATTCTTGAATATGATTTAGAGATAAAACCCACTAAGCTCATCAAAGGCCAAGGTCTAGCTAGATTAATGGCTGAATCAAATTGAGAAGTTCTTGATATTCATATGATTAATGCTTTAGATGATCAAGAGGAAATCTCAACACCCATTGTTGAAAACCAGTTTATGAATTCCTCTTGGTATGCTGATATTATTTATGTTCTGCTTAATTTGAATACACCTCTTCATTTGAAAAAAACAAAGGCAAGGTTCCTAAAATTGAAAGATGTAAACTATTGCATTATAGATAAATGTCTGTATTGGAAAAATGCAAGTGGTCTATTGCTTAAATGTTTGCCTGAGTTTGATGCAGACAAGGTTAAGTACCAATTCCATGAAGGAAAGTGTGGAGGTCATTTGTACTGGAAGACAACAACCAACAAAATTTTGAGGGCTGGTTTCTATTGGCCTACTCTTTTCCATGATGTACACAACATGATCATAGCCTGTCATAAGTGTCAACTTTTTGAAGGCAAAAGAAAACTGCTACCCCTCCCTCTGCATCCAATCACTATTGAAGCCCCTTTTCAACAGTGGGGACTTGACTTTATAGGAGAAATCCATCCACCATCTTTTGCCCAGCACAGATGGATTCTCACTGCCACAGACTATTTCACTAAGTGGATAGAAGCCATTCCTTGTAGGCAGGCCAATGATTCAGTTATCATAAAATTTATGGAGACTAATATTCTCTCCATATTTGGCTGTCCTACCAAGATCATCACTGATAATGCAGCAGCATTTGGATCAAAGAAGATGGTTGAGTTCTGTCACAGATATCACATAACATTAGGGCATTCTACGACCCATGACCCTCAAGGTAATGGAATTGCAGAATCCTCAAACAAAATCTTAGTGAACATAATCAAGAAACTATTGGAGGACAATAAAAAGTCTTGGCACACAAAGCTGGTTCATGCACTTTGGGCTGACAGATTGACTTTGAAGAAATCCATTGGTATGTCACCCTTTCAGCTTGTGTATGGTACTGATGCAATTTTTCCAAACAACCTTGGTGTACAAGTGATAAAGTTGATTCAAGAGTTGTAGACTGAAGATAATGACATGATCAGAAGAATAAATCAGACCATTCATCTTCAGCAAACCAGAGAGAAAGTGTATAACAAAGCATTGCAGAAACAAGACAACATTAAAAAGCTTTTCAATAGAAGAACAAAGGCCAACAATTTCAAGATTGGGGACAAAGTTTTAAAGTGAGACTCAAGAAGGGAAGAGAAGGGCACGCATGGAAAATTTGACAACCTATGGCTTGGCCTTTACTCTATTCATTCAGCTGCTGGTAAAAACACATTTTTCTTGCAGGAGTTGAATGGAGCAGAATTGTTTGGGGGTCCTGTCAATGGAAGGATGCTTAAGCATTACTTCTCTTGATCCATGTTATGTTTTGAAGCCTTTTTATCTTTTCCATTATGAATATTTCATCCACCATTGCATTCAAATTTGTAAAAAAACAAAAATACAAAAACAAAGAAAAGAAAGAAAAGAGGGCAGATTTTGAAAACAAGCAAGGTATAGCCCCATACCAAAAAAGAGAGATAAATCTAAAAGTGTGCAAGCTCAAATGCCACTCCTGAAAAACACACTTCTAGTTAGTCAAACTGTTTAATCTTGACTAATTAGCTTTAAATTTTCTGCTGATAGGATAGTGAATTTGATATGCCAAACTGTCTAATCTTGGCTTATCAGTATATAGTTTAGGATAGAAATTAAAGGTTCAAACATGATCAAAATCTGAACCTAAGGTTGCAAAGAGAAATGACTCAAATCTGTTCTATTTTTCTGAGTCAAAGAGATGTAAAAATCTGGTTCTAATTAGCTCAAAATCTGAACCAGAGAAAAAGGAAAGACAACTCAATAAGAATCAAATCAGAGTTGTAGAAAAGAGGAAGGAAGTGTTATCAAATTTCAAATCTTAAGCCTTCCATTTTTTTTTATTTTTTCTGCAAAATAAATGTCTATGTGTAGCTTGTCTTTATGCCATATATCACAGCAAGTCAAACAGCTTAATCTTGACTTGGCTGTTGTTTAAATTTATGTTTTAGAATTTAGAGAGTAAGATCTGTTAGACAGTTTAATCCTAACAGATTAGTAGATTAGGTAGAAAATCATATGGGCTCAATTGTTTAATTTGAGTCCATGGAGAAATAAGGAGTAGAAATAGATTATATTTCCTGCTTTCAAAAGAATAAAATGTTGTGAAAAGAGTTTGCCAATCCAAGTGCACTCTAAATAAGAAAGAATGTTAGATCAATAGGGTTGGGTAGGTAGCAGTTTGTATTGATGAAGATCCATTGTTTTTTCATGGTTGCTAATATGTTTTTCAGAGAAAGATCATCCCAGTAAAAGAATAGCAGCCTAATGGATAAGGTACAGGTCAGCCTCCCAGAGAAAGCAAGTCTGAAGTTCTTGATGCCTTCAAGAAGGCACCATCCCCAAGTGGAGCCATTGTTAGCCACCTATAATATTTGTTATAGCAAAAGGTGGCTAAGACTGTTTAAGCCTTCAAGGAACAAATTCTATTACTAAAAATTGTTGGCTCTTGAAGACTCTTAAAGGCCTCCTGCCTCTGTCCAGATCCTGTACTTTTGTTTTCATCCCAAAAGACTCTGAAATCCTGCTGATTTCCAAAGCCAAAATATTGTTGCAAACACCATTTTCTCCTTTCCCTTCTTCCCAAATTAACCTCATCTTTCTATCCCCCTATTTCCCATAAAAATCCCTCATTTTCACATTTCTGCCTTTTCCCCTCATCAAAATCCCCTTTATAAGGTTTAAGATTCACTCTTGGCCTTATCGGAACCCTCAAACCTTTGAAAATCATGAGAAAAACCATTAAAAACCAATTTTGTTATATATAGTGGACTTAAGCCCCCTTGGGCTAAGTCCCTAGCCTTTCCGCCCATACACCATGGCGCCGCGACCGCGCGCTGAGCCAGTCAGGGGCTTATTCGGTTTAAATAAATATTTCTTCGCAAACCATTAAGAAACCTTTGATATTTATTTAAACCATCGAAATTCATTTTATTTTTTCCGCCCGTGCAAATTATGGAGCGATCTCGACTGTTGATTCAATCCATAGATCTGACGGTGCGGAGCGTGCCTCCCTGTGGACCCCCCAGCCGTGCGTCGTTTTCCCAAAACCGCGTGGTTTTTATCGCACCACTCTTCGGCGGAGGGCGGTTTTTACCCGATGGCCAGTGATTCCATACATCGCTTGACACGTGTCCCTTGTACTTTTTGTGAAACCACCGTCCATCGCACATTAACGTTCGGACTGGGACGCCCAGCGATATCGTTGTGGACCGTCCGATCTGGGCCCACCGATCCAACGTCGATCGCTCACCGAAGTTGCTCGATGGTTAACGAAGGTGCGCGCACGATAGCCAGGCCATCGTACAGCAGCAAATCAATCTCCGCTGTCGATCTGATCTGTAGATCGACAGCCCACCATTCATCGCTCGATCTCTCCATTTAACTTTCCATTGCCCAATCCCGACCGTCGATCTCTGCACGATCGACGACTCAGATTCATCCTTCTCCTCTGACCGCCTCGTTCAATCTCGACCGTCGATCTCTGCACGATCGACGGCTCGGATTTAATCTTTCTTTCGCCCATTCCACGATCTCTCCCGATTGATCCCGACCGTTGGATGATGCCATCCAACGACCTCGCTCTTTCCACACGTCCTCTGAAGCAGTCAAACTATATACGCAGGATTTTATAATTCTTGTTTGTATTTTGCAGGGTTTAATGTTTTTTCCGCCATGCTGAAGAAATTACAAAAGTAGAGGGTGACGACCCTCCCGCTTTCGATTCATTGAGGGAGAATCATTCACAGGGACCTAATTTCATGTTTTCATTAATGTTTATCCCAACACTTATGCCAGATGACCCTGCGCGACCCTATACATCAGAAAAAACCATGGATTTGGCACAGGAAAAGAGTATCAGAGATGAAGACCAGAATTAACTAGAACAGAGGATTAAAGGACAGATTTGTGGGGATTATGTCTAAGATGCTTATCAAAATCCTAATCCCCAAATAAAACACAGTTTACAGAAAACCTAAAGTGTTTTGTCAAGCAGTAATGCTTCCGTCGCCGCGATCTAAGGCAAATCGATTCCTCTCAGCTACCATAGTGCCACCTGTTCCTCAAAGTACTCAATCAGGGGCCGAAGTTATTAATCGAATGAAGATTTTCACCTCAGCACAACCGGAAAAGTTACTTCTGCAATGAAACTTAATGCAAAAGATATCTGCAGAGTAACCCTAGCGTCACACAAAGCCTCAAAGGTCAACAAAGCTCCCAACGAGCTTCATTCATAAGTGTAAATCAATTAATACAGTGAAACACCTATACATTTTCTTAATTGAGCCCCCCAAGTGCCAAGAAGACATTAACTCTGTATTAATTGTAATTGAGATCTTTTATCAGATCTCACCTCCTCATTCTTCTATATATACTACAACAGAAGATGAGTGAGGTGTTGGTTGCAGAACTTGGAAATATATTTGAGTAAAAACTTCTGATTGTAAATAGTGTTCACTGGCCCTTGGAGCCTTGCTTGTGATAGATTAGATAGGCTTAACAGTGAAGATGATTTCTGAACTGAAACATTGGACTTAAAGACCGTAACTGGTTTGACATCAATATAAAAGCTGTTTCTTGGGATCCTGGTCTATATCATCGGTGAAGTGCCTCTCTCTTTGTTATCGTTTTCCTTCTATGTATGTCATATTGTTCACTATTTCTCTAATAAAGAACATCATTTGCAGAGTTAGGACCTATTGTATATCAGTAACCTTCTCTTATTGAAAAAATTTATCTCAATGTTTTCCTTCAAATTGTTATTTAAGAATGATTTTATACAGTTAAGAAGTTAGGAATGCTGGAGTTCCCTCGTCCTACTGTTTGCCTTAAAAAATATTGTTCTTGAAAGTTATTTTCCTTATTGTGCTTATTAAAGATGACTATGGAAGATATGGTGTGCCCTGGTCCTAGTTTTTCTCTAAAAGCAGATTTTGAAAGTTTCCCTTAGTGTTGACTGAAAGCATAATAGGTTTAAAAGTACTTTATCTGATCTTAGGTTACACTTTGTTTCTCTTATATGTTTTCATACTTTCTGAAGGTAATTATGTGGATTACTGGATTGTTTGTCAATTAAGCTGCTTGAAATACAGACTTGTCCAAGAAGGTTATGGTTAGCCCTGTTCTTGGCTGGTTTTAAACAGTTACTTAAGAGGCTTTTCTTTTTTGGACTGACTATAAATCCTTTGTGAAATTATTATCAGTTTCCACCATCTCCAAAACTTTATTGTTTCCATCCCATCACTTTATCTCAAATAAATCTTGTGGCATAGATGACTTGCCCCTTGGATCACTCTTGATGTTGTTGCTCAATTAAAGTTCATATATGACTCCATAGCCCAATGAACTAAAAACCAGCGTTATATCTATCTTTTTAGCCTAAGTTGTTCTATTCACTTGCAACTTCTCACTTTTGAAACTGTTTTGCATTTAGAACTTTCCCCTCAAGTAATTTTCATGCTCAACCATCCAAAAACAAACAAACCCTTGGCCTTCATAACTAGCCTAATATCATAACCCCAAACTTCAAAGACAAATCCATCTTTGTACATATTGGAGAGATCCCTCTCCGGATTCAAGAGGGCTAGATCCTAGAATCCCAAATTTGGTTGAAACGATGTTGTTTCTGTAATTGGACTCTACCAATCTTGCTAATAAATTACAGATCCCTGACACCATCTAAAGCACAGATCTAACATGAGCCGAAAGGGATCAAATTTCTTTTGTTGCAAACTTATTTTAGAGTGCAAAAAGAAATGTGTAATTTTTTAATGTTTAAATTGCATTTTTGAATATTATAGAGATTACATAACACATTTATTGAGACATTTTATATTAAGTCATATTAAAATATTTTATTCATAAATCACATTGGATATTTTATTCTATAAGACATCAAAATATTTTCTTTTAACATTTTTTTCTATACATAGATATATATAAAGTTTTTTTTTTTTTTTTTGTAAATTCCGTAGTACCTAGCCATTTCTATTATAAGAGCAAGTTGAAAAAAAATATATCAGTATCAAGGTGCCTCAACCTGCCCAAAGGAAACCAGGTCTGTTGGCCACCTTAAAGGGTTAAATGCAGACCAAAATTGAAATTGTTTGTTTCGTTTAGTTGCCTCCAGTTTATCACGACAATGTCCAAAGAAATTACATATTAAACTGAAAAGATAAAGACCATTTAGAGTCATTCAAAAATGTACTAAAACAAAAATCTGATTATCCATCAGATGAATCTTTTGGAGCTTTTGCAGAAAAAACAGAGACCTCTGCTCCTTGAAACAATCTGAGATGTTGTTCGATATTACCAATCCAGGCATTTTGCTGGTGCTCAACCTTCGCCATTTCTTGCATTTCTTGTTTCATAGCTTGGAGTTCAAAAAGCACTGAATAATACAATTTAACCTCTTTTTCCTGTAGGCTCATCAATGCTTTAGCCAAAACACATTTAATTTTCCAATATGTCTTCACACTCTGCTGAAATACAGAGACTCTACCCCTTGTACTTGTCGGGTCTAGGATGAATTCCATTTTAGCTTGTTGCTCACTGATAGCCATGTCATATTCTTCAGAATCCTATTCCCATGCATCAATTGAGCTTTTAATGTCTTCTGGAGTGGTTTCCTCCTAGATATTGGCCATAGTTTCCAATGTCTCATAATTTGTTTTCCTACCTCTGTTTGGAGGAGGAAAATCTGTTGCAGTGGAAGTACCTGTTCTTGTTTTAGGCAAAGTATCCTGGATACCTTCGTAGAATGTCAGAGTGCAGGGTCTGAACTCCTTGCTTATCGTGAACGCCTTCCACAGAGCAGAGCTGAATGAACAGAATGCAAACTGCAGCAATGAAAGGCTTAAGAGCAAAAACATCTATATTCGGAGAATGAACCATGCAGTTATTGCATGCTCGACGATTGTACTTGGGAATGATGCCCATCCATTGTGGGAGGTGGGTTTTGTGCTTTGCAAGTTTATTTATCATAAAGGCTCGGTGGGTGTATACAGTATGGTGGCGTCCTTCATAGATCGGATGCCAGACACCCCGATCGGGGATCAACTTGATTATCTTGCTGAAGAATTAGTTGCAGAGGATGAAGTTCAATATTCCAAATTTTGTTTGAAGGAGTAATATCCAGTGGACAATCTACATTATTACATCCCCAATTAGCAAGGTAGTATGTTGCCTGATTACCTTTCCTACTAATATGAGAGGAAATCATATATTGAATTTGGTTAACTAGTAAGCCTATTTCTTGAATTAAGGTTGTTGTTCTCCAGCTCTTGCTAATTTTCTCCCACTTTGCCCCTTTCTGAAGTTTTGTTAAAACTCCAATTACCATAGCAGAATCTCCTTCGATGATTAAGCGTTGGTAATTCGCCCTTATGGCTATAATCAGACCTTGTTTAAGTGTTGTCAGCTCTGCTTCATTATTTTTGGCATGCCCCAGATCCATTGCATAAACTCAACAAGCTGCACCTTGGGAATTCCAAAAGATTCCTCCAATACCAGCTTGTCCTAGATTACCTTTTGAAGCTCCATCAAAATTAAGCTTGAGAAAACCAAATTGTGGAGATGTCCATTTATCTTGAACATTTTGTCTAGGAGGCCTGAATTTCCAAAGAGTAGGAGATAGCATGTGAGACTGCAAATTTAGGGTTCTGAGAATTTGTGCTTCGATCCCTTTTTCTTTCCAGTCATCCTCCATCCATTTTTCCATAAGGATTGTTTCTCGGATACTATCAATGAGTTTTTCCCAGATAGTAGCAAGGAGTTTTTCCTCTCCTCAGAATATCTGATGGTTTCGTTCCTTCCAAAGACCCCAAAGTAAGAAGCCTATTGATAATTTCCAAGCACGATTCAATACACCACAGTTATAACCTCCTTTGCACCAGGATAACAAATTTGTATTAATACTGATTGGATCTCTATCCGTTTTTTTTAAGTTTGTTCCAATTTGCTCCAGATAGACTCTGCAATTGGACATGAATTGAGGAGGTGTTCAATTGTTTCATCAGACTATTTACACATATAACAAAATGATGGTCCAATCATACCTCTCTTCTGCAAATTATCCCAAGTTAAAATTTTCCTATGACTGAGGAGCCAAAGGAAATATGCAACTTTGGGCCAATGATTCATAGACCAAATTTTCTTCCAGATGGAGCGTCCTTGAGGATTATTATTCTGGCTCTGAATGTTGTAGGCTTCTTTGATAGTAAAAGTTCCTTTGGTCTGGTATCCCCATCGTAAGGTATCACTTCTTATTTGGACAATGATTTTTCTTGTTTTCAACTCCGTATCCAGATTTTTCCATTGGATAGTTTTTGGTGCTCCTGGCCAATCTGTTCTCACCTTCCATTTCCGCCATTGACTTATCTGATGTGGAGCCCAATAATGACTGATTAGTCAATTATTTGGTAGATTTTTAAATATAAAGAGTTCTCCAAGATCACGTCTAGAAAAAATTTTCTCACGCTGCTGCCAGGAATCCTCCCAAAATAGTGTTGTGCAACCTTCCTTTATTTTCCAGAAACTATGTTGTCGGATAAGTAATCTGTTTGCTGCAGCAAGGTTCCATATGGTAGACCCTTTTGGAATAGTATCTATTTTTAATTTACCAACCACTGATTGAGGCATATCATATTTCTTTCCCCAAATTAGCTTCCATAAATCCTGACCTCCTTGAAGCCATCGCCACCACAATTTGGCACCCATTACTTGGTTTAATATAAACAGATCATGTATACCAAGGCCTCCTGCTGAT
Organism: Pinus albicaulis; assembly: GCA_034641835.2. NCBI lineage: Eukaryota > Viridiplantae > Streptophyta > Pinopsida > Pinales > Pinaceae > Pinus > Pinus albicaulis. The sequence continues at coordinate 47,003 of JAXQQM020089726.1, forward strand.
CTAGATTTAATTAATTTCTCCCATGACATAAGAGCCCACTTCCTGTTTTCTTGAACGCCTTGCCAAAGAAATTTCTGGAACATATTAACCAACTGAGTAAAAATAATATTAGGAACAGCTCGACCAGAAAGTTGGTATATTGGTATATATTGAAGAACAGATTTTAATAAAACCAATCGACTATGTGCATTCAAAGCACGAAAAGTCCAATTCTTAAGTTTCTTCTCCATTTTCATGATCAAATCTCTCCAATCTGCGATTCATAAAGGGGTTTTATTTAATGGTATGTCTAGGTACTTCAGAGGAAAGGAACCAATATGAAAGCCCAGAAGTCTTGACAAGAAGACTTCAGTTTCATTATTTACATTAAAGAAATATACATTTGATTTATCTTTATTAACCAGCGTACCTGAAGCAGCCATAAAGTCCTCAATAATTTGTAAAATGGCTCTGATCTCTCTTACCGATGCTTGACAAAATAATAATATATCATCAATGAACTATTGATGAGTCAGAGCAAGATGCGGTCCCCATAACTTTAATCCTTTGATTGTACCATCTACAAGCTGAGAATTAATTAATCTGCCTAAGCCTTATGCTACTATAATAAAGAGGAATGGGGATAGAGGGTCTCCCTACCGAAGACCTCTGGAGCTGTTAAACGGCTGGGAGGGAATACCATTGAGCATGATTGAGAAATTTCGAGTAGACATGAAAGAATGAATCCATTGCAGCCATCTCTAATCAAAACCATAAGCTTTTAATATTGCATTTAGATAGGACCAATTTATTCTGTCATATGCTTTAGCTATATCAAGTTTTATCAGCATTCCTTTTGTTTTTGTTGATTGTAAGGAATGCATTGCTTCTTGAGCTGTAACTATTCCATTAAGAATTTGCCTCTGGGTTACAAAACTTGTTTGTTTCAGAGATATAAGAAGAGGAAGCAATGGTTTAAGCCTATTAACCATAATAGTTGAGAAGATTTTATAAATCGCATTACATAGAGCTATTGGATGAAAACTGACCGGTCTGTCCGCATTTTCCTGTTTAGGAATGAGAGTAAGGAAATTAGCATTAAGGGCATGATAGACTTTGCGATGCCTCCTGGATTCCTCTACCACCTCCTTAATATCATTACCCATGAATTTCCAAGTAGCTTTAAAGAATTCTGCTGTAAAACCATCCGGGCCTGGAGCTTTATTCCTAGGCATATGCATCACTGCTTCTTCAACTTCTTCCAGACTAACTTCTCTCAAAAGAGCTAAGTTCTGATCTCTGGTGATGACATGAGGAATGTGTCAAGTAATTTTGTCAATGGCTTCAGTTCTATTTGGATCTAGTTCAGTTTTAACAAGTGTTTGAAATGATCAACCCGTTCTCTTTCCATACCCTCGTGATGAAATAATCTATTACCATTCTGGTCTTTTAAGGAAAAGATTCTATTATGTTGTCTTCTTTGAATCATTGATTTGTGGAAGAAACTAGTGTTTCTTTCCCCTTCTTTCAACCATTGTACACGGGATTTATGTTTCCATAGGATCTCTTCTTGCTTTCTACGCTCTTCAAGTTGACTTAGGGTGTTTCCTTCTTCAGCAATCAATGGATCTGTTCTTCCATGAAAAATCATTTGTTGCTGTAAATCTTTCATTTTTTCTGTCAAGTGAATCTTATCTTGATGAATATTGCCAAAAAATTCTTTATTCCATCTTTTAATTTCTGTTTTTAAGTATTTCAACTGAAGTTGAAAGGAATGCATCTTATTCATGCTGGCAATTTCTGTTGGAAATACTGAGGAGGGGGGCCGGGGGGGGTGCTGAATCAGTATTCCTTTCAATTAGAGCATTAGTTAATCTTCAATTATTATAAGTGATTGTACAATGATAGCAGCAAACAAGAGGAACACAAATGCACACATTTTTTAAGGTGGAAACTCACTCAGGGACAAAAACCACCTAATGCTTTTCTAATAATTCTTTAATATTCAACTCCAATTGAAAATAAAGCTCCAAATTCCTAGAATCTAGAAAAGCATTCTTCTCCAGCTCCCACTGGAGGGACGCTCCAACGCCCGAGATCCTTTAGTAGTCAACTGAATGGATGCCCCAACACCCAATGAGCTACAACTCACCCTAGCACCACCCTACCACCCTATAGAAGAATAAAAGAAGAATGGACTCCCGTACTAGGGAAAATGGTCCACTTTACAATGATATAGAATGATGTAGAAGAAGATATACTAGATCATAACCCCAACTTTGACATAACCACCTAATGATGATCATAGACCTCCCAACACTTCCTCTTCAACCCTTGGTAGATAGATACTAGTACAATTTGTACAATAATGTATTTACAATGACTAAGTACAATGATACCTTTACAATGATGGTATACAGTGCTGCCCACGTGAAGACTTCATATGATGAACTTCTTGCTGCTATTATGCACCTTGGTTTTTTCTCTTGTCATGCTACCCTCTGCTGCACCTTGCTTTGCTTTGTTGCCGTAGAAAGTCTGGTCCTTTGCAACCCTTGAAAACACATGATCTAGCTTTTTCTTGCCTTCTAGGAGCTCGATATTGAATCTGGTGTATCTCTGTTATTTCAGATCCTCAATATTTGATTTTTGGTCCTGTAGTAGTCCTCTAAGTCTTCTTTCCAATGCCACAGGTCTAACCCAATTTGGATTCTTCAAGAGATATTTATACCCAATCTCTCGCAATGCCCTAATTAAGGACTGTTTCAGCATAACGCACTTGTACGACGTGCCACATGTCATTGTTTGTTAATTTGTCTCTGAAATTGATAGCGTAGAAAGTACAGACTGTGCACTATCCACCACATTTTACGAATTCCAATCTGATACTCAGAGAGAGAGTTATGATGAATTTACCAAGGTCACTTCCTTGAGATGAATTTCAGGAGCCTGCAAAAACCCTGACTTCCACAGATCATATCTCCAAAAATATTGCGCACCTTGATCTGAAATTTGTACTGTAGCTTCCTCAGGCTTTCGGCTTTGCCTCATAAAAATTTCAGCTTCTGAACCTTCGTAGAAAAAATGTTAGAACGAAAATTTGACGATTACCTGTTTCAGATTGCCGAATCCCTTGCATAAGGAGGAAATGAAGATCATAATTTATATGAATGCTTAAGTTGAGAGGGGCTTCAACAAGTGAACGTGGGAGGGATTTTAGGAGCTTAAAAAATATTAATTATGACTTTTCAATGGCCCATGCCCCAATCCCATGGGGTTTTAGCCCACTAACTGGTAGTACAAACTTCAAACATGAATATCTCTCAAACCGTGAAGAATTACATGGCGTGCCATATATCAACGGAAACATCTTGATGAGTAGAAACCATCAAAAGCATTATTGACCTAGAATATATTAATTTGGTATGTCAAAATTCCCATGCAATATTGGATTAGCCCCTGGTGCTACTGGGGTTGACATCAATGACAATCGATGATCAACAATCTCCCCCTTTGGCACTGATGGCAACACAAGTACTCCCCCTGCGATCATGACACCTCTTCCTACAACATTCTCTCCCCCTTTGACATCAATGGAAAAGGGTAACTCCCCCTGAGACACAACCATCCTGCGGACCTTTACACACTTCCACTCGCGCTGACACACAACCGTCCTGCAGACGTGTACACACTTCCACTCCCCCTTTATATTCTGAAAAATGAAAATCTAATGAGAACTTGGGAGAATCCCAAGCTTCTGGCGAAGAGATTCCAATGCTGGCGAATATTTAATATGTGATTATTTTGGTGCTGCTTGGAATCTTGCTACTTGTCCAACTTCTTGCATAACATCTGGTCGAGAGGCTGTTACATATAGAAGACTACTAATCATAGATCTGTACAACCTTTGATCCACATCCTTAGATGAGTCATTTATGCTCAATTTGCAACCTGTTACCATTGGAGTAAGGATGGGTTTGCAATCTTCCATTTTAAATTTCTTGAGCATTTCCTTAATGTACTTGGCTTGACATATAAATATTCCTTTCTCTTGCTGAGATATTTGAATCCCTAAGAAGTATGTCAGCTCGCCAATTAAAGACATCTTGAAATCACTTTGCACCTTTGTAGCAAACTTCTTACTTAGTCGATCATCATTGCTACCAATTATTGTATCATCCTCTTTAGCTATTATACATGAATTAGTTGCTTCATCCATAACATATATGTCATTTGGAGCTCGACTTGCTGTAGCCACAATTTCACCATACACGCCTTTCCTAATTTCACATTTTATGGAGTTGAATAGTATTGTGTGTCCTTGATCACACATTTTTCCAACACTGAGCAGATTGTGATTCATGTTTTCAACCAATAGAACATTATTGGCTAGAGAATCTTTGCTTCCGAGAGTGACAGTACATGATCCTATAACATTTGAAGATCCATCATTTCCAAAGGACACAGTTCCATCCTTCTTCTCTTTCAGAGATACAAATTTATTTCTATCTCCAGTCATATGTGTTGAGCAACCGCTATCAACATACCACACATATTTGTTCTTTTGAGCCTTAAGAGTGAGAGCACAGTTATCTTTCTTCTTCTTCTTCCATTTTTTTTCATTCTGTGGCTTCGAAAATTTTTCTGGAGGATTTTCAAGTCCGCAGTCTTTGGCTATGTGTCCAAAGTTTCGACATTTGTAACTGTTGTGTAACCAACTCAAAAAGAGAAGAAAAGAGATATAAACGCCTTAGAAATGAGCCACTTCGAGGGGGCAACCTCCAATACATTACATAAATGAGCAATTCTTGGATGATACAATTTACAAAACCTCCTTTCTATATATAGGAGTCCATGGGGGCATAATGTAATCTTAAAGGGGCTACAATGTAATCCTAGCCGACCTAAAAATAATAATTTAAGGGCACAATAATAATAAATATGGGGGGTTACAGGGCACAATAATAAACAATAAGGGGGGCTACCAACAGCATATACACATCATTAATGAGACTTTCTCTAACATGCCCTCTCCTTCAAACAAGTGTTGTCTCGCGCTGATTATTTCTGATGCTTCGTATAAAATTCTCATCCTCCCATGTGAAATCTTCTACAGGAAAGTTCTTCCACTTGCTGAGATACTCTGAAATTGATCGTAGTTTTTGAGTTCTTGTTTCCGTGACTGCTTCAGAACTACTTTCGATGTGATGTTGATCTTCCTGTTGTTTCATTAGATTCTGCATCAAATTTAGGTTCTCCTTTGAGAGTTGGAGAACTTGTTGTTGATGCTTGATGTGATATTCCACTAATTTATCATCCATATTAGCTATTATTTGATCCTTCAAACCATCCAACTTAGTGTCCACGCCTTTCTTCAAAACTTCCATTTCAATTTTTGTTGTTCTTTGCGAGAGCGAAATTTGTTGCATTTGCTCTTGTAATTTTGACATGTCATGTTGCCATTCTTCATCTTCATGAGTAATAGTAGAGCCTTCTAAAGGCTTAATGGGTGTTGAATTCTTTTTAGGGGCCATTTTAGAATACAATATTGATATCCATTCTACAATAGGCCCTTGCAATCAATTCAACTTGATTCTTCAAACAAGACTTATGCAATTCGGAAAAAAATACACCTTTACTAGCTTAGGAGATTTGATATTGAAATTGAATTATCTCTGTAATTGAAAATCTTCAATATCTGAAATTCAGCCCCGTAGTAGCCTCTCTGAATTCTTTCAAATGCTGGTGTCCGACCTGATTTTGATTCTCCAAGACAAAGTTGTTTCCAATCTCCCACAATGACCTAATTATGGACTGGTTCAGTAGAGAGAACTTTTACGACTTGCCACGTCTCACTTTTTCGTCCTTTGTCTCTGAAATTGATAGCCACGAAACTACAGTCTGTTTACTTGCGACCAATTTTACGACACTCCAATCCAATGCCCAGAGAGAGAGTTATTGAACTTTTCCCACGATCACCTCTTTGAGATGAAATTCAGGAGCCTGAAAAAGCACTACCTTCCAAAAATCATATCTCTATAAATATTGCGAACCAAGCTCTGAAATTTTTTGATGAATTTCCCCAGGATTTCAGCTTCGTACCATATGAATTTCAGATTCTGACCCTTCGTAGAAAAAAAATTATAGCGCAAATTCCACGATGACCTGTTTAGGAGCTTGAAAAAAGACCTAACTTCCACAGATGATATCTCCGAAACTATTGCGAACCAAGCTCTAAAATTTTTAGACAAGCTTCCTCAGGATTTCTACTTCGCACCCTAAAATTACAGCTTTTGAAACTTCGTAGAAAAAAAGTTATAGCGAAAATGCCACGATGACCTGTTTGGAGCAGCGAAACCCTAGAATCCAAAGCTCTGATACCAAATGTTGTGTAACCAGCTCCAAAAATAGAAGAAAAGAGATATAAACGCCTTAGAAATGAGCCACTTCGAGGGGGCAACCTCCAATACATTACATAAATGAGCAATTCTTGGATGATATAATTTACAAAACCTCCTTTCTATATATAGGAGTCCATGGGGCCATAATGTAATCTTAGTGGGCTACAATGTAATCCTAGCCGACCTAAAAATAATAATTTAAGGGCACAATAATAACAATATGGGGGTTACAGGGGCACAATAATAACAATAAGGGGGGCTACACTAACATAATAAGGGGCTACACTATTAATATAGGGACTTAACAGTAACATTCAATATTATTTCTTAAATGTTCAAATCTATTGATGTTTCGCTAAGCCCTGGGAGGTTCATATTTGACAGATCTCCTGGAATTGTATTCATTCCTAGGGTACGTGTGACATTCTACAGCTTTATGACCAAATTTTCCACATGAATAACAGTAGCCATTAAAAAAATATGTTGGTACCTGGATGGAAATTTTGTCGAGGAATTATCTTCCAAGGCTATTCTTGCGAATCTTGTCCAATGAAGTCTACATGTATGTCAGATCTCATAGGTTCATTATATTTTGTTGTAGAAGGTCCTGCTTCTTCTTCTTTGTAACCAATGCCATTTTTGTCGCTGTAACATCGTTGATTGTTGATGAGTTCTTCCAATGCCCTTGAGCTGTTGGCATAGTTTTGGATAGTTTTTCCTTTCTTCACTTCTTCACGCAGCTAGACTACTTCGGCTTCTAATTCTTCCCTTTCTTGGTTGCTTTCTTCCAACTTCTTTTGAAGTGACTCTTCAATGCATTTGTGTTCTTCAACTTCAATTTTGAGACCTTGAACTTGTTCTTCAAGAGTTTTGGAACGGATCTTCTCCGCCTTGAGATCTTTTATAAGCTTGATTGCTTCCTCATAAAATTCATCTATGGTCCATCCTTCTTCTTCATTGTTTGATAACTCTTGCTTATTGTGCTTGGGTTTATTGTGCTTGGCCATAAACAATACTCTCTCATTGGCTTCTTCTTCACTATCATTGTCTTCATCGGATGATGAGATATCTTCTTTAGAGAGAAAGTTCCTTTTGGATCCTTGCTTGTTGAATTTTTGAAAGCCTTTCTTTCTTTTCGAGTTTCCATTACTTTTGTTTGGACATTTTGCTGCAAAATGCCCAACCTCATTATAGCTGAAACATATCAATGGAAGTTTACCTTTGAATTGTCCCTTACCGATTTGTAGTTTTCTCGTGAAGTAAGCATATTCTTCATCTGAAATACCTTCTTCATCATCTCCCTTTTCTTCACACTTGCAAGTGCATGTCTTTTCAATTGAAGGTTGTTTATCCTTATTGGTTTTCTTAGATGCAATGAACGCAGTTTCTAGATGCGGAGTACCCTCTTCTTCATCAAGTCTCATTTCATATGCTATGAGAACTCCATGTAATTCCTCTTTGCTAAGTTTGCCCAGATTTGTAATGTATTCTAAGACCGATACCTTTGGGTTGAATCTCCCTGGTAACGTTCTAAGAATCTTCCGTATAATAGTCTTCTTGTCAACTGGCTCTCCCAATCCTTCCAGAGTATTGGTTATTTCATCAACGTATTGAAAGTATGCAACAATGTTGCAATCTTCTTTCATTCTGAGTTGCTCAAATTTTTCTCTATAGATTTGAAGCTTTGCTTCTTTGACATTTGAGTCACCTGCATATATATTCTGAAGCTTGTCCCATACGTTTTTGGTGGTTTTACAACCCAACACCTTATGATAAGCAGATTCAATAAGTCCACTGATAATAATATTCTTTGCTTTTGCATCATTTACCAAATTCTTCTTACCTTGTTCATCCGCGGTTGATGTAAATCCATTTTGAATAGTGTCCCATACTTCATAACCTTGCACCAAGAGATAGACATCCATTCTTCCTTTCCAAAGTGCATAATTATTTTCATTGAATAGAGGTACACCATTCTTGGTATGCTCCATGACCTCCTTCCAGTTGTTAAACTGCTATTGAAGGAACCAGGCTCTGATACCAATTGTTGGAAACACTAAGAGGGGGGGGGGGGTGAATCAATATTCATTTCAATTAGAGAATTAGTTAATCTTCAATTATTATCAGTGTTTGTACAATGATAGCAGCAAACAAGAGGAACAAAAATGTGCACATTTTTTAAGGTGGAAACCCACAGGGACAAAAACCACCTAATGCTTTTCTAATAATTCTTTAATATTCAACTCCAATTGAAACTAAAGCTCCAACTTCCTAGAATCTAGAAAAGCATTCTTCTCCAGCTCCCACTGGATGGATGCTCCAATGCCCAAGATTCTTCAGTAGTCAACTGAACGGATGCCCCAACACCCAACGAGCTACAACTCACCCTAGCACCACCCTACCACCCTATAGAAGAATAAAAGAAGAATGGAATCCCGTACCAGGGAAAATGGTCCACTTTACAATGATATAGAATGATGTAGAAGAAAAGAATATATACTAGACCATAACCCCAACTTTGACACAACCACCTAATGATGATCCTAGACCTCCCAACAATGCCTCTTCAACCCTTGGCAGATAGATACTAGTACAATTTGTACAATAATTTATTTACAATGACTAAGTACAATGATACCTTTACAATGATTGTATGCAGTGCTGCCCACTTGAAGACTTCATATGATGAACTTCTTGCTGCTATTATGCACCTTGGTTTCTGCTCTTGTCATGCTACCCTCTGCTGCACCTTGCTTTGCTTTGTTGCCGTAGAAAGTCTGGTCCTTTGCAACCCTTGACAACACATGATCTAGCTTTTTCTTGCCTTCGAGGAGCTCGATATTCTCTATTATTTCAGATCCTCAATATCTAATTTTCTGTCCTTTAGTATTCCTCTATGTCTTCTTTCCAATGCCATAGTTCTGACCCAATTTGGATTCTTCAAGAGAGTGTTATACCCAATCTCTCACAATGCCCTAATTAAGGACTGTTTTAGCAGAGCACACTTGTACGGCGTGCCACGTGTCACTGTTTCTTCATTTGTCTCTAAAATTGATAGAGAGAAAATTACAGACTGTGCACTATACACCAATTTTTATGGAATTCAAATCTGATACTCGGAGAGAGAGTTATGACGAATTTACCAAGGTCACTTCTTTGAGATGAATTTCAAGAGCCTGCAAAAACCCTGACTTCCACAGATCATATCTCCACAAATATTGTGCACCATGATCTGAAATTTTTTACTACGGCGTCCTTAGGATTTCGGCTTCTCCTCATAAAATTTTTAGCTTCTGAACCTTTGTAGAAAAAAATTTAGAGCGAAACTTCCACGATGACATGTTTTAGATGGCCGAATCCCTTGCATAAGGAGGAAATGAAGATCACAATTTATATGAATGCTTAAGTTGAGAGGGGCTTCAACAAGTGAATGGGGGAGGGATTTTAGGAGCTCAAAAAATATTAAATATGACTTTTCAATGACCCTGCCCCAATCCCATGGGGTTTTAGCCCACTAACTGGGGGTACAAACTTCAAACATGAATATCTCTCAAACCGTGAAGAATTACATGGCGTGCCATATATCAACGGAAACATCTCGACAAGTAGAAACCATCAAAAGAATTATTGACCCAGAATATATTAATTTGGTAGGTCAAAAGTCCCATGCAATATTGGGTTAGCCCCTGGTGCTACTTGGGTTGACATCAATGTCAACCGCTGATCAACAATTTGGGTGGACTCCCACCACTGTTTCGCTTTGTCCAGAAATTGAGGGTCCCGTAACCAGAAAAGTTCAAATCTAAAAGGTCTATTTTTATGGCCATATTTTACATCTATGTCAATCCTAATTGGCCAATGGTCTTGAGCCCAGAGTGGGAAGAATTTTTGCCTCATAATAAACATCCACACTGACAAGATCTTCAGAAGCTAGAAAATGATCAATGCAGGATGCTATTTGATGTCTTTCACCCCGTCTGTTATTCCATGTGTATTTTCCATTCACAGTTGGACTGTCAACCAAATGAAGATCTATGAGGAGGTCTCGAAACAAATCCATCTATGGATCCTCTCTTCTTATACCTCCTTTTTTTTCATCTAAATTGAGAATCATATTAAAATCACCACCTAAGAGCCAGTACCGTTCTTGATGCAACGAGCTGAGGGTTCTAATTTGTTAAATAAAATCCTCTCTCTCTCCCTGGATTGGAGGTCCATAAACGACTGATATAAGAATATTTTCCTGAGAGCCAATTTGACGGACTTTTCTGGATATAATTCTAGGTAAAGCTAACCATCCTTCAACCTGTATCTTTGTTGTGTTCCACAGTATAGCTATTCCTCCTATTGCTCCTCGAGAATCGATTGTTGTTACCTCATAGTGAGGTGTAAAGTTATGAAGAATATTATCCAATTTATGTCCTGTGATTTTGGTTTCCTGAATTAAAATGACTTGAGGTTTTTCAGATCTCAATTGCTCCTTTAAATATCTCTGCTTGCCTTTACTGTTTAGGCCTCTGATATTCCAAGATAGGACTTTCATTGGGTAACTTTCGAAGTTGGTTGAAATATCGTTGTTAATGGTACGATTTTGCCTATATTTATCAACATTTCTCCTACCAATTGGATGGATTCTTGCAAGGTTCATCTTCCTCCTTTCTTAGGAGTTTTTTGGGGGGTTGGGTTTTTTGCTGCTTTTTCTATAGCTTGGACTTCTTTATGCACTTGCACTATCAAGTAAGTTTCAAATGTATCTTTATATAATAGTTTATGATCTTGTGGAATGAAGTGATCATCTACATTCCTCCATTCGTTTAATAAGCTTTTTAAGACCTTTTCCTCTGCACTTAGTTCTTCCTTATTCTGTTCTACATCCATTGGTGTTTGTTCAGGTCCAATGGTTCCTCTGGTCCAGTATTGTCCTCTATTGCTTTTCTTTTTCCTGACTGATTCTTTTGTATAATAGTTTCTTGAATTGGACCCCCCACAACTTCTTCAATAAGGATTGGTTCAGCAGTTGACGGTTCCCCTTCTTCTTGCAGTACCTCATATCTATTTGTTGCCTGAGTAACCACCTTCTTTTGCGAAGAATTTAACTTTCGCGAACCAGTGGATTTGTTATTTCTTTTTTTTCCTGTAACGGTTGTGAACCCATCATCCATTTCACGATTTTTTTCTGGATTTGGAGAAGGGCGTGTTGCTAATTCATCAGGTACATTCAAGGGGCACGATTTATACAAATGCCCATATTCATGATAGCGCCGACACCTGAAAGGCATGTGCTCATAATCCAGAAGTTGGGGCCAGATTTTACCTTCATACTCTAACTCTCTCATTTCTAGAAGGGGCTCTGATATATTGATATATACACAGATTCTAGCAAAGGAAGTATACCGGCCCCGTCGAGTAGTATCTGCTATTTTAACAAAATTTCCTAAAGAGTTTCCTATACCTTCCAGAATTGAGGGTGCCCAGAAATCTAATGGGAGACCAAACAAACGAACCCAAACAGGTGTTGCAAGAAATTTTTCCTGATCTGGGTTGTAGCATTCCTCCCATTGCCTGAAAAAAAGCCCTACATTTCTATAAAAGTATGGACCCCCTTCAAAAATGTGTTCTTTATCTAAAAGATTAGTAAATATTACTGTAAAAAAACCTCTGGCACCTAGTTTCAAATCAATGTGACCTTTAGGTTGCCATTTTGAATGAATCTGTTTTATTAAATCTTTTTTAGTTGGCCAAATACCTATGAACTTATAGATTAATGCGTGATCCTTCATATAACTTTTGTATTCATTCAACTATGATGCAGGAATGGTGAATCGTGGTTTCTTGACTGCTCTCAGCAATCATTGCCCTTTGGATTTAGCCTGCCAATTTGCACCCAAAACTGAAGCAGTTCTCGGATTCCCTCCTCGTTGCTGCTGCAAAGAGGATTGCTCGCCTGTGATGACATTCCGATAGGAGGGCGCTGCTCCCCCTCCAAAAGTTGTCGCCATTACAAACCAGGGCAAAAAGGATCGAGTTTTGAGGTTGATTCTATCGGAAGATTCAAACCCTATCCAGCGACTCTTGTGGTTCTTGGAGCCGCATTCTCCACCAAGATGTTATAGATATATATAAAGTTGATATGAGGTATTAAATATTTTTGAAAAGCATAAGGTTCAAACATCTTATTCACATTTTTTTCACTTCTAATTATATTACATAAGATAGGTCATATGGAAAACTAATTAAAAACACTTCGCACATATATTTTTTATTTTTTTATTATAGGCTACATTGTTTTTCTATTTAGAGAATATTTTATTTTTATTTTAAGAGGGAATGACATACTTATACATAGACTTCACATTAACCAGGGATCTATCAAGAGCATAGAGGGATCAAATCTCAAACTTAAAAAATATATACAAGTCAATTAATCCATTTTAGTGTTTGGTAAATATCTGATTAATATGAACCTATAGTGGTAATTTTCATTGTTTAAATTGTATATTTTGATAGTTTATCATTATTAACATTTTATATTAAAAATTGAGTGAGTTACACATTTTCCTCTTATTAAGAAGTAACTACTCTACTTTCCTTGCTAATTGTTTTTTTTAAATTATTTTATCTCTCTAAAGTTATGTAAAATTATCTTATTTAAGATAGACATCTAAATATTGTATTTATTACTTGAAGAGTGAAAGTGAAATATCAACAACTCAGTTAATTGTTGTGTTAATAGATTTTTAATTGTTTATTTATAAGGTTATTTTATTTTTATTTTGTTTCGCCGACATGAGCTAAAACTATTTATTTTTTATTTTGTTTTGCCGACATTGTAGAATGAGCATTTCGGCTCAACAAATACACACTAAGCCTTTATATTTGGACATATAAATATAGTTTTTGATCATATTGACGATTAATGCGAATGAAGTAAAACGAGAGAATGGTAAATTTGGGTTAGCACTCAAAAGTACTAATTTGGCTTCAAACACTAACCAGCGCTCATAGTAATTACTAAATGAGAAATTAATTTTCCCATCTGTTTTTAATAAATTGTATTTGGATTTTATTGGTAATTTGCAAATAACAGCTATTGGGAAATATGATATGGCAGTCAAAGTACAATTTTAACTGTATTTTTAATTAGTGCAAGTGCACACAACTGGGAGTAGCAAGTACAATAATGCAGGTAAAAAAAAAAGAATGATATATCATATATTGCAGAGTTAATTATTTTCTTCCAGTACTTTTATATATGTGAGTCTTTTTATTTATGCGATTTGGAATAACTGTAATGCTTATAGTTTTGACAAAAATGGAAGGGAGTGGCAAGATGAAAATAACAGAAGAGACGCTAAAAATATTAATACGTTTCTCCAAATTTTAGCAAGATTACCCATGAAAAGCATTAGGTTTCTAGCTGTTTGCAAAAGGTGGAATTATGGGTTAGCACAGAAAGTAGCTACAAATTTCGCAGTTTGTCTCTGGATTTTCTTCCAAGCCCGGTTGCCATTGTGGCTGGTTGCAAGAGCTTAATTTGTTGTAGTGGAAAAGATGGAATTTACATATGCAATCCTGTGACCAAAGCCTGGATGGAACTCCCTGAACTTCGTGAGCATAAATAGATAAGATTCGATTTCGTTTCTCTACCTTTCGATGTGTGTGCTACATTTTGTACTCTCATCATCAGAAGAAATTCTACATTAGACTATGATATAGTGGTTGAGATGTACGATTCCAAGACTCATAAATGGACTCTATTGGAGATCCGTGGAGACGATGTAATTCGGCCTAGAGGAGATAGAGTATATTCAAATGGAAAATTGCATTGTTAAATGATGAACATGATGAGCAACGTTTCAGCTTAGTTACTTTGGATGGGGATCAGGCATAATGGAGCACAATCGAATGACCATTGAGCTTTACCGCTTAACTAATGTTGAAATGTTACATTGCAGTGCAACATATTATTATAGTCACTAGTTGTGAAGGGAATATAGTTGTAGTTTGTGATTATATATGGATGTTAAATGTTGATGAAGAAGGGGGAGAGAAATGGTCAAAAGCATTTGATGATCATTGAGTGATGACATATACGGACATTGCAGTGAATGAGAGTGGTTGTGGTTTAGCCTTTGATATGTTGGAAATATAGAACGAAACAATAACACAGAGGGATGCTTCCCCCACAACAAAGAGAATGCACAATTTCTGTAGAATTAACATTCATACACACAAACAGATAGCGTAACATAGGAGCAAAACTCTTTTTTAATTTATTCAACTCTTCTCTGAGTTTCAATTCATTCTACTCATGAAACATAATGAAATTACTTAAGATTATATCAAAATGGCCGAAGCTTGAAAAACCTAATACAATTCAATTCAATTCAATTTCTTAACGGATGTTCAACAACCAATCGTCCTTGGGTTGTCAAAAGACCCATTCCTTCATTAAATGGTGCACAGACCTGCATTTCGGTCTATACATGAAAAAATGTACAAACGCGTTTAAAACACGAAAAGGTAGACTTGAAATAATATGCAATGCAGTTCGGAGTCCACATCACATCAGCACAAATCGGCGATGTTAAACTTTAACTCGCAACACTATCCATTAAAAATTGCGGGCTGCGATGTGCGATAGTGACATGGCACTTATCGCATCGCACCCAAAACAAAATACATTGTGAAACTTCAACAAAAAACCAAAACATTTGCGATTCCGAAGTGACGTGGCATCATCGCATCGCATATCAAATAACATAATTGTGGGTGGTGAAAGGTAAAGTTATAAAGTTACAATTGCGATGTGCGATGTGATATCGCATCGCAACATCACGAGCTTTGTTGTGAGTGATTAACAGGTAAGGGATAAATGTTGCGATGTGTGGTATTGAGGGCGGTAAACATTGGTAAGTGCGGTAATGAAAATACAAAGGAAATAGGCACAAAACGAAGGTTTAGGGAATGCGGTAAGGATAAGGTGGGTCCCGCGGATATCGCATTGGCGGAAACATAACATACTGTGAAGGCTTAAGATTTGCGAAGTGCGGGTGGCGATGCAGTAAGTCGTGGTAAGTGTGAAATTCACAAATCAAAGGTTTTGCGGAAATACAAAGGATTTCACGATTTTTCAATGTAGTTGGGTGTACAGTAAGTCCTGTTGATATCGCGTCGTTGGTAGAATAAGTTATGGCAAAGGGCTTAAATGGTAAAAAAAAAACCTTGCGATTGCATGCTATGGGAAAAGGTAATTTAAAGAGATGGTTGAAGAAATAAACGCAGAGGATGGCCGCGATACTCGATTTGTTTTGTTTGCGTGAAAACACCTCCAGCTCTTGGATCTGTGCTCATCCTTCCCTGCAAAAAAATTGATGAAGTTTGGGCTGCTTCCAATACTTATTCATGGTGGTGGTTGGGAGTATAATTCCAACACTCCCCCTTAATCACAACTGCTGCCATCAGTTATTCCTAGACACTTTATGAGGATAAACAAAACTCCTTTGTCCCAATGGCTTTGTGAGGATATTAGAAAATTGTTCCTCTATCCTCCAATGATGCAAAACAATCTCACCATTGTTAACCAATTATCTTATAAAATGATATTTGGCATCTATGTTCTTCGTTCTCTTGTGGAAAACATAATTATTTGATAATGCAATTGTTGAGTTATTATCACAATAAATTGCGGTTCATTTGTCTTGCTCATGACACAAATCTCTCAACATCCTTCTCATCCATACTGTTTGGCATGATGTTGTTGTTGCTGCTACATATTCTGCTTCTGCTGTTGATAATGCAACTATTGGTTTCTTCTTGGAAGCCCATGAAATGGCTCCCAATCCCAAATGAAACACATACCCAGATGTGCTCTTTCTATTATCTACACTTCCATCCCAATCATTGTCAATGTAACCAATCAACTTAAAATTATCAGTTGAGGAGTATAGAACACCATACTCATTTGTTCCATTCACATACCTCAATATTCTCTTGGTTGGTTGCCAATGTGTCTCCTTTGGTGTCTCCATGAATATGGAAATTAAAATCACTGCATACATAATATCAGGCCTAGTTGCAGTCAAATATTCTCTTATACAATGTCAGATCGACATTCTTACTACAATCTTCTTTTCTTAGTTTCAACCCCATAACAGTTGGAGTTGTTGCTGCTTTACTGTTATGCATCTTAAACCTGTTTAAAACTTCTGCAGCATATTTTTCTTGTGAAATAAATAATCCCTTTTCATTTTGTCGCTACTTCTATTCCCAAAAAATATCTCAATAAACGCAAATCAGTCATTTCAAATTCACTCTTCATGACTGCTTTAAAATCGGAAATGAGAGAAACTTCATTGCCTATGAAAATTAAATCATCTACATATAAAACAACAATAAGGATCTTACCGTCATTTTCTTTAATGTAGAGTGTGGGCTCACCATCACATTTTTCAAGCCCATTATCCATCAGTAAGCATCAATCCTGTTGTACCATGCTCTTGGTGCTTGCTTCAACCCATAAAGAGATTTCTTCAACTTGCACACTTTGTGCTCTTGGCCTTCTATCTCATAGCTAGGAGGTTGTTCAACATATACGTCCTCTTTCAACACTCCATTCAAGAATGCTGATTTTACATCCATTTGGTAGACTTTCCACTTTTGTTGTGCTGCAATGGACAACATTGTCTTCACTATCTCCATCCTTGCAACTGGTGCAAATGTTTCTTCATAATATCTTCCTTGTTGCTGCTTGTAGCCTTTCACAGCAAGTCTTGCTTTATGCCTTTCTATCTTTCCTTCAACATTTCTTTTGGCCTTATAGACCCATTTCACTCCAATAGCTTCTTTACCTTGTGGGAGGTCCACTAACTCCCATGTATCATTATTTTCTATTGCTCCAATCTCTTCATTCATTGGTTCAATCCATTTTTATTCTTTTATTGCATATTCAAAATGGATTGGGTCATCAACATGACAAAATAATGCAAATAAAGAATTCGAGCCAGTATTATTATTTGCTTCTTCTTGCTCATAAATTTCTCTCAAATTTCTGAATCTTGGTCTTCTTGGTGTGCTTGGAGTTCCACTTCAATTCAAGAAAATTGTTGATCTCTATGGTGTGCTTGGAGAAGCACTTCCTTGATTTTGCACGGCTTCTCTATTGCTTGTTTGTGGTGTGCTCTGCTGAGATTGTGTAGGTGGAGGAGGAGCCACCATTGAGGGATTATTTTCTACAATCAATTCCTATTTATCTTCGTGAGACATACGTGTCTTCACATTCACCTTCTTCTCTAAACTTCCATCCAAAGCTTCTTCTTCAATGAACTGCACATCTCTGCTGATTATAAATTTCTTGGTTGATGGATTATAGAGCTTGTAGGCCTTGGATTCATCATTGTATGAAACAAATATACACTTCTCCCCCTTGGTGTTCAAATTCTTCCTTAATTGATCTAGGAAATGTGCATATGCCACACATCCAAATACTCTCATGTGAGTGACAAACTGCTTTGTTCCACTCCATGCTTCTTCCAGTAATTTGTTCATAACAACTTTGGTTGGACATCTATTTAAAATATAAGCTACACAATTTACAACTTCTGCCCAATACTCATTTGGAAAATTCTTTTCCTTCAACATACTTCTGACCATGTCCATGATGGTCCTATTCTTTCTTTCTGCAACACTGTTTTATTGTGGCGTATAACTTGCGGTAAACTGCTTATGTATGTCGTACTCCCTGCAGAAACATAGGAAGTATTTGGAGATATACTCTCCTCATTCTTCAATTCTCAACACTTTTATGTAGTGCCCACTTTGCTTCTCAACAAGAGCTTTGAAGTGGTAGAATTGTTAAAACACTTCACTCTTCTGTTTTAGGAAATAAACCCATGTCTTTCTTGTGTAATCATCTATAAATTTCAAGACATATTGATTGCAAGCTAATGATGGTGTTTGCATTCACTACAAGAAAAAAGGACATTGGTGACGGTCATGCTTGTGACGGACCTTTAAGGTTCGTCACCAATGTCACATATGGTGACGGTCCTTAAAAATGCATCACTATAAGTGTATATAGTGATGGTCCTTTAATGTTCTTAACCAAAGCCATTTTCAATGACACTTTTGGTGAGGGTCGTTAAAGGCCCATCACTAATTCTCTCTTTGGTGACACTTCTAGTGACGAAATTTTAATGACCCTCACCAATTCTCTTTTTGTTAGTTTTGGTGACGGTCAAAAAATGTTCATCATCATTGATCATTCCAATGAGTTTTTGATGATGCTATGTGTCTGTTAATATATTTCTTGTCAAAAGATAACGATTTAAGACCATTATTGTGGAGTATTTTTTATAACATGTCCAAGGCCATAGTGGTCAAAGTTAGTCATTTTTTTAAGAAGTAATAAGTTTTTATCATTTCCCTCAAGTAATGACTATTCGGATATAGTTTTCCTATGATTCAACACATGATTCATATCTATTAATTTTATTATCTAGCAAATTCCCTTTAGATAAATTTCCACTAGTGTATGTAGGAAATATATTATTTAATACATAATCAAGCTCTGAAAATTCTATTAATGAAAAAGACCTAACACACCTCAACAATCTAGGCACACCTTAAATTAATGCTTTGGCACACACTAACATTTATTAGCACCTCACATGTCTTGGAACATCTTTGTACCTATAACATCTTGTCATGACATTGATGCCCAAGAACATGGTGGCATGCGCTAGCACAACATGGAACTCTCCTAGCATGTGTTGGCATGCATGTATTCCCTAACATACCTTGGAACACCTTAGTTGAATGCATTGACATCCATTAGCACTTGGCGCACAATGCCACTTGGCATGTAGTGTGCCTAGCATGCCCGTTTTGAAAAAGATAAAGTCTCGACTTATTAACCCTCTTATTGGTTCTTCCTTTTGTTTCCTTGACACATATTGACATACCCTGACACCCTACACATCCTTAGCACTTGACATGTATTGGAATATCTTGGAACTATTAATTGGAACATATAATTAGCACACGCTGGAACTCCCTAGCACACTTTGGGAATTCTTGATGTGCCTTGATATTCCCTAGCATGCCTTACCAATGCTTAGCATACCCTGTCACTCCCTCCTTGGCATGACAACTAGCACTCATTAACACTAGTCTATGGCACACGTTCCTCATATTCATTAACTTCGATGAATGTTTACCTAGTTCTTCCTTAATGTTTTTTCCTAGTACTCCTTAACACTCCTCAACATGCATTAACAGTCTCTAGCACACCTTATCACTCTTCAACATGCCCTTCCACTTCATAACATGCATAACACTCCCTGACACATATTGGCGCTTGGCACATGTTGGCGCTTGGAAAGTCTTAGCATGTGTGGAATACGTCGAGATACCTTGGCATGAATTGGCATGGTTTAATATTAAATATATTTGAGATCAATTGTTGGAAAGTAGATGAGAAGCAACAAAGGAATACTTGGCACTTAGAATGCACTAAGACTTTGTACTTGGAACCTATTACCACCTTATAGTGTTGGTGTGCGTAGCATGCCCATCTTGGAAAAGGTAAATTGATGACTTATGTGTTCATTTCCTTGTAGTTTAACTTGTTTCTCCCTTTTTTTGCCTTGGAAGTCCCTAAGATGCATTGACACACCCTTGAACATCTTGGCACGCCTTATCACTTGGCACATCTTAGCATGTTTGACATGCCTTCGCATTATCTGGAACATCTTAGCATTCCCTAGCACGCCTTGACACTCATGTCCTGATAGCTAGCCTTTACATTTCTTCATGACTTGACACAATCAAGTTCTTGGCTACTGCAATTCATGTGACAATATTGGCCTGCTTCAACCGCAACAACTTGAAAAATTGCATCTACTACAAGTAGATTGTGCCTTATTCACCTAAGAACTGCCTATAACTCATCGTATGCCACTCATGTCCAAGCTCAACTTGTCCCACTTAACTAGTTACCTAGATAAGGATCGCATGATCTAGCCATGGCCATAAAACAACTAAGCAACATAGCTTACATAGGAAATATTTCACATGTATGTTTAGTTCATATAAAGAGTAGAACCTTAACTGAGAATTTGCAGCAAGAACATCAAGAAGCACAAGGCACACAAGATATAAGTCGACACAAGCTGAGTGCCCCAAAACTTATACACAACAAAGACTGTGTGTTCCGGCACTAACTAAGGGGAAATCAATGAATATCTATTCTCTACCTTACGTGGGTTTCACTTTCAAAGGGCTAGTGAATATATCTACCTTTTTTGTTCCCTCAAACTACTTCAGAGAGGATCCTTTCATATTACATGGGCAAATCAATAATTAGAGAAATTAGATCAAGGTACCATGCTTGAACTGGATAAAATGATATTGACACTGACAAATTTCTAGCTGACTGGCTAGACAATATGCAATTATCTAGAATAGTTTAAAACATGAGCATGTAGCCAAAGTGTGCCACATCTCATATAAAAAAAATAGCTAAAGGAAAAACAATGTTGTGCCTAGCACAAAGTGATCTCCCTTTGTCTAAAACTAGTGCTATGTCGAGCCCCATATAAAAATTGTAGGCTTGCCTCCTGCAAATCCATTTTTTAACTTCTCTATCAAACAAACTTCATCCTTAGTACACTTGAATTCGTAGACACTCCTTAGCACACACTCTTATTCGTTCCTTTCCATGCATTTTGACCTAGTTATCCCTTGATATGCCTCGGCACTGCCTAACACACTTCAGCATGCATTGACATTGTCTGACATGTGTTAGCGTGCATTTTCATTCTTTTGCATGCCCTGAACCTCCCTAGCTATCATGCCCTCACAACTACCCTTACTTAATTTGCAACTTGGGAACCCAACCGAGCCCTCGCTTGACTACAAGAGCTTTACCAAGTTACAGTTACTACAACTAGACTATGTTGTTGAATTGTGTAGCTTGGGAGGTACTCCACAAGCCTACTGAGATGGGTTTGTGTGAGTTTGGTCACAAAAGGATTTGTGGGCAAAGAAGCCAAGAAAAGGGATTTTGGACCCAAGATGGGGTTTCAAATCTAAAAGAAAATTAAAAAGGAAAATTAATATTTCCTAAGGTCTAAGTGGATAAAACCCATAAGTTCTAGAGGGTTTGAATAAGAAAACTACCCAAATGGAAAAAAAAAATCGGTCAAATCGAAGCTCGAATGAGGGAGATATCGTCGATTTAAAATCAACTCTTTTTAAAAACTTTTGTAATGGTGGGAAAATTACAATGTGTGCGAGTCAAGAACCTATATGCACTTGAGGTACCAGATGCATGCAAAGCTTTGAGGAGAATAGCAGATGTTAGAGACTTGGTGGTTAGAGCTCCCCGTGTGTTTCGCGACATGGACTAACCGCCTCTCGTGGATCCTTATCTCTGGCGATGCGACTGTTGACTAACACCTGTGGGTTTTGGTCTAACGACAATCTTGATTCCCAAAAAGTGGTATCAGAGCGTAGGTCACGAGTTTGATCCACACCCAGCTCACGTTGGGGGGGATATTATTGGACATTGGATAAACCAACATTCCCGTGTGTTTCGCGACATGGACTAACCGCCTCTTGTGGATCCTTATCTCTAGCGATGCGATCGTTGACTAACACCTGCGAGTTTTGGGCTAATGACAATCCTGATTCCCAACACAAAATACCTCTCAACATGCAACCTCATAAGCAGTCTCAGAAGGTTGTGGACCAACAACAATTGGAGAAGCAGAGAGGAGACTGAGTGGAAGCGTCCACTCAAGTAGAGATCTCCATGAGGGGGGAATTTCGAGCCAGATGAGTAGAGGGAGCACATGCAGCCATACCTCCAGGTGAAAGGTGGGGTGATATGTAGACATAATCCCAAGACAATAAATTTGGGCAGGGTCCATTAAGATGGCGCATCTCATCGATCGAACCTGGCTACGAGGAGCCCACAATACATAACTAGTAGGAAGGATTAGTTAGATTGATGCAGTCAGATGTCAATAAGACAAAAATCAAAGTGACAAATGTCAAATACTAGAGCGCAGATCACAGTTGGAAACAGATCAAAGGGCATATATTTTGATGTCAGCAGCAGCGCAGAGAATCTACTAAGTAGACAGGTCCAGTAGCTAGCAGCTGTCAGAAGACTGTGATGACAGATGCATTATACTGGTTCATTTGTTCGGAGGCTATTCAGTTTCAGAATTTTCAGGTGAAAACAACACTAGAGAAGTGTTGCATGCAGAACACTCCAAAGGTACTAGATGGGGATATATTGAATTCCTTTCATGTTGAGAGGGAGTGTTGAAATTTGCAACAAGAAACAGTGAAATTGGAAACTAGAAAGGACAAAAAAAAATGCACCCACACTGGTGAGGAATTTTTATGTACCAGGAGTGCAGAATGTGAGGTGTCTAATTTATTTTCCCCTTAAATAAATTGGACAATAAATTTCAATTTCATCTCATAACAACTTGTCTCAGTTAACTAAGTCACGATGACTAAGTTAGCTCAAGAAATTCGAGTTGAGGTGATTGAGGTGGATATTGGTGGCCACCCGCATATTCCACTTGGGCCCTTGCCAATGTCTCTTTCAGTTTTTGAGTTCCTTAATTATAGCACAATTTACTATTTTTGTCATTTTTTTGGCTCCTAAAATTCTAGAGCCGTTTTGAGGTCCCAAACGACATTTTTTGGGCATGAAAGGAGTAGTAATTGTAGCCCTCGGAGAGATCTTTCTAACGAGGTATCATGTGCATCATACAGAGATCATATGACCAAGTTATGACTTCATCAAGTTGGTTTCCCAACTTACCCCAATGAGGCCCATAAATTCTTGGTGTTACATCTCCTCGGGGTAGGGTTTTGGTTGTTTAGGGTTTTCTCTTATTTTTCAATAATAAAAAATCACTTGAGCCTTGTTGTAACACAGTTCAGAGGAGCATAACTATCATTTGTATTTATAGAAAATTTCCCATGTGCAATCATAAAGTCATTGGGATGCCATGATGGATTGCGCAATAAAGGAAGGTTGATTTTCCTAATTAGTAGGGAGCTAATTCCATAGGAATTGCGTGAGCAAGGCAGGCTAAAGGAAGGCTAAGAATTGGCTAAGTACTAGACTGATTTTTCCTAGATCAGCAGGAGACAATTGGTAGAGTGTTAGAGAATCTCATGAGAGATTAAGCATTGTATTGTTTCATGATTCCTTGACTTAATACACAATAGAGATAGAGGGTTTTGAGCAGTTTCTTTCCCCAGATACATCTTGTGTTGTGCGATTGATAATTTATTTCTCTTACTTATATGTGATTTTGCGATTGTGTTTTGTTGCTGCAAACTATAGGAAGGATTCATTATCTTGTTTTAGTACATTACAAGATCAGATTGAATCCTGCTGGTTATATTTCCTACACGAAATAGAAGAGAGGGTTGATACCATCTTGCCTTGTGGTGGTTCGTAGGCCGCAAGGTCTGTGATAGAGACCAACATAAATGGAGGAGGGCTTTCACAGTAATTTAGAGCTGGAATAGAAGTAGATGCATGTGTAATATTGACTAAGGTAACCCTAGTTTGAGGGTCTACATTGAGATCTGAAGTTCGTGTCAAGATTCAGTCAAAGAAATTCCTAGAATATATGGATCCATATGAGCTAGGTCGAGTCTCTTATGGAGGCAAGAGTCGTGTTTTTTCTATGGGTGGAAAGGGTTTGTTCTACAAAAATTAGAAGTACACAAGCACAATGCCCTAGTTAGGACAATTTCCTATCATGTTTAGTTCATAAGGTATTCCCTTAAGACTATGACAAATTTACGTAGAAGAAGATGGGTTGTGACCGTTACAGTGAGGTTTATTTCTGTGATATAGACCATAGATTTGGAAGATGGTTTGCAGATTCAGTATGTGTGGAGACAACATATCCAAAGGAGGGTGAAACCTGAGCATAAGATTGAGCATGAAGAAGAAATGTGCCATATGAAGAATGGATTGATATGTAGAGGAGTTGATTTTGGTGGACCGCACATAGAGTTTTAGACGTAGATCTGAAGCAACCTATAAAAAAATTAGTTAGTGGACTATTAGTGGTTGATTTGTGACCCTCATTTAGTGATCATCTACAAATTGTTAGAAGGATGATAAGGGGAGTAGTTTATATTTTTCATAGATTGGCCAACAAATATCAAATTGTTGATACACAAGAACAATGATTTTGAGAGGACTCAAACCATTGTTAGGCGGTATATTTGAAGAGCACTAGATGAAGACAATATTGATGGTAGTCCAAGTACAGTTGGAGGTTTGTTAAGAGACTATCAAGTAAGAGCCCTGACCCTTGCTCTTTTGAAGGACAACAAGATTGGTGGAAAGTCAGGTGTATAGGGCCTAAGGATGTGCAGAATTTGAAGGACTAATGTAGCAGTCAAGTGGGCCATCCAAGTAGCACTAGGTCACTATATTGTATACGATTGATTCAATGAGAGGAAGGGCAGCCTCCATAGACCTAGACTTCTCATCTTGGAGCCGTAGTATGGCAAAAGTGGGCATACTAAAGAGTTGTTCACAAATGGAGTTGTGAACAACTTGTTACCACTCAAACTAGTAGTGGACCTAAAAGGGGTTCCTAAGAGGGAAACTTCTAGGAAAAGGGCAACTGTGGAGGCTTAGCCCATTGTCACCACAGCTAAGGCTCCTTTCTCTTCATGGAATTTCACCGATGGGAGGAGTCTCGGTAGTATAGGAAGTCACTTATAGAGTATAGGTCAATGAATAGATGGGAAGTGACCCTAGAAACCCTTTCCCAAAGATAGAATAAAGAGTGGGACTTGCTTTCCTTTTAATCATGGGAAATGATCTTCTAGGAAGAGAGGAGGGAGATTGAAGGGTTGAGGGAGAATAATAAGACTTATGAAGGAAGTTCTCAATCCCTAAAATCCTTTGGGAAATTGGATTCCTAAATGGTCCTTGATTAAAGGCCTTTGACACCAAATGGGACAACACAGGGCCAAGTGGACCCAACCCAGGTTCAGGGATGGAATTTATAACCCAATGATGTTCCTATCTTGGACAAGATGAGGGGAAAGGATCGGGCAAGAGTTTTTACTTCGATAGGTCAAATTGATCCTACTAGGTTCTAGCCTTGGGAACTCCTAGGAAAAACTTGATCCTAGAGCTAGGGCTTCAGGTATCCACAGATTCCATCGTCTAAATTGGCCCAAATTTTGAGGAGAGTGAGGGGACCCACCAACATAGCTGCCTATAGGAGATAGAAGTTTTCCTTTGGCTAGATTCCTGGGGAATTAATTCCCTAGGTGACCTAATGGGGCTAGACCTAGGGAATGTGAAAATGTCTTAATCTAAGAAACCCTACTGTAGTATCTTGATTTAATTCTCCCACTTGAATTAAGTTATAAGTTAATTTATGAAATATTTTGTAAATTAGTGAAGTAAATACAACTAACAACCTACAAATAAAGATGAAATATTGAATAGCATGCTCATAGAAAAAGTGACACACAGATTTTCTAAACAAATGTCTCCAGAAAAACCCAATTCAGGAAAATCAGTGTAGCTAGCTCTAGAGGGTTTTCATTATGATGCAGAATCTAAGTACAACAATCCTAAGCAACAAAACTGGTTCACCCAGTAGAGTAATAAAAATGACAGTAATACCTCTATCCTCATAGACATAAAATATGGCTGATTCACATACTCAAATGAGATTTATAGAAATCAAGCACTTTCTGGCCCACCAGGAACTCAAACGCTGCTCTAAAGCCCTTTTCATCAGCTTGACTAGCTTGCATTAGCCTCTGCACTAGTAAGGAAGGGTCTGCGTCACCCCTCAAGGGTTTACACTGCCCTAACTGGGCTTGTGTCAACCCTACGTGGCTCCTACTGCCTCTGCGCTACCCCTGCTGGGCTCTGGCTAGACTGCGCAACACCTGCCTGCCTCTGCGCTGGTCTAGAATGCTGCTTCTCTGCCTTCGTTGTACTCTTAGCCTGGGATCAAACCATCCCCTTGCCAATACTACCCACACTTCTGAAATTATTAGCAAACCACGCCCCAGAATCTCAGCTTAGCTTCATTGCTCTGCCAATGTGTGTGTTCTCCAACTGACCCCAAGCCCTTCTCTTATGCTTTTCTTGTTGAAACATCAACGACCGTGATCTAATCTCTAATTGAAGACTAAGATTAGAATTTTCTTTATCTACGTCACTTAAGTCATTCTCATCACACATTTAATTTAATTCATTTTAATCTTTTAATTTTACTAAGTTAGACTTAGGGTCCTTAATTAAAAATATTAATTATTTGAATATATCTTAAACCTGATGGAATTTCCCTAAACGCTTTATGGGTCTTAGAGATCTCATGTACTCCAACTCCTCCACAAAATTTGGGATCTAGAGCACATTCGATGCTACCCAAAAATCTCAACACTCCCTCTTAGCGAGAAATGTGCTCTAGAAATACACTTCACCTCGAAGTACTGCTATGACCTTTGGTATCGATATCAGCGCTGATGCTTGGCCTGTTGCCCTTCATCACTATGATGTTTTTTCTCTCTATACTTTTGCTCATGACTCTGCCACCGTTACTGCTACATTCGTACTACAACTCCCTCTCAAATTGTTGCATCGTGCTGCCAATTGTTGCACTGCAACTCAGTTGTTGAGAGTAAGCAACTGAAGGACCCTTGTTGAATGATAGCCATGAATGTTTCTACATGCTCCCTCAAGCTGTATGCCTCCAGGACTAGCAGGATTTTGGCCTTCCAGATAGAAAAGTTGGACA
The DNA here is from genome assembly GCA_034641835.2 of Pinus albicaulis. Lineage (NCBI taxonomy): Eukaryota > Viridiplantae > Streptophyta > Pinopsida > Pinales > Pinaceae > Pinus > Pinus albicaulis. Next base: position 74,208 of record JAXQQM020089726.1, read on the forward strand.
AGTCATCCAAGTTATCCCGATCACGCAGTCTGTGAGGCGCCATATGCTCAGATCTCTATCGGAACAAATATTCCTCTCCCCTCTTCTCAACAGAAGCTTGGATCTAGGGTCCTTGGAGAAAAAAGGCACCCTCTGCTCCCTCTAACAACTGATTTGCTCCTTGGAAATCTACCAAACACAACGAATCAGCTCTCTTTGATCACCCTGCGATCGATCCTTAGATTTATTTTGGAAATGAAATATGTTGAGCTATTGTTCTCCTTCTGCTCTTTGTCAACTTAACTTAGGCACGATTCTGCACCGAAAAAATCTCCACCCCACTAGCAACTGTTGAAGATCTGAAGCTCTACTTCCGATCCCCAAAAAATCTGCACAACACTTGATACTGGATTGTGTAACCTTGGCTGGCCTTTGCGTGAGCATATTGGCTCATAGAAGCCTCTATGCCACGTAGGCTACTCCTACGTCCCTCTGAAAGGTACTACGTTGTCTCTGCATCACTCAGTTGGGACTGCGTTAGCCCCTGCGTGGCTCTTGTTGCCTCTACGTCCTTCTAGTGTTGTGTTGCCCTCTCCGAATTCTATGTTGCTTCTGCTGCTCTCTGTAGCAGAAATTTCTTCAGCCGATTTGTTGGAGATCTAGCTTGATTTGCAATCGCTCTGATACCATGTGAAAATTTCTTAATCTAAGAAACCCTACTGCAGTATCTTGATTTACTTCTCCTACTTGAATTAAGTACAATTTAATTTCTAAAATATTTAGTAAATTAGCAAAGTAAATACAATTAGCAGCCTACACATACAAATCAAATACTAGATAACATGCTCAAAGACAAAGTGACACAAATTTTCTGGACAAATGTCTCTGGAGAAAATTTAATGCAGGAAATCCAATGCAACTAGCTCTTGATGGTTTTCATTGTTATGAAAAATCTAGGTATAACAATCATGAGTACCAAAACTGGTTCACTCGACAGAGAAATAAAAATGACAGTAATACCTTTATCCTTGGGGACAGAAAATATGGTTGATTCACACCCTCAAATGAGATTTACAGAACTCGAGCCATTTCTGGCCCACAAAAAACCCCAACGATGCTCTGAAGCCCTTTGCATCAGCCTAACTGGCCTGCGTCACCCCTAAAGGGCTTACTTTGCCCCTACGCTTCCCTAACTGGGCCTGCATCAACCATGTGTGGCTCCTGTTGCCTATGTGTTGCCCCTTCTAGGCTCTGGTTGGACTGCATAGCACCTACCTACCTCAGGGATGGTCTCGAATGCTACTTCTCTGCCTTCATTGTACTCTTGGCCTGGGATCAAACCATCCCCTTGCCAATACTTCCCCTCACTGCAGCTGAAACACTTCTGAAATTCTTAGCAAACCATGCCCTAACTCCTATTTATCCACTTATTAGGAGTTGATCGAATTATCTTATGGGCCTACATTAGCCCCTAAACATAAAATATTGTGCATGTAACCCTAAATTTTGGTGACAATCCCACCAAACTAGCTCATACAGGGAATAATAATCCTCATAAGAGGTCAACTGATGTCCTAAGGCCTTCGAGGAGGCATACTGGGGTCCATGAGTGCCATAATGATGCATGGGACCCATTAAAAGTGCTAGACAAGGGGGTGGCCCCTTGTTTTCCAAACCTTAAACCTGTGGTGCTCTCATTAAACCTATGGACTAAAATAGTTGTGTGTGGCCATCATCAGCAAGTAGGTCAAGTGTTGTCTTGTTCAGGATAGATTAGTTGTCAAAGGACTAACACCAAGCCCTAGTTGTATTCCTTGTATCATTTTTTGTAAAGGTTCACGATCCATGGTATAGGAGCTCTAGCTTGTTGTATTATAGTTTGTAATATAATGAAGAAGTGTTTGGAAAAGGTAAAAATACCATGTGCACTAGTTTATTCCTTGATTTGTGTAGATTTCGTTGTGCATTAAAGTAGAGGTGTTGTGGCACTTGAGTTTGTTTGCATCAAAGATTCTAAGACAAAACCCATATTCTCATGTGTCATGGAAATTGAACATATTCCTTGTTCTCCTAAGAACAACATATAACTCATCTTATGTTACTCATGTCCAATGTCAACTCATCCCACTTAACAAGTTACCAAGACAAGGCTCACATCCAACCATGGCAGTAAAACAACTAAGCAACACAATTTACATCTTAACATTTCATATCACATGGCGCGTCTTAGAATTCCTTGGAATTATCTGGCACGTGTTACCATCCCCTCCATTCCTTAGCATGCTTTAGCACTCCCTAACACGCGCTACCACTCCATGACATGCCCTAGCACTCTAGTCATTGGCAAAACAATGTTGTGCCCAACCCAAAATATCCATTTCTTTGAAACTGCTTTGTCAACACCTTATCACAACCATAGGCTTGTTTTTTAAAAGTCATATTCTAAACTTCTCCTAAAACACTTGATCCTTGTGACACCTAGAATTTTTTGACAATCCTTGGCACACACTCTTATTCGTGCATTTCCAAGAATTTTGACCTAGTTCTTCCTTGTGTTCCCCTGACGCTTTCTAACACTCCTCAACATGCATTGGCATTGTCTGGCATGGATTAGCACACCTTTTCATTCCTTGGCATGCCCTAGCACTCCTTAGCTATCATGCCCTCACAACTGCCCTTACTTTTTTTTAGACATGGGAACCCAACGAATTCCTTCCTCTATTACAACATCTTGACCAAGTTACACTTACTCCAACTAGACTATGCCTTGTTCACCTAAGAACTGCGTATAACTCATCTTAGGATACTCATTTCCAATCTCAACTCATTTTTGAGGTATAAAACGTGTCTTTTTAACGCCTATTTATCCTACATTAATTATCAATCCAGGAACGACTTTTTGTTTCAAGAGTGTACTCAGTCTGAGGCTACAATTCAATCTAAGAGTAATGCTTTGCAATATGTAGTATGGCGTTGTAAATACAAGAGTAAACGGATGCTTGGAAAAGAAATCCAACTACAATGACATGAACTTAAATGCTTGAAAATTCAATCATTCACTCAGCAAGTATCAGTCAAGGATACAGTAATGCTAACTCTTTCCTTTAGAAAATGATAAAATCAACTAAGAACAAGATAATCAATCTGAGAATGTGGGAGCAATAACCAGTATTCTTTACAGTTTATAATCCTGATTTAAAGAAATTAAATGAAAATAGAATTTGAACTAAATGCTGCTAATGAAAGTAAACTATGCAAGCACTTTAAAAGCAAATTCTTTGCCATCTGTAAACTAATGAATCAGAAATGAAAAACAAAATGGAATTGAACAGTAATGTGAATAAACAACAAACTATAATTTAGAAGAATTGAACAGCAAATCCTATTCAACAAATCTGAACAGAAAATCCTATCTGATGGAATCAAATAGTGAATTCTATTAAACAACAAACCCTGTCGAATGCAAACTCTGTTAAGCAGCAATCTGAAATGAATAGCAATCAAACGGAACAAAAAATGGAATCAAATCTTGAACAACAAAGCTTTGTAAAGCATAACAAGATAAATGATACAGGAATTAAGATTCTTGTTAGAATGGAACATCGATGCAATTCATCAATGTAACACACCGATATCAATAAGAAATTAAAAAGTAAACCAATTAACTTACAAACTGTGACGAAAACAAATACAAATTGTCACGCCGCGATAACTGAAAGATAATGATACAAACAAAAGATCGATCCACCAGGGTTGGGCCCTTAACCACTAGTGAAACGTCGTTGGGCTTTACTCCAGAGTTAAGAAATGGAACGACAACAAGATCTTGTATTAATCAGACATAAATAGCATTTACAACAATCACTCTCTGATCACGAGAGTTAAGAAATTACAAAGTTACAAAAGGAGTGTTTTATCATCAATCATTCCCTGTCTCGATTTCTAAAGGCACTGCCTTTTATAACATTTCAACAAATAAGACAAGAAACAACAATAAGATTGAACAGCGATCCCTCAGGATCGAAAGATCCTGAGGGATTTGCTTCTTTTCTCTTTTTAGCTAGCACTTGATCTTCTTAGGCTGTAGCCACGTTGTTCCCTGTCTTCCTTTAGCTATACGTTCTGATTTTCTTCTTATTGTATGGATATGGTCTTTTTCTGGAGGAAAAGTGGTTGCTCTTGTTTTAGCTTTGCCTCTCGAATGATGGTTTACTTCATTTGTTTCCTGTTTTTAGAACAAAAAGAAATTTTTAGTCAATTTTCACAATAAACACGAGTCTTTGCAATTATACCATAATCCTCCAATAAATCATCTTTCTAGAATAAAAAGAATTATGTTTAAAGGAAAAAAATGAGAAAATACATTGTGAATCCATACCTTTTCCATTGCTCAACACACCCCCCTGCTTACCCTTTTTCATGCCCTCATGAAAACCATAGTTTACATGTAAAGCAGTTAAAGAATAGGCTGGAGAAGGTTTTTCATTAAGAGGTCTAAAACCATGGTTTGCAGCTAAAGCTTCAAATATGTGCCCGTCTATCCTTCAGGTAACTCATAAATGGATTTATAGTCTGTTGCAGGATACCATATAATGGGACTTCAAAACCTACAACCTAGCCAGTATGGCCCTTCCCCCAAGATGAGGTTACTATAGAGAATCAAGCGGTCAGCAGCTAATCCAAAATTTCTATAATTAAATGGCTCTCTGCCTTGAACATTCCGATTGGAAATATTCCATCAGACTTTAGCTGCTATATAGGCCTGGTTTCTGATATATAGAAAATATTCTACCCCATCCAAGACAATTGCTTTGTGGACGGGTCCCAAAGTTTGGATCACAACCTCCTTTGTCATTAGACTATTTTGCCTAGCCCATAGTTGTAATGGGTGTTTTGGTTCACCCATAACCCAAAGTTCTAACCCATTTTTCTGCCTATGGAAAGCAGTATAGGCCTTGAGGAATTTCAACTGATTGACAGCAAATGAAATAAATGCTTGATATTGGATGTCACCCACAAAAGGGCTGGGATTAATTATCTCAATATCATTCTCCAATATGAGATTGTGCAAATAGAACTCACATAGCAGACGTTGGGCTTTAACCCCATAGAGTTTGCAACATTTTACAAAATCATCTACAGTGTTTAATTCTATAGACTTTCCTACCCTAACTGCTTTAATTTCCAACTATAAATATCTTTCTAATAAAAAAAAAGCATAATTCTTGGTAGGGCATCTACATGCTAGAAAATCTGTGTATAAGGAGCAGAGAGTATCCATTTGATTCCGAACCATTTTTAATTCATTCCTCACCTTTTCAGCTTTCTCTTCTGCCTTTCGACACTTATCATAGGCTTCAGCTTCTAATGTACTGACATCCTTTAGTTGCTGTTGTAACTGTTGATATTTATTTTTGGGGACAGTCTCTTCCTCAAGCTTTTCTCTTACCTGTTGAGCCTGTGCCAACTCCTTTTGGAGTTGTGCTATAGTAGGGTCAATAAAAATTTTTTGACTGCAGGTCTATGCGCTTTCATTTGGGGCAGTTGCCTCAGTAACAATTTCCTATTGTTCCATGCTTTCTCGATTGGGCTCAACTTTGGTTTCCATAGTCTCTGCAATCTGGGGCTTTTCTTTGGTGGCCACTTTCCTTTTCTTTGGGGTTCATTTGGTGTCTATGTTCCTCTGTTTTGGAGTTATTTTGGGGTTTGTCTTCATTTTGAGAAGCCTAATACTCTGTCTGAGTTGTTCCACTAGTTTTTGAAGCTTCTGCCATTCTCTCCGCAGCTTCTCAAGTTTGGTTATTTTCTTTCTCCTCCTAGGAGGAACGGCTGTCCCTTTTCTGTACTCAATTGCTCAGGTAGGGTTTGCTTTTCAGTAGCCATGCCTTCGCTCAGGCTTGCTTCTATATTTTCTGCTCAAAACACTTCTTCAGTGTTCATATTTTCCTGGCTACGTTCTTCAGGGGAAGTAACCTTAACTGGTTCTTTTGTTCCCTGAGGATCTTCCGTTTGGAACACTTCTTCAGTGTTCATACCTTCCTGGCTACATTTCTCAGGGGAAGTAACTGTTGGGCCGCGAATACGACCATTTTTTAACACTTATTTCATCCCTTTCTACTCTTCTTTATCATGTAATTTATCATAATTTATCATATAAATCCATTTTATAATTATTTATGCTCTTATGGATAAATATTATTTCTTCTCCTTTATTTTTAATAAATTGATGATTATTATGCAAAATTTTATTAATGATGGTTTGTTAATATATTTTGTAACAACAATCACCATTTTAGCCTCCAAGATATTTTCTAGATTGCAGATTTGATCTCTAGCACATCATTCAATATTCCAACTCAGAAATTCGCTGGAATAAGAAGTGACAGTTTTGCGGTTGATATTCTGGGAAAATGAAGAAGAATATGGAAAATCCGAAACATGGGTTTTGTCGAGAACGGACAGAATTAACTTTATAAAATAACGGTTTGCCCAAATTCAGCCTGTATTGAGAGAAACAGAAAGTTATTTGAGCACGATGTTCTCATATTTACTATTGCAACCATCTTCCAAATTATCTCAACTGCAAATCCAAATTCGACTTGTTCTTGTTGAAAGATGGATGGAAATATATTTTCTTGTTGATAAAGTTGTTGGGAACAATCCAATATTGTTATGAGGGATCACATTTACTATTTACATTCTCCTCTTTCTGATTATAAAAGGAGAGCACGTATTATGTATGAAAACAATGATTGGATGATTATTGAATTTATTTTGTAACTCTGTAATTCCTTGACTCTCGTGATCGAAGAGAAATTGATGTAAACGCTATTTATGTTTGATTAATACAAGAACACATTTCTATTCCATTTCTTAACTCTGGAGTAAAACCCAGCGGTGTTTCACGGTGGTTGACGAACCGGCCCTGGTGGATCGATCTGTTGTTTGTATCTCTATCTTTTCATTATTATTGTGTGACAGTTTCTAATTGTTTTCATTAAAATTTGCAAGTAAGTAGTTTATTGTTCATTTCTTATTTAATATTAGTGTGTTGCATTGGTGAATTTCATTGCCGTCCCTTTCTAATTTAACAATAATCTTAATTACTTGTCTTGTTATGCTTTAACAGAGCTACGTTGTTCAGTATTTGATTCATTTGTTGTTCTGTTTGATTGTTGTCCATTACAAATTGTTGTTCAATAGAATTTTCCATGCAATCTCATTAATTAGAGTTTGTTGTTCAGATTTATTAAATAGGATTTGTTGTTCACTTCCTTTAATTACAGTTTGTTGTCCATTAACATTGTTGTTCATTTCAGTTGATTAATTGCAAAGAATTTGGTTTTGAGAACTTGCCTAGTTTATTTTCATTAGCAGCATTAATGATTTAGTTCAATTTCTATTTCCCTTTGATTTTTTTAAAGCAGGACTGTCAACTGTAGAGAATACTGGTTATTGCTTCCACGTTCCCAGATTGATTTTCTTGTTCCAGTTTGATTTCAATTGCATCAATTTCGAGAGGAATGAGTTATTACTACTGTATCCTCGATTGATGTTTGTTGAGTGAATATTTGGATTTCAGAGCATTTTAGTTCATGTTATTGTAATTAGATTTCTTTTCCAAGCATCCATTTACTCTTGTATTTAGAGCACTGCACTACATATTGAAGAGCATTACTCTAGGATATATTGCCGCCTTAGACTGAGTACACTCTTGAAATAAAAATTCGTTCCCGGATTGATAATTAATGTAGGATAAATAGGTGTTAAAAAAGATACCTTTTATACCTCAACAATAACCCCAGCTGGTTCTGCTGTTCCCTGAGGGTTTTCTTCTTCTACTTCATCAGATATTCCCTCGGCCGTATCTTTACCAGTAACAGCTTGTTCCTACAGTTGGTTTGTCTCAATGTTGAAGTTCAGTGGGCTGTGGGGTTGTATGTATTCACTCATGTTGGCCAAAATTTGGGCCAATTGGTGCTCCTGCAATGGGCTTCGAGGTGGACTTGTAATGGTGGTTTCGGGAGGTTATGCTCCCTCTCTTTCATCTTCATTGCCTCCTTCCTCTTCACAAGTGTGATAACTTTCTTCTTCCGCACTGGTAGGGTGACTTTCTTCTTCTCCACTGGTGTGGTGACTCTCTTCTTCTTCACCACTATGGTGACTCTCTTCTTCTTCACCAGTGTGGTGACTCTCTTCTTCTTCCTCATCGGTGTGGTGACTTCCTTCTTCGAGTTGTGGGGGTTGTTCATCTTTCGAACTGGGAAATTCTAGGGGTTAGCTAATGCTACCCTAAAAACCTTCTATCATTCCCCTATTTCTCCTTAACCTGGAGGATTTTATGTGTTTTGATGGTTCTGCTGATGTGCTAGTAATTCTTTTTCGTTTTGGGGTAGGCAGGGCTATTCCTCCGTCGATTGAGAATATCAATTCTTCACAACTAGTCCGTTGTTGGGCAAGACTGTAACTCACTATAAATATGATTAAGAAATGGTGGCTTACCACCATTTCTATATGACGAGACTTAATTATACTTCGGTTGAGATCATGCAATAAGAAATTTAAAAATTCAGGCATGTTTACAGTACATTTTTTTTTTTAATACTGCCAATAACTTAAGGTGGCGAGGTCTTACCACATCTTTTCTTCCATCGCATGTTATGTAGCCCTGTACTACTTTTTCCAATTCTATCCATGGTTCTCCCAACGACGCCAGCTGAACTCCTTTCCCTTTGACGACCAGGGTCTGCCTTTCATCTCAGAAAATGTTCATGGCTTCTTGAAGCCTCACTTTCTTATGGGTCCATATGGTTCCTTCCGCTGACAGACTAGACACCTCGGCGATTATTGAGTCTGTTACTGCTATCTTCCTACCTCTAACCATGGAGTAACCTTCCTACAAATTCTGTAAAAATTCAATGGCTACCGTTTCATGAGGTTGTTGCAGTCTTTTGAGGTAGGTAATCCACCCTACTCTCTCCATAATTTCCCGTGTAGCATTTGAAACAGCTAGCACCTATGGCTCACTATGAATTGGTCATCCTACCATTCTATCTGCACACTGTTAATTCTTCACAAATGCACAGTAATGTAATGGAACAACACACGACAGTATATCAGAACAATACTGTTAAGTTTTCATTATTACCGAGAATATAGGGATTTGACCCACATGCAGGCATAAAATGTAGGGATTTGATCTGCATGTAGGCATTAAAAGGCATCCGCGCCCCCCCAAAGGATGATAGGTCATCCTCGATCGTCAAATAGAAGATCAAGGTACTGCACAACAGTAAAAAACATACATACTTATGATACGATCAATCAGATTCTTGCATTACTAAAATCGATGCATATTATCAAATTGTAAATAGATATAGAAACATTTATGTAATGATTTGAGGATAAGGGAAAGGGACAACTGACGTGAAAACAAGTACTTATGTAGTCATTACCAACATAAAATATTATGATCGATTTATGAATAAATTTCATGCATAATAGGTTCAAAACAAAGGGTTTAGGAGCATACTCTCATTTGATATTAGATAGATATATAAGAAAAGGGTTTATCATTACTATTGATTTGAAAAGTGTGACTCCAATACCATCAGCAGAGCTCTGTTGCCCATAGGTGTTTATAACCTTGACAAAGTTTGTTTTTCACCCTCAGAACTATTATCCTTTATTTATGCCTAGGGAAGTGTTGTTGTGATGTCATGATGGAGGCCACTGTGCTGGCTTGGGAACCAGATGTTTCACAATGCCTTTCACTAGGAAGGAGTGAAAGGTGGACAGACCGGCTCGTGATGAGACCTCCTGTTCCAAGGACTTTTTTATTATTTTTTTGAATTATCCATTGGATAAAATCCCTGGTGTGGTGGCCATAATGGGAATGCCACTTCACTTCTTCCTTATGATCATGGTAGGTTGGATCTTGATGAGACCCCCTATCCTCCATCTACCATATCATAGAATTTTTAGTAATTATATAGAGATTTTTCTTTTATTTTTTTCATATAACACTTCCCTACTTATATATAGAGGATGGCTCAACACTCATTAAGAGTAGGGATGGTGGAAGAAGTCTGAACATATCAATAGATAAAATATGCCCTTGTTCTTATTCAATAGATAAAAATCAAAGAGAGTTATGAAAATTTAGGGAAGAACCAACATGATAAAGACAACCGATCATATTAATTTTAGTGAAAATAAAAACAGCAAAGTGATATAGATAGTTGTGTCCTTTATTTTTTCTTATCACTACAAAACAATTTCTTAAAAATGACAATTTCTCTTGATTTTCTGATTCCAGTAACCTCTAATTTGTGTATCCTTGCATAAATTGTATGCTTGCCTTTAAGAGAGTCTTGAAGAATTCACAAAAATCCTCAAAATGTTGTTCTAAAACAAAAAAATGCACTCAAAAAGTGTTGCTCCTTTTGGAAGGAACAAAAAAAACAATCTGCGAAAATGTTGTTCCTTTGGAAAGGAACAACAAAAACAATCAGCAGAAATGTTGTTCCTTTGGGAAGGAACAACAAAAACAGGCGGAAAAAAAATTGTTGTTCCTTTGGAAAGGAACAACAAAACTGTTGTTCCTTTGAAAAGGAACAACAAAACTCGAGGAAAAAATTGTTGTTCCTTTGGAAAGGAACAACAAAAACACACGATAGAAACTGTTGTTCCTTTGGAAGGGAACAGAAAAAAACTCACAACAAAAGTGTTGTTCCTTTTGAAAAGAACAACAAAAAACGCAACAAAAAAATTGTTGTTCCTTTTGAAAGGAACAACAAAAACTGTTGTTCCTCTAGAAAGGAACAACAAAAAGAAACACTCAAACGTGTTGTTTCTTGAGAGAAACTATTATTGTTCCTTAAAAAGGAATAGCTTAAAAAATAAAATATGTACAAAAAACAAGCAAGAAAATGAGAAAAGCTTTATGTACAATTTTCAAAATGAAAGAAATTATTCAGTGAATGGGTGTTGAGGAGGAGTTGTCTCCCTCTGCTAAATTCTGCATAGTAGAATCTTCCCGTAATTGCTGGTAAAAGGACTCCCTATTAAGCGGTTTATGGTAAAGTCGCACTCGATGATCATTTACTTTGAACAAATGTCCAGATCCATCAATGGTGGTTAATGTGATAGTGCCATTATCATGCAATTTTTGTATCTCGTAGGGTCTAAGCCATCGTGTCTGGAGTTTTCCTAGGAAATCCTGAAACCTGGAGTCATATAGGAGTGCTCAATCCCCTTCGTGGAAGATTTTCTCTTTGATGAGGGCGTCATGCCATTTTTCTCTCTGCTGTTGAATTAATGCAGTGTGCTGAAGAGCAGAGAGCCTAATTTCATCTAACTCATTGATTTGTTGTAATATTCTGACCTGGGCTTCATTTAAATCTAAACCTGCCTCCTGGGTTGTTCTTAATTTTTGAATTTCAAACTCTATTCGAAAGATGGGTTATTTTCCAAATACCAATTGATATGGCGAATACCCTGTGGTACTTCTTCATGTTGTTCGATACGCCCACAAGGCTTTTGGAGATTTATAAGCCCAGTCACGTCTATGTGATGCAACTGTTTTTGTTAGTATAGATTAGATCACTTTATTCGTGCTCTCTACCTGGTCGTTTGCCTATGGGTGGTAAGGAGTTGTGATTTTGTGCTGAATGTGGTAATTTTGTAATGTTGCAGTGATTATGTTACCTACAAATTGCAGTCCTCCATCTGTAATTACGTCCCTTGGGAGTCCGTATCGCACAAATATTTGGAAAAGGAATTGTATTACAGAGTCCTCTGTAGCTCTTGAAAGTGCCTCTTCTACCCATTTAGTAACATACTCTGTTGCGACTAGGATGTATGTTTTTTGATTTGATGGTGGGTTAATAGGACCAACAAAGTCGAGCGCCCAGCGTTCAAATGGCTCGATTACTAACTGTAGGTTCAAGGGCATTTCGTCGAACTGTCCAGGGTGACCTGCCCTTTGGAAACTATCACAAGCCTGTACGAATTTTTTAGCATCTTTAAAAATTGTAGACCAGTAATAGCCTGTCTGTAAAACCTTGTGGCCAATCCTATGATCTACAAAATTTCCACCACACGGCCCGTCGTGGCATGCTTTCAGAATATCAAATATTTCGTCCTCTCAGACGCATCTCCTGATGTGCATATCTGATCCTGTATGGAACAGGTAGCCCCCAATCCAATAGAATCGAGTAATATGTTGTACTATTTTTTTTCATTCATTGGGCGTTAGATGCTTAGGTAATTTACCTATTGCTAAATAATTTTCAATATCAGCATACCATGGGGTTCTAGCAGTAACGACGAACAAATGCTCATCTGGGAAGTGATCTTTGACTGATGTTGCATCTGTTGGTTTTGGCATTCGTGACAGGAAATCAACTACAGGGTTCTCTTTTCTAGGTCAATCTTTTATTGCGATATCGAATTCCTGCAATAAAAGCAACCATCTTGTTACTCTACCATTTGTAATAGGTTTATTTGCTAAAAAATTTATGGCAGAGTGATCTATATATAAAACTACAGGATACCCAGTTATATAATGTCTAAATTTATTTACAACATGTATCACAACTAAAAATTCTTTCTCAGTCATAGTATAGTTTAATTCAGCAGGAGATATATTTTTGCTAATATAATATATTGCATATGGTTTCTTATCCTCTTCCTACCCAAGAACAGCTCCAATAGCTGTGCCTGAGGCATCAGATGAAATTTGGAATGGAAAATCCCAGTTTGGGCCCCTCAGCACTGGGGCTGTTGATACAAGCTTTTTCAGATCCTCAAAAGCATGGTCACATTTGTCTTCCAAATGAAATCAACATTTCCTGTTAATTCATATAAAGGTGAAGCTACTCGAGAATAATGTTCTATAAATATTCTATAATAACTAGAAAATCTGAGAAAGCTACATACCTTTGTTTGTGTGGTAGGAGTAGGTATTAACAAAATTATCTGCATTTTAGATGGATCTACCTGAATTCCAGCTACTGAGATATAATGACCTAAGATGAGTCCCTCGGTCATCATAATGTGACACTTTTCATGGCTTAAGCAAAGCCTAGTGTCAATACATCTTTGCAACACCTTTTCTAATTTTTCTAATGCTGGCTCAAAATCATCTCAATAAGGTGTGAAGTCATCCATGTATACTTCGAGCCCTTCATTTATTAAATCTGAAAAGATGCTGAGAATGGCCCTCTGAAATGTAGCAGGGGCATTGCATAGGCCAAAGGGTCAAAATGTTGAGGTGTTTGGTGGTTCTGGTTCTGGGCCATTTGATCGAATATGTGCCAATATCATTATGGGATTTCAAGGGAATTCCTAGGCTGACTAGAAGGACTAGGAATGACCTTGACAGCACTCCCTTGATCTAGAATAATAAGTGTTCCTTGTTGTCCTACTATCTGAGGAGATTCAATTCCTTTAACTTTGTTTTGAACGATGTTGACAGCACTTCCCTTATCTGGGCTGCTCACTGTTTGGATTAATTCAGGAGGAGATTTTGGTTCTTCTGTTTCCCCTGTTTCTCCTCCTCCTTCGCGGAGATTACTAGAGTTCCCTTCTTGTAGAGAAATTAGGAGAGAATTCTCAATTTCTTGGGAATCTTGCTCAATTCCTTATGTTTGACTATGTACCTCAGCAAAAGCTACAGATGGTGATTCTGTGGCCTGAAGGGAACTAGTAGGCTGTCTAGAAATAACTTTCCTAGGTCCTACTGATGGCTGAGATTCAGTTTTCTTAAGGATTTTGTCAATGAAAGTTATTCGCCCAATGGTCACCAGTCCCTTAGGTTTTTCGGGTTTAGGAGGAATTTTGTTCTGTTTAGCTTTTATATTCATTCAAAAAGACAAACATTCATTCCTACCTAAAATTTTTACCCAATTCTACTGTGAAGTGGGCCAGTGAACAAGTATGTTTCTTGCTCGGTATGCAGGTTCTTACCTTCCTTTTTTAATACCAAATTCTTCGCTAGCAGAAAAAAAATCAAATATGCATCACTCTCTGTAAATGGCTACACTCTCCCCGGCAACGGCGCCAAAATGTTGAGGTATAAAAGGTGTCTTTTTAATGCCTATTTATCCTACATTAATTATCAATCCAGGAACGACATTTTGTTTCAAGAGTGTACTCAGTCTGAAGCTGCAATTCAAACTAAGAGTAATGCTTTGCAATATGTAGTATAGCGTTGTAAATACAAGAGTAAATGGATGCTTGGAAAAGAAATCCAAATATAATGACATGACCTTAAATGCTTGAAAATTCAATCATTCACTCAACAAGTATCAGTCAAGGATACATTAATGATAACTCTTTCCTTTAGAAACTGATAAAATCAACTAAGAACAAGATAATCAATCTGAGAACGTGGGAGCAATAACCAGTATTCTTTACAGTTGATAATCCTGATTTAAAGAAATTAAATGAAAATAGAATTTGAACTAAATGTTGCTAATGAAAGTAAAATATGCAAGCACTTTAAAAGAAAACTCTTTTCCATCTATAAACTAATGAATCGGAAATGAACAGCAAACTAGAATTGAACAGTAATGTGAATAAACAAAAAACTGTAATTTAGAAGAATTGAACAAAAAATCCTATTCAACGAATCTGAACAACAAATCCTATCTGATGGAATCAAATAGAGAATTTTATTAAACAACAAACCCTCTCGATAGCAAACTCTGTTAAGCAGCAATATGAAATGAACAACAATCAAACGGAACAGCAAATGGAATCAAATGCTGAACAACAAAGCTTTGTAAAGCATAACAATATAAATGATACAAGAATTAAGATTCTTGTTATAACGGAACAACGATGTAATTCATCAATGTAACACACCGATATCAATAATAAATTAAACAATAAACCAATTAACTTACAAACTGTGACGAAAACAAATACAAACTGTCACACCACGATAACTGAAACATAATGATACAAACAATAGATTGATCCACCAGGGCCAGGACCTTATCCACCAGTGAAACGCCACTGGGCTTTACTCCAGAGTTAAGAAATGGAACGATAACAAGATCTTGTATTAATCAGACATAAATAGCGTTTGCAACAGTCGCTCTCTGATCACGAGAGTTAAGAAATTACAGAGTTACAAAAGGAGTGTTTTGTCATCAATCATTCTGTGTCTCGATTTCTAAAGGTACTGCCTTTTATAATAATTCGACGGATAAGACAAGAAACAACGATAAGATTGAACAGCGATCCCTTAGGATCGAAAAATCCTAAGGGATTCACTTCTTTTCTCTTTTTAGCTAGCGCTTGATCTTCTTAGGCTGTAGCCGCACTGTTCCCTGTCTTCCTTTAGCTATACGTTCTGATTTTCTTCTTATTGTCTGCATACGGTCCTTTTCTAGAGGAACAGTGGTTACTCCTGTTTTAGCTCTGCCTCTCGAATGATGGTTTACTTCATTTGTTTCCTGTTTTTAGAACAAAAGGAAATTTTTAGTCAATTTTCAAAATAAACACAAGTCTTTTCAATTCTATCATAATCCTCCAATAAATCATCTTTCTAGAATAAAAATAACTATGTTTAAAGGAAAAATATGAGAAAATACATGGTGAATCCATACCTTTTCCAATGCTCAACACTCATCCCACCTAACAAGTTACCAATTCAAGGCTCGCGTCCAACCGTGGCCATAAAACAACTAAGAAACATAGTTTACATCTTGACGTGCCATAACACTTGGCACATCTAACAATCCCCTTGCATTATGTGGTGTGTGTTAGCATCCCTTCCATTCATTTGCATGCTTTGGCACTCCCTAACACACCCTAGCACTCCTTAACATGCCTTGACATTGCCTAGCATATAACCTTGTCACTCCCTCCTTAACACACTTGGAACTCATTAACACTCCCTATAACACACTCTTATCAGTTCATTTCCATGCATTTTGAAATAGTTCTCCCTTGTGTTTCCATGGCACTCCCTAACACTCCCTACCACTTCTCAACATGCAATGGTATTCCTTATTGTTTTGATGACACTTTTCCTTGCCCATGTAGGACCCTAGGTGTAGGAAGATGTTTCTTTAGCTACCACATTTAGCTTGATATGTATGATCCATGTGTATATGATATTTGCAAAGTGTATTTTTTCACTTAAGCACTATATTCTAACTATCGATTCTTTGGCTATAAGTTCTAAGCTAAATTGTTCCATGGTGTTTCATAAATTTACTCAAAGAATTGTGCCATCTTGATGGTTTGGGAATATACTTGGTGATTTAGTAGGTGCTACACATCAATCTTATTTTATCCCTTATTTCCCTTAGTCGAATTTATCCCATGTCATTCCATTAGATATACATTCATTTTCGTTAAGTGACACCTTTATGATTAAGCATTCATAGATTTGTGGCAAGTTATTTCCCATTTTTTCATTTGTGATGAAATAAAAGAAAAAATTGAAATCCAAAATAGTTAAGGATACACTAGAATAGTGTATCTAATTCTAAACTATAAGGTTGAAGTGAAAATAATTCATGTAAATGTTATATCTATGAGTTGTTCCAAACTGATGAAAGCCCCATGCCATAATTCCCAGATATAAGAAAAAGGAGAAGAAAGGAAAATAAGGCATAATGAATGGTAACCCATGATAATGAAACCCAAAATCTCAAAATGACAACTACAACTATTGCTAATTGTTTCCTTTGAACATTAAATGAGTGATGTGATGAAGGAAGTATCCGGAGTAGAAATCAACTAGCCTCAAATGAATTCCAAATTCTTGAAATAAAATAGTGATAAAGGGTGGCCTTTGGGTAATATCTTGGGTGATAAGACACATTCTCTGGTTCAACAAAACATCCTTGAATCCCATTTATTTCAATTGCCACCAACATCAATCTAATAGAACAAGGGTAAAAACATAACATTGATGATATAAAATAAGTTTGGGTTGGAGAGCCATGTCAAATGCATGGAGGGTTTAAATTCCAAATGGAATGCAAGTAGGCAGATGTTGCATTTATCTTCAATGTTTATGTAATATAATTTTGTTGAGAGGGATATAACACAAAGTAAAGGAGTGAGGACTGGAGTGGGGTTGAACAATAAATGAACCACATACAAATTGAGAAGAACACCTAGGAGTGAGGAACTTCCCCTACATTGAGAATGATTATGTTTACAAAGCTCATCAAATGCATGGATGCAAGTCCCATGCTAAGTTTCGTGGGGGAGTGAAAGTTATTAACAATCTTGGGTGGTTCTAATGTAGAGGGTTAGGCATAATCCATATTAGATGTTAGTGTGGATCCAACACAATATCACTAATTTACTATTTGATTGATTATTCTCCAAATATGGGATAGGTTTCTTGTAGCCTTTTGGGTTATTTTAAGTAGGCATGAGTAATGTGAGATCTCTCTCCCCATTTTTTTGAGGTCACAGGTTCAATTCTCTTGGTCCTCTAGGGGAAAGATGCTTGGAACTTGGGCATTGATAGTCTACTTAAGTTACCATCCATCAAAGGTGGTGAAGTAAATGGAAGTTTCTCATGCATATATGTATGTAAAAGAAGGCCACACATAAGGTGGGTGCTCTCCTTGTGCTTTCAACCCATTGACAAAAGAATTTATGTCACACAAGGCTTTCCCTGCTTTTTTGGAAGACTACTGCAGAAGGACCTGCTCTGATACCAATTGTTGGGAAAAATACTGAGAGGGGGGGGGTGAATCAGTATTTACTGCATATTCAAAACTTTTTACTTTTTCACTCTCTAAAACCCATACGCTACTTTCCTCTAGTAAACTCGCGTATACACGCGGATATCCTTCATACAACTCGTGTATTAGCAGAGATCTAAATATGCAGATATTTATTAACTTAGTTCTTTTCACTATTCATTCATCTGATGTTATGTTAACAGTAAACATGTGTAGTAACAACAGAATAAACCATCACACAAAGCATCACACATGAACACCAGAATTTTAGGTGGAAACCCAAGTCGGGAGAAAACCACCGCTGCAGTTGCTCAGCCTTCAATATTTTATTATAGAGAAAACATCTTACAACATATGTGCCGGTGCAGACTCCTACCAGCACGCAGGCACCCACCTGCGCTCGTTTACCAGCCTCTCCTGGAAGGGAGCTCCAACCCCCTGACTCGTTTACCAGCCTCTCCTGGAAGGGATCTACGACCCCCCGATCTCGTTTACCAGCCTCACCTGGAAGGGAGCTACGACCCCCTGACTGAAGGCTACAACCCTCAGCACCTCTATGGACCACGTTTCATCAATTTTCACACTGGATCCAAAGCTTCCTTTAGGACACCACTTGCAAGCCACATTTCATCATATTTTCAAACTGGACCCTTTCCATACTTTTAAGCACAGTCAACCATGAAACAGATACATATAACTCACTGACAGATATCAGTAAACCAGCAGAACAGATCAGACATTTCTTACTACAGACTTCAGCAAACCCTAGTTTGCATACGCGCTTTCCTTTCTCTGATGTCGCGTATATACGCGCTTCCGTCCACATAAACCAGCGTATACTTCAGTACAAATTGCAGAGCTAATTTTATTGCGCATACGCGCTTTCTCTTCAGCGAAGCCGCATATATACGCGCTTCCTCTTCGGAGAACTAGCGTATGGTTCTTCAAACTTAAATGTCATTGTAATTCTTCACAACAGATACATCACTTCAGATTTTACCCTTTACCTCAGACAGATGTTCGCCTAGATGTTCGCCTCATCACAGATCTAATCATTCCATAAACAGATCTAGCAAATACAAGTACAATACAGATCTAGATCCCCTTCTTCATCACTCCTTCATTGGTGCATCATACATTCAGATATTTCATTCAACTGTAACCCTTTCCATTCAGACATACTCCAGAGAGAAGTATTCATTCAAGCTCAGACGTCTTACACCCACACTCATGATATGCACAATGAAATTCTTCTCCTTATATAGGTTTACCCTATTTCAATACCATGAGCCAAAACCATATTACTTCCGATGGTATTCCTGGACGGGATCAATTAGACAAATCATTACCCAATACTATGGGTCAATACCATGGTGGTTACCCCTGGTTTTGCACTTTATGAGCTCTTTTTGCCCATATGCGACTTGGCACGTTGTTTCCCGCATGCATACGTGACTTCCCCTAGACAGATCCGCGTATGCCTTGAGACATACTCTTTTCACATCAGATTTGCATCATTTACCAAGTCCATCAGGTCAAGAATAACTTCATCAGGTGGTTTGCAATCAAGGACAACACATGTCAACGGTCGCATGTCTTCATCTTCATTCAGATGGTTGCCATCAAGGACAACACTCTACATCATATTGCCAACAATTAGCAGGGAAGAAATATTTTTCATTTTTAGACAGTTTTAATGGGTATGATCAATTTCATGTAGCACCAAAAGATCAAGACAAACCCACTTTAATCTATCCACAGGGAACTTATGTTTACCGATTGCTTCCTTTTGGATTATGCAATGCACCCGCAACATTACAAAGAGAAATATTAGATATTTTCTTTGATTTAATCCATGAT
This sequence comes from Pinus albicaulis, assembly GCA_034641835.2. Classification (NCBI taxonomy): domain Eukaryota; kingdom Viridiplantae; phylum Streptophyta; class Pinopsida; order Pinales; family Pinaceae; genus Pinus; species Pinus albicaulis. Next base: position 93,773 of record JAXQQM020089726.1, read on the forward strand.
TGTGTGGAAGTGTATATGGATGATTTTACAGTCTATGCAAATTATTTTAAAGAAGCCCTAGAAAATTTGGAAAAAATTCTCACAAGATGTAAGGAAGAAAATATATCATTAAGTCATGAAAAATGCTTTATGATGTTTACTAAAGGAATTGTTTTAGGACACCATATTTTAGGAAATGGAATTAGGGTCGACTCATCTAAAGTTGAAGTTATTTCCAAATTAGCAATTCCAGGTTGTCAAAAATATGTTAGGATTTTTCTTGGTTTTACATAATACTAAAGAAGATTCATAGAAAAATTCACAAATATTTCAACTCCACTCTTTCAGTTTCTTACAAAGGATTGCGAATTCTGAGTACCAAAAGGCTTTTGAAAATTTGAAGGAAAAGATCTCTAAAGAACCCATTCTATAAGAGGAAAAAATTGGAAATTTTATTTTCATATTTCAACTGATGCTTAACAAACAACTCTGGGAGTTGCATTGGGACAAAAGGACTATTTAGGCAATTTAATGTCTTAAATATCTTACATAAATTATCACCCGAGGTTTGTAATCTGATGAAGTTTGGTGCACTATATGTGCTTGGTTAACCTTCTTCTTACTTCGTTGTATGTATTTTATGTTGTTTTTATAGGGCTTTATGTCTAAACATTAATCTCAAGAAAACCATGAAAAGAATCGATTGAAGCAAATGAAATTTAAATGTTTAAGACTAAATTTTAAAGAAGGAAGAAAAGGAAGTGTCCTTAAGTTAAACTAATTTGCATAAAAATAAATAAAAAACTATTGAATGGTTAGAATATGATCTGAAAATAGAGTACCTATTCTAATGAATTCTAATTTAATATTAGTCCTATTCCATGGATATGAATCTTATAACTCAAAATTAAAATTTCAATGCTACTCTAGATGAAAGCAGATTCAAAGGAAAACAACTAATGTATGTTCAATCACTCCAACATTCAATATGGAAGCATGATGTAATCACCCTCTTGAAATGATGTACAAGCAACCGATTATACTTTAGCTTTGAAAATTTAAAATTAGGGAAGAAATTAAAGCATGTAAAGGTAAAATCAATAATTGCATAGGTTAAACATCTGAACACCCAATTTGGAAGTATGACAAGTCACCTTCTTCACCTGATCTTTAGAAACATCCAATTATACAATTTACTGGGGATCTTAATCTAGAAAACAATTTAAAATCATGAAAAGAAAAGCTCAATGTTTGAATAGCTTTAACACTCGAGCACCCAATTTGGAAGTATGACAAGTCACCTTCTTGGCCTGATCTTTAGGAGCATCCAATTACAAAATTGACTGAGTATCTTAATCTAGGAATGTAAATATCATAACATGAAATAAAACTAAACAACTGTGAGCTCTATTGCCTCAAACTTAATCTAATTGGAAAATGGATAAATCTACCTTCTTGAGATGTTTTAGGAAAGAAAATATTACACAGTCATTCTATCATTGATGCTAAGAAAACATTCATGACTTGATTCTATGATATTGATTTAAAATCTACAACTCAATATTAATCTACTCAAAAAATTGACAAAACATTGTAAATAATTAAACTAAAACAATTAATGAAAAACCTCTTCCTGTGCAAGGGCCCTCTACGAAAAAATTGCTCAAGGTCCTAGCTGATTATATACGCATTAAGAAGATACTGGAACCATGAACACGATCCTTGTATTATGAAAAGAATAGTGTTTAAAGAAATACATAGCCTTTTAGAAATTACAACTACTGTTCTATTTCTGCATAATCGGTATTTAAATAAAATAAAACATAACACTGATGAGATAATTATGCCTACATATGGATATCTTAACCGAAACATAGAATTGGATTTTGACTGGTTAACTCTTGAATTGCTACATCATAGAAAATCAAGAGTTCTTCACTCTCGGCTTACGTCCTTTGACCGGACTTTGACCACGATCTCTGGCATCCTTTTCTGTCGATTTTGATCAAGTAGATAGGACAAAATCCATGTGTGAATCATTCTGGAGATTCCCATGTGGCTCATTTCTCTATTTTCTCCTTAAAACCTATAAAAAAGTGAAAGTAGTTGTGGAACAAATGATTAGCTGCAGAATAGGATGTGTTCTGTAGCCAAGTTACGAAATCCATTCAAATAACAAGAACATTATAAAATAACATAGAAATCATTTAAATGCATTCCCTGAGATAAAACATGACATTTATCACTGATTGGAGTGTGTGGACTTACGATAAATTAAGGGAAAAGTGATGAGAAGGATGTCAGAGAAAGGAAAATTTTGAGGTTCAACATACGATTAGCTACAGAATAGGATGTGTTATGTAGCCAAGTTACAAAATCCATTCAAATAACAAGAACATCATAATATAACATAGAAATCATTTAAATGCATTCCCTGAGATAAAACATGACATTTATCACTGATTGGAGAGTGTGGACTTATGAGTAATTAAGGGAAAAGCGATGAGAAGGATGTCAGAGAAAGGAAATTTATGAGGTTCAACATACCCCCACTAAGAATCCATTGCATGTCCTCATGCAATTTACCAAAAATGTGAACTTCCCTCTCCTATTGCATTGGTTTAGACACTTCTGGTAATACATCTAGTTTTGTCCTTTTGATTTTCTTTGAAGTGACTTCCATCTCGGGCTTCCTCATAAGGAGTTTGTATTTGAGATTGATGACGGCCTTGTTTAGTGATTTTTTCTTTATTTTTAACTTCCTTTTCCTTTTGTACCGCAAACCTAAGTGCAGGATGGTATTATCACTAATAACTTTCTCCAATTTGTCCTGTTGCTTTAAAGCTTCATTCTCCTATTTAATATGCATATTCAAAATCTCTAGTTCATAGATTTCCTATTTAAGAGTATCAACTACAGGTTCTTGTGGATTGATAGGAGGTTCTGGATTCACTGTTACATTTCTCTTCTCTGGTGACTCTATGTAGTTATATATCTCTTTTTGTACTGGGTCTATGCCTGGAGATATTTTGCTGGGTCTACCTTCAAAATTATGTATACGAGAATTTTCAGGGCTATGTAGAGGAGAAATATTGATAGGAGATGGTATTGGTGGTTCTTCCTCTAAATTTACAAACTCAGTCTCTTATGATAGTGTTTTCTTCATTGAACCTTAGAGTCTAGAGCTCCTTCTTAGCTATAGAGGATTTACGTTTTCTCCAACTGTAACCTTTCTCCTCTTTTCTATTTTACCTCCTGTCTTAACTTTACCTTTCTTCTTTTTATTTTTCAGCTCTACAGAGGTGAGCTCTTCATCATTTTGCTGAAGTGGAGATGCAAGTCTATCTTCCATGTTTGTGTTAATCTTCTTTATTCTTCTTTTTCTGGTCTTGTGTTCTTGAGGCTACTCTGGTTCATCTTGGAAATGGATTCTGATAAGAAAGTTCTCCCAAGAATCTCCTATACTTTTCAAATGAAATTCAAGAAGTATTTTCACCAACCCATGATGGTGCATAGTATTATCTATAAACTGTATTCTCTTTTGCACGTTTGTAGACATTATTTTTAAGCTATTTAGTAAAAATAAGGGAAGATGTATTTCACTGTTCTCTAAGAAATTCATCAACAATCGAATACGATATACATACATGCAGCCAAATATGTGTTCACAGGTGATAAAATTCTACAAAATTAAAATCATGTTCCTCCATTTTTTCTTGAATGATGAGCTAGGAATACCCTTTCTGAAAACAGAAGTATCCATACCCAGATTTTTGTAGACAACCTTCCATGATTCACTGTGAAATTCTTTTTTTTTGAACCACCTTTCGCCAACCCTTGAGAGTTATGTGGCTTCAGCTATGAATACCTCAGTTACTGAGAACTTGATGTCTCCTATCTCAACTTCTGTCCCATCAAAAGACCTTGCAAAAGACTTAGTGATATCTCTATGGAAGCCATCAAATTTTCTATAAACTTGAGACATTTAGCCTTCTGTAACATCTCCCTGATCTGAGGATATCCCTCCATATATTTTGTTCATACTGGTTCTGACCTGACTATAAAACCCATGTCTTATGTTGTGAAGAGTCTAGCCTTCAGAATTATCCTTCTATATTATGAAGTGAATGGGATTACAGATCTAATGAAGGAGGTCGAGGGTTTGTAGGAATGAGTGAGATGGATTGGGGTTTTGAATAAATATAGATAGATATGTTACGACAACAGGTCATGAATTTTAATCATAAATGGGGGAGTCCATTGTGGACCATTATGAAACATAATGTAGATGATGTGGTCGATCTATGACATGATGGAAGTCCCAATCAAATCAAATGATGACATGTCAAGGTAGCATATGATTATCTACATTATATATGCTAATGTTTTGACCTTGCCATTAAAACAGATTTTTGCAGCTTTACCTTTAGAACTAACCTTTCATTGTTGCTTCTTTGGTGTTGATTCTTCAGGCACCTTTTACCATTTTTAACACTAGAAATTTGTACAAGCAAAGATGACATTATTTAATGTCATGCAGAAGGAATAATAGGGCTGAGAGACATTAGAGAATCTGGAAAGTATTTAAAAATCTCTAAGGTCTGAGGAAAAATAAAATTTTAGCAAGTCATAAAAACTTTTGCGTGCGAAATCCTTCGAGAAGAGCGCCTTTGTCTGATTTTTGACCCAAAATGCGCACAATCCTGGGAGTGGTGGATGTCACTTTCCGAGACGATAAAAATCACACTTTAGGATAGTGATTTCACACTTGAAGCCGCCTAAGGATAGCCACCAAAGCCTCTTTAGGACATCAAGGGAGCACACAGTGGAATAAGTGTGGCACACAATGGAATCATCCCCCTCTCTTGGGTCACCATCCACAATGTACCAAGAGAGGGAAGGAGGATTTGAATTATCCTATAAAAGGCCACCAAGAGATGAAAAAATTGAGAGCACATTGTTATGCTGGCGAGAATTGCCCCAAGAAATACCAACAGTGTGTGATCTGGAGCAGAGATAGAGGGGACTCAATTGTTGGCCATCCAACTAGTTTAATCCACCATAGTATAGAGAGGGAGACTTTGCACCGAGGCAAGCTTGGAAGTAAAGACATCCTTGCATCGAGACTTAGAACCCAAGTTCTAAGGGCCGCTTGGCAAGTGGGTTAAAGTTTCATCCTCATTTCCTACAAACACTCAATAAGAGGGTCTGTAAGCAACACCGTTTGGATTATTGCAGTTATTTGACTCTATTTAGAGCTTTTGTCTTATTTTTTTTAGTTTTAGTTTAATTTTTATGTTTGAATATGCATGCTATGTCTCTATCTAGTATGTTTATGTTCTAGCATGTTCCACTAACTTGCTTGAATCCACCTATTTTTCTGCCTGTGACCAATAATTTAAGAGCGTAAACCACACCCCTTAAGTTGTTTTGATTTCATACATGCATTCACCAAACAAACTAACATAGGATTGGCGACTCCACTAATGTTTATTTACAGGTTTATGTGGTTGTGCCTTTTTCTAGAGACCTCCATTTGTGTTGTGGAGTTGGGATGAAATATCCCCCTTTTTCTCCTTCAGTCCCTAGTTCATCCCAAGTGACAAACCGAAGCAGAACAACTCCATAAAACTATTTTTGCATGAATTTTTTCTCTTTTCCCTCTCATAGGTGCACCCAGGGTGCATGTTCAGAGATGACCTATGCACAAACATCGCGCCTGTTGCAGCCTTTCATGCACAAAAGACAGAATGAGAAATTTCTCCCATATTTCTATCTTTTCCTTCTTGTAATTTTTTTGGCAGCCCATAATACATCTGCCAACACTGGTTGAAGTACCCCGGAGCTTGCTAAAGCTCACTCTTAGCTATTTTTTGTAGGCTTATTGGTAGTTTTATTTCAAGTTGATTTTTGCAAAGTTCACACATAGTTTAAGTAGGGGGGGAAATTAACTTGCATTCCGACAAACAATTATGTTTTTAAAAGTTAGGTACCAACACACCTAGATAATTATCCAAAGTAAGTGGCCCATGTCCACACATTCTTAGCTAGTTTCTTTTTTCTAGTGTAAAATTTATTAGTTTAGTTCAAGTATTGCACTAGGATTTCGGGACCGAGATTGAATTGTCGATAGAAGAGAAAGTAATCTCTGTTGAGTTTGCACCCTTGGGTGATCCTAGGCAAGCATATGAATGCTCTCTATTCACAACTCACCATCTCCCTTTAGTTCATCACATGGATTAACTAGGAAAAATAGAAAATGGCCCATATCCGCACATGTTTTTCTTTTGAGAAAGGAACAATACACCATAGTTTAATAGGGGATTTTGAAAGGGATCATCGCATATCCACACATTCAAACTATGTGCTTGTTTAATTTTTTCTCACACACATCCATGCACTAAGAAAAGAAAAGACACCTAAAACTAACTTAACAAAACTCACTAAATTCTCCCCATAGGTGCCACAAAAGAATTTATAGTTTAAGTTAGGATCAAGGGGGTAGGCATCCAATAAGCCGCCTTGATCATCATCTTGAAACATATAATTTGACTATTTAGGGAGCTTTAAATCCACCTATCAGCACATGGAAAAGAAAACCCAAGCATGGTAGAGACTCGTTTCAGAGGGGTTTAGGCTTAGGCGCAGTGCGTGCGGTATCAGTTGGGGCTACCTAACCCGGATGATACTCGGTACTGTTAGCTGAGTTACCAAGAAGACTAAGACTCAAATTCTCATGTGGGATGGTGGTACTTAGTGGAAAAATTTATGGCACCCTTTCCCTATAGGTGAAGGTGTAGGCAAGCACTAGATCCTCTACCCTTACCTTGGTGGATTTTCTTCGGTTGACTTGGGGCATCACCAGCTCTTACGAGAAATTGTGCTAGCACTCACAAGATATCTTCTCAAGGCCTAGTTACATTTGAGTTTTTGAGGACGATTAGGTCTTCTAGGATTTGAGTATCATAGGCAAAACAAACAAAACCCACATTTTCTGATTAATTGATCACATATAATTAATTTAAAGGGAAAAATAATTTTATTTTCGATTTGATTTATGTATGTGGTGGGAATTTTTCTTTGATCATAAACACTATCCTCTAAAATATTTCCAAAACCATACCTAGTCGACACCAGAACAGACCCAACAGGACCTTGTCGATCTAGACGTCTTTTGGACCTCCCCCCATTACCGTGAGGGGTTCTAGGTCTTTCACCATTTAGGCGTCAAAGACAGAACACTGCCACCATTATTGGTTCATCATTTATTGGGGCATCCTTAGTTGGGAACCCTGGTTGGTCTCCCAATGCCACACCACATACCACTCCTCCCCCAACCCCTAGGGGGAAAAGGAGTGTTACCCATTTGGGAAGCCATTTGAATACACAACAAGGTACGTCGTAGACAAACCCTCTTCCCAACCAGAACTTTGTGTCCTCACAAGTTGCAATGGCTTCAACCTCATAGTCACATTTTTTAGCTTCGTTGATTCTACTAGATTTAACCAAGCCAACGAATGACCCCATTGCACACAACCCTACATGGCATCACATGCCCACAAAGCTCACTTCGGACATTCCAATGTTTGAAGGAAAGCAAGCGGAAGAACCAGGTAATCATGTCATGACCTTCCAGCTATGGTGCTCATCGAACAATATCATTGACGACACTATTTGATTGAGATTATTTCAACGCACTCTGATAGGAGCAATAGCGAAATGGTATGTGGAGCAGCCCTCTGCTACAGATGGAACCTTTAGCGCCCTAGGCACAATATTCCTAATATATTTTCATTTACCCATCCACCATGATTATGGAATGGAATTACTGACACACTATAGACAAACCACTGCCATCCATATCTCAGACCATCTCCACAAATGGCGAGGGCATCATAGTTTGTGTAAAGACAAACTCAACAATCTGGTACTTTTAGACGTGTTCCTGAAAACTCTCGCTGTAGAGATTTCAAAGGATGTGGTGCAACAAAGGCCCATATCCAAAGAGGAGACCATCAACGAGAGCCAACTACTCGAGCTGAGTTATATGTAGTCAGGATATATTTACAATATCCTACAGAGCGTGCCACACCTGCAAACTTATAAAGAATTTCCAGCCACGTCAAACTTTGCAGATGGTCTAATTGGGTCATTGACCCAAAGTTATCTAGGCAACAACATTCAGAACCCCGGTTAAACATATGGTTCTACCCAGAACATACCACAACCCAGTTTTCAAAGTAATCATATGCCTCAACAAAATTTAACCAATAGTGCACTGTCGTATCACCATGGAGGACCCTATCCTTTGTCTCAGGGGACCCAGTACATAGATATACATACTGATGGAAGAGATCACCCCCAACAACCAGGTGCAAAACAGGGACCACATTATTCTCAATACCTAGCACAAGACCTGCCTATGCAGAACAATGCACAAGTGAACTTTGTGTAGACTTCCCAAAACCAACCACACCAATCATATAATCAGGAAAACTACCCTCCTAATGTGGTTAAGAAAAAAGGAAAAAACAAGGCCAAAGGGAATCCTAGATAGGGGGGAAACAACTAGCAACGCCCACCATGATCTTAGGCTAGAGGCAATTCCAACCGAAATCAAAGCCAAGAGCCAAGCAATGCCCAATGGTAGAGAAAAATTTCACCTCTTAAGACAAACCAGTCTTGTTCAATCTGTTGTGAGTACGACCATTATAATCACCACTGTCCCGATATCTCTAAGTTGAAGAAGCTGCAGAGTAACCGAGGACAAGGAGGATCTTCCCAACAAACAACTGTGATGTAGGAACCTTTCCCCCATCAAGGGACGATGAGCACTAGCGAAGAGATGTTTTTTCAAATATAGATTCGCAATTACAAAACCCCACCAGACACCAATGCGTCAGGGGCTAGTACTAGTGCACCAACTGCACCTTTGACCATTTCAAATATGCCTATTGGACCATTGCTAAAGACGGCTAAGGGACCAAATAGGCGAGTAGGAAAATACTCCAAAGTGGCCCATAATTATAGCATCGTGGACGATCTAGCCCAATCTCCTGTTGTTATGTCAGCTTTGGAAGTATTGCAGTCATGCCCAAAACAACAGAAAGCCTTGCTTTATGCATTAGGTGCTATCGACCCTGCCGATAGGTGCCTAATGGCTTTTGATTTAGATAAAGCCACCCCTAGGCTTCCTTCGATGGTCACCTTTCAGATACTAGTGTCAGTCCAGAATATCACCATTCACCGACGTGTCATTGGCGAGGGTGCATCCACATGCATCATGTCAAAAATGTTTGGAAAAATTTAGGGTCTCCCGAACTAAAACCATCAGTCATTATGCTTAGAGCATACAATGGTCGTCCTTCAACCCTCGTCGGTCTCTACCAAAAGGTCCAGGTCTTGTTAGCTAGAAAGAAATTCCATACAGAAATTGAAGTCTTGGACGCTCACTTGGACTATAATATACTCCTTGGTTGGAGTTATATGTACGCCATGTTAGCCATATCCTCCTCCGTCTTCCGCATTATGATGTTCCCCCACGAGGACCACATCATTACTATTGACTAATTAACGCATAGCTAGAAATGACCCCTAACAAACACTGATGTAATTCTACCCTATGTAGATACATTCTCAGATACACTTTCACGGTACCAAGAATATGGCCCTGGCCAGTTCAAACCGTCATCCATTCTAGGATCATTCCTAGGAGATCCTCCCATTATACCTAAGTCATCACCCGATGTCACAGGCGCTCCAGTGTGCATGATGTCCATGTCAAGTGTCCAAGATACTAAGGAAATAGACATAAGAAGTAATGACACTGAGTCCTTGACCAGGACCACCCCTCTAGCCTACACCACTTAAAAAACCCCTTTCCTCTACCCCCCAGCTAGTTTCGTCTCCTAGCAGTTTTTGGTAGCAGTGGTGTTGCCAAACATATCATTGGAAATACTAGTTTGGTATCTGATTCCCCCTACGGGGATAGGAGACACACACATCACTTCCACAGGGTTAAAGCCCCTCAGTGCTGAGGATGCCTCAACCGTTCAAGAAACGATCGAAAACATCTCTGCAAAGGAAATTCCCATTGCAAAACCGATGGTTGCGGCTAAGAAAACTGAGAAGAGAGGAAAGAAGATGGAGACTCCCACCATACAATAGGAATCACCATTCTACACCATATATGACATAATAGGTCACCCTACCCATATTTTCCCAGAGCTAGATGAATTAAAACCACTCCTCAGCTCTGAGGCAGACATCGCGATGCCGCGTTCCCGTAAAAACGAACCTGCCACCAAATGTAAAGGCAAAGCATTGTGTACCAATCACGCATGTGCTATCTGTAGAAATTATGGGCACTATACCCATCATTACCTAAAGATCCCATGATATAGGGACACCTTACATGCCATCGAGTGATCCTATCAAGAGGATCCCTTCACCCATTTTACTGGAGATGAACCTTGTATCATTCTGTACCTACAGGAAGAATGACAGGCACCAGAAAGACTCCCAGTCGTGCCCCCTCACGTTATACATTGCATGATATGTGATGAAATTGGTCACTTCCTCGAAGAGTGCACATCCCTGGAACTCATCCACATATGGTATCCTATAGAACGGGTTTACTACGTTAGATTGCGGGAAACACAATTCACATTTCCTTTATGCGCCGACAATCACCTTGTGGAAAATTGTCACTATATCCCCCGATTCCAGTTATCCCTCGCTAGTTTGTGCTCAACTATAGTCCTCCTCTCACAAGAATATGACATGGACTCGGAATCCATGAACATCTCGACAACCCAAGAAGATGTGACAAGCAGATCCATCCTATTCTTCTCAGCTAGAAAGTGACCAATCAGGGAACCCCTAGTTACTACCAACCGCTCTCTCCAGAGAATACCAACATGGGAGTTATGCAAAACTCCCAATCATGTGGTCACCATTTGCCCTGATTTAGCAGAGTTACGACACTGGTACCCTATCAGACCACAAACTGAGCATGATGGGACCCCCATATCTAGGCTATTTTTCCCTGTCTGTCAGAGAAATCACTATGGAAAAAGTTGTACTTATATCCCATGATTCTGTCCCCTCATCAATATTATTCATAGAATAGAGAAGAAACAAGATGATAACCTCAAGTGATTTAGAAAGTACAACATCCCTAGGCCAACAACCCCACACCCACACAGGCGTGATGGGAAAACTACGACGACACACCAACCAAGCATGACCCAAACCAAACCTAGGATAACATGCAGACTATGCAACTTGAATGACCACTGGGTCAATCAGTGAAAAGAACTGAAGCCCCTCGCAAGCATTTTTCGCACAGTCTCTTCACTCCCTCAGAGACTTCTCTCTAACCAACAGAAGATCACGCATACCTATTGCCGGATTTGTTCAAAATTTTATCATACAATCAAATGTGTGAATCTCCCTGAGCTAAGAGTGGCAAGAGAAACATTAAGTATACACTCCCCTAAAGATTTAGACACACCGAAGCCAACAACACGGAAATGGAAGCAAAAGACCACCTCTTCTACAACAGATCCTTTCCAAGTGTCCACATTGGGCATGAAAGTAGTGTTGATTCCCATACAATCTACTCAGTTGGCACGATGGTACCATGCACCATTTGCAATGGCCAAGAACACGCACCAGAGGTATGTTGCAGGCACAGTTTCCACTCAGAGGAAATTGACCATCCTAGCGAGGAACCCAACCTTGTGATTACGCAAACTCCCATCATGGAGATTCTTCCCCAACTGAACGCCAACGACATGATACACCACATAAGATTTGTATCATCGCATATCAGAAATAGGATTGCAGCCTCCCCCACATCCCAATATTTCCACCTTATGCCTGTCGAAAAAGGTCAAGGTACCTTGCGCTTTGGCATCCATTTCCATGAGATCCCGAATTTGCATGCCACCATTTAACTCCTTGATGATACCCAACCTCTAGAACAATTCCTAGTACAACTAGAACTTGTTGATGAAAGCATACAATAGTCACTGCAACACAACGAGGCCCATAAGAAAAGGGTAAAAGCATCATTCGACCGCCACATCAACCCTCGTTCATTCACTGAGGGAGAACTAGTCCTCCGCTATGATGTCGCAAAAGAAGCCCTAGGGCCAAGAAAGTTCGAAACCTTGTGGAAAGGACCCTACATTGTAAAACATTGCCTCTGATAGGGGGCATACATCTTGACAGAAGCAGATGAGGCATGCCTCATCAACCCCGTCAACGTCCTTTACTTTAAGAAGTTCTACCCATAAGGGCCAAGATGGCCCTATGTTACACATTATTTTGTCACCATGATATTTGAATTTCCATATAGGTCCATCGCTACCTATATTATGCTCTCTTAGAAGTCAGAAACCCTAATGTTCCTAGACCAAGTCTTTGAATTGGAGAAAAGCTCATTAAAACCCTTAAAAGTATAACTCCACACTTTTCCTAGCCCTTTCCTACGGGTCCACGGAGACTTTTTCTATAGCCTACAACAACTTCCACACGTTCTGCTTATAAAACCTGTGGACTCCCATAAAAAGTAAAATAAAGGAAAAAAGTAAGTTCTAGAAGCCTAGCTGGTCGAATATTCTCCCAACTGGAATCTTCTAGAGGTGTGATCAGTTCGATCTTTATCCCTCTACTCATGGAGCTTATCCCTTGGTCCATGGAGCTCAAATCCCTTCATGAGAGGAATCCATCCCCCTGTTCATGGAACTAAAACTATCTCCATTTCCCTATAAATTGAGCTCATGTTTCAGTCTCAAGGGTAGACATACATGTTAATTGCTGAAGGAATTCTCAAGAGAGCATACTCTCTAGAATAGTTTTTGTTGGCATGTGAATGATCACACCCTTATGTCCATAACTCCATGTTGGTTCAAAGAGAGGAAGGCTTGTCAAACTGAAGGAGGAGCGATTGTTCAGGACCCCAAGAGAAACTTATACAACATCAAGGCATCATGTTGTAAAGTTACTATTTTCATTCAAAGATAATACATATGGATCTCCTTTTCTCAATGACTTGTTCTTGTGCTTGTTGAATATTTCAATACTTAGACTCATTGATCACTAAGATAGATTAGTTTTTCTTAATTATTATATTTTGCAGGTGTTTTTAATTCTTTTTTTTGTCTTTGATTGCAGGTTCTACTTACTGGAGAAGCCTCTTTGGAGCGACTGGATAAAAGACTGCATCGAACGTTGGATTTCAAGGTAGGAGCATGTCCTCTTTCTTTGTTTATAATGATTCTGAATTGAAAATAATCTAGAGAAAACGATTTACAAATGGATGTTTGTTTCTAGCTATTCATAGAATACTAGGGAGATCACTCTTGTCTGCAAGAGGGATTAATCCACATAACAAAATGGCGACTCCACTGGGGAATAGAACTTAGCTTTATTTTTTTTGTTTTTTAGTTTGAATTTTAAGAGTTTTCTAATTTTTATTTGTCTGAGACTGGGTTGGGTAGATAAATTTTAAGAATCCCTGAAAAGAAAAGCTGAATATTTATTTTTTTTGTACTTTTCCCTGCCTTCGTAGTTTTTATTTGAAAACAGTGTGGTAGCCTCCGCAGCTTTTAGTTCAGAACAGTGTGGTACCACTCTGTTCTCCTTTAGAAACTGCGGACTTGTGAATCTTTTTTGAAAAATTAATAATTCTCTTTTAGGAGCAATATTACCTAATTATTTGTGTTTGCCCCAGTCTATCTTAGCTGTCAAATCTTATGTGTGAATTTCTTTTCAGCAAATTTTGCGTTTGTGTGATTTTTCATCTTATTTTCATTTTATGAGTGGGTGTTTGCCTTACTTTCTTGCTGTTCCATACAATATGCCTTCATATACCTCAGCTTACTGGCATGATGATGATCTCTTTCTAAGCCATTAAACTCATTGCAAACCTTAATTTTATGAAAATTGATTTCGTTTTCATTTGCAAATTTGGAAGAACTTTTTAACTTACTAAATCCTGATTTTCACACCAAACCATTTTTGTATGTTTTCATTTCTGTTGAGATAAGTATAAATTCTTCTTAATTCAATCACAAACTAGGAGAAACGTCCTCAAACTTTCTAGATAGACTTCAAAAATAGATTTTTCTTTGATTTTGAATTTTATGTTTTTAGGAGTTTTAAATACTGTTTTCTTTTTGGAAATAGTTTGTTAATAATTTGTAGTTTCTGATCTGACTGATAAAGGAATTTCATTTCGAACGAATAATTGATCATTTTTGCGAAATTGAGTTCTCAAAGATATCATCTTCTTTTCAAAGATTTTGTTTATGAATGAAAGAATTGATGCTTTGAAAGTTGTTAAATCTTTCAATCTTTCCCTTAAATAAGGTTCATTGAAAATAAAATATTTTCACTTGTCATTTAGATGCATTTAGCATATTTTTGAGTCGGGTCACGAACATCATTGAAGTTTCACTTCCATACCTTCTACCTTAAGAAACAACCAAATTAAAAACAATGCTTTAATTAAAATCAATCTAGATATTTTACACTTTCTAGGGCTCTTTTCCAACAACATATCATAGGCTAGTGCCTTGGAACAGGTTGTAATGTTCAATTTCAACACAATCAATCGCATGGATAGAATCGTACTAGTTCAGGAAGAAGAAATCAAGACCATGCATCTAGTTTCCACCATCCAGGCTACAAGGAGTTCTATTATTCATGATATAGTAGACTAATTCTAAAAGATGGATGTGCCCATACTGTGTCTACTTTTGATGTAATATTAAAATCATATATGTACCAGAACATTTAGTTAGTTTTGATCAGAGTATGGGAATGCTTCATCTTCGAGGACGATATATATATATATATATATATATATATATATATATATATATATATATATATATATATATATATATATATATATATATATATATATATATATATATATATATATATATATATATATATATATATATATATATATATATATATATATATATATATATATATATATATATATGTATATATATATATATATATGTATATATATATATATATATATATATGTATATATATATTCTTGCATTTAATGTTTTAACAGGTTTTCAACTGGTGTGTCCGCAAACCAATCCTTGGAATGATAAACCACTTCACTCTTCAGAACAACCTCAAAATTTTCACTTTAGGAGGAAATTTGTTCCACGTTATTTTGTCATAATGACATTTGACTATCCATATAGTTCCACCACTACCTATATTATGATCTGTTAGAAGTAAAAAACCCTAATGTTCCTAAACCAAGTCTTGGAATTGAAGAAAAGCTCATTAAAACCCTTAAAATTCTATCTCCTCACTTTTCCTATCCCTTTCCTGCGGGTCCATAGATAATTGTTCTATAGCCTGTGGCAGCTTCAACAAGTTCTTCTTATAAAACCTACGGACCCCCGTAAAATGCCAAATAAAGGAAAAAGTAAGTTCTAGAAGCCCAGCTGGTCGAATATTCTCCCAACTGGAAGCTTCTAGAGGCACGATCAGTTCGAGCTTTATCCCTCCACTCATGGATCTTATCCCTTGGTCCATGGATCTCAAATCCCTTCATGAGATGAATCCATCCCCCTCTTCATGGAACTGAAATTATCTCCATTTCCCTATAAATTGAGCTCATGTTTCAGTGCCAAGGGTAGACATACATGTTAATTGCTTAAGAAATTCTCAAGAGAGCATACTCTCTACACTAGTTTTTGTTGGCATGAGAATTATCACACCCTTATGTCCATAACTCCATGCTGGTTCAAAGAGAGGAAGGCTTGTCAAACTGAAGGAGGAACGATTGTTCAAGACACTGGGAGAAACTTGTACGACATTAAGGCATCAGGTTGTAAAGTTAATCTTTTCATTCAAAGATAATACATATGGATCTCCTTTTCTCATTAAGTTGTTCTTGTGCTTGTTGAATAATTCAATAATTAGACTCCTTGATCACTAAGTTACATTAGTTTTTCTTAATTATTATATGTTGCAGATGCTTTTAGTTCCTTTGTCTCTCTTTGATTGCAGGTTCTGCTTACTGGAGAAGCCTCTTTGGAACGACTGGATAAAAGATTGCATCGATGTTGGATTTCAAGGTAGGAGCATGTCCTCTTTCTTTGTTTATAATAATTATGAATTGAAAATAATATAGAGAAAATGATTTACAAATGGATGTTTGTTTCTAGCTATTCGTAAAATACTAGGGAGATCGCTCTTCTCCACAAGAGGGATTAATCCGCATAACACCGTGCCCTAGAATGAACGTACACAAACCCAAACACTTTAAATTTTTGACCAAAGGAATTATTATGAAACACAATCAAAGTGCTGCCATGGATTACCAACCCAACTCTTACTTTGGATTTGCTAATGGAGCATCAAGATGGTCTCAAAATTTAGTAGCAGCTGCCTGGGTCATCTGTCACCCTGACTGATCACCACTCTACACAAACGGTGTGTGCATCGGTTCAAGAACAAACAATCAGGAAGAATATGATGTCGTCATTAGACTTATGCGCGACGCCCTCCATCAGGGCATACACCATATGCATGCCTACCTTGATTCCCAATTAGTAGTGTCATAGTTAAACCAAACATTTGAGACAAGAGATTCACATCTATTTAAAAAATATTTGGGTGCAAAAGAATTAAGCAGAAAATTTGACTACATCACATTTACACATGTACCAAGGAGTCAAAACCAAACAGTTGATCACATAGCTAGCAATATTCTAAACTGTAATGTATGTTGAATAAAAACTCATACATAAAAAACAAAAAACATAGATATCCATTAGCATAACATCATCCATAAACCGAAATAAGGGGCACAACATGTAGAGCCGCAAAAAATCTCTCTCATATATATATATATATATATATATATATATATATATATATATATATATATATATATATATATATATATATATATATATATATATATATATATATATATATATATATATATCATGGTGTATATGTCTGAGTACAAAAAATATTGTCACTGACCCAACGGCCAACCCAAAGATACACAAAAAAGTTGTCAAAAGTAGGGGAAGCATCCTCATAATGGGTTCTTTCCCCATGTATAAGTAAACTCTAGGGAGGTGCTCCCCCAAGTGGGGCACCTGGAGCCACAACTGCTCTCGGTACCACTACTGGAGCTACCATCAAAACTGAGACTACCAGCCGACGTAAAATAGGCCGATAGTCCCTCTCCCGGGCCATCACCATCTCTAGCTAGAAATCCTTGAGGTTATCCAAAAAACCTCGAGAAGGCATCCCCTAGGTCAAGTGGTCCACTCAACCCCAGGCATCCTCTAGAACTGACACCCGAGTAGTCAGCTCAACATTGCGAGCCTCCGTTGCATCAGCACGTGTCACCTCTACTTCAGCACGAGCTCGCTCAATCGCAGCCTCGGTAGCAACCGAGCTGCTGCCCTCTCCCGAAGGGCCAGCACCACCACCCTAAATCTATGCATCATCTCCTCCCGACCCCCGACGACCGCCCTGAGGTCTCCAAAGAGGACTATGGCTAACCAATGGAGCCATGGGGTGACCTACCTCGCCAACATCTGCAAGAGTAACCAAAACTATATTAATGTCACAATAAAAACACTTAAGCACATATATACTCAAATCAATGCAGATAACATAAAACATACCTGTTGGCGCCCAAGCATAAGCATGAGCAAGACCCATCTCTGGACCCCCCTCGGAAGTCCATCCCTGCATATGGGAATGGTAGAAACATCTGGGGGTTCACCTCAAACCAGGCCTCCATCGTGTTGTTCCAGTAACACCCCACGATACGCCCACCCCCTCACGGCATCACAGGAGCCCATCTCCTCATGCAAGGCTCTCGTGCCCCCCTAGGAAGCACCACCACTACTGGTCTCAACAACACTACCCTCTCATAAATAATGTTGCATAGAATGCTGGCATACGAAAACAACTTTGATCCATTACGGACCTTGCTAAGCTACGTCACCATCCCATCATACCAGAAGTGGGAAAAATCAAAGAAGTTCCCAGACCTCAGCCGACGCAAGACTCCAACCTGCAGGCCAGATGCCCGATGCGGAGCTGAAGACCCTGCGAGTCGCACAATTGCTGCTAGAGTGCACTGCTCATCCAAGTCTGTCACTGAAGCAATGTTGATGCAC
Source organism: Pinus albicaulis (assembly GCA_034641835.2). Taxonomy (NCBI): domain Eukaryota; kingdom Viridiplantae; phylum Streptophyta; class Pinopsida; order Pinales; family Pinaceae; genus Pinus; species Pinus albicaulis. Next base: position 111,952 of record JAXQQM020089726.1, read on the forward strand.
CCCTCTGTAAGGGGTGCCCCACCATAATGACGTGGCCGGAACCTCTCCAAATCCACCCTCCTAGAAGGGAGTGGATAGCGCAATGCCTCACCATGAGGCAGTAACCTAGTCACAAAGTATACATCCATCTCAGGATGGATGGCAAGGTTAGTCCCGTGCAACACAAATATGTTGCGCCTCCTATGCCAATGCTGGATCAAGTAATGTAGTAATCGGTCCTATGACCGAAGAAGCTCATTCTCCACAAACTTTAGGAGCCCCCATTGTGCCAATGGTTGACGCGCCTGACCATTAGCGGCTACTACAGTACGAATCTTGGGCCAATCCGACTCCCTCCACAACAACCAATGACCTAAAAAGGAACCCATCAGCAACAACAAAAACATCAAAAAATAGGCAAAAATTCAAAAAAAATTGCCTCGACCTTTTACGCGCCTATATTTCTCATAGGCACGCAGAAGGTGCGCCAAAAGAGGGGAAAAGAGTGCTTAGAGTGCGTGAAACCCTATAAAATGTGCATATATGGCCGACTCTTCCCTTGATCACCCATGCAATCTAGGGTAAGAAATTACTCAGACTTCGTACAAACCAATTTTGTACGGATCCCGACACCCTCAAACTGAAAAAATTAAAGTGCAAGATGTCATGGAGGTTACCTGGGCATGATATCGCTAATCCCTGGTGCTCAGGCTGAACATAATGGCAAGAAATGCTCTGCATAAGCCTCTGACCTCTCAAAAATCTCAACAAGTACAAATGAATTGAATTAGGGCCATATTCACCTATATATCGCCCTTTTCAAAAACTTTGGAGGACCATAACGAGAGATCAGAAGGTTTGTTCTCTGAACCGAAAGAAGCACTATGATTAGCACTCCATAACGAACAGAGGCGATGCCACACATTCACACTCCCGAAAAAATAAATTTTCAGCGCCGACAGGTATGCCCTCTCTCAACTTCTTTTTTAAAACTCATGACTTTCAATAATATTTTGATAAAGAAGAGGTTTTCACTTGAGGTAGTTGTTTTTTCAAGAAAGCTTGCAAACCATCCACAACTCCATCCACTAAAATTTCCAGAGCACATATCGTTCTACCCCCAGAATGATAGAGTCCCATAAAACTCTGCATATCCTGACATCATTTCTCCACCAGAAATCAACCATAGGTTGCACATATTCAACCGTGTTTATCATCACCTCACCCTGCACATGATAAACATCGGCGTTGGTCGGTAGAACCTCCCCTCCATGGCGCTCGTCACCCACATTAGAAAATATATCAAAGCAAAAGTGACACCATGGCCATACCACTTTAGTCCGAGAAGCACCTCATGCCCATCTATCCACTATGCATAAGTTCAAGTTTGTTGTGAAACCAACTCCAAAAATAGAAGAAAAGAGATATCAACACCTTAGAAATAAGCCACTTCAAGGGGGCAACCTCCAATACATTACATGAATGAACAATTCTTGGATGATACAAATTACAAAACCTCCTTTCTATATATAGGATTCCATGGGGTTACAATGTAATCCTAGTGGGGCCACAATGTAATCCTAGCCGACCTAACAATAATAATTTAAGGGCACAATAATAATAATATGGGGGTTGTCGGGGTACAATAATAACAATAAGGGGGTTACACTAAAAAAAATAAGGGACTATACTATTAATATAGGGACCTAGCATGCCCCTCTCCTTCAAAAAAGTGTTTTCCTCAACGCTTGAGTAGCTCTGGGTGCTTCTGTATAAAATTCTCATCCTCCCATATAAAATCTTCAGTGGGTAAGTTTTTCCACTTGATGAGATACTCTGAAATTGATCGATTTCGTAGCTGTCAAGTTCTTGTTTCCATGACCACTTCAGGTTCCAATATGATTTTTCCTTCCTCATCAAGTTCTGTCAATATTGTTCGAACTAGAATATTTTCACCTATAACCTTCTTTAAGCATGAAACATGGAAAGCCGGATGCACTCGTGAAGAAGCAGGAAGCTCCAATTTGTATGCCATAGAACCAATATTTTGCAACACCTTGTAAGGACCATAGTACTTTGGCGATAATTTATTATCCTTCTTAGCTTGCTTGAGGGACATTCGTTTGTATGGTTGTAGCCGTAAAAATACCCAGTCTCCTACATCAAAAATTCTCTCGCTGCGATGTTGATCTGCCTGTTGTTTCATTTTATTTTGTGCCAAATTTAGGTTATCCTTTAAGAGTTGGAGAACTTCTTGTTGATGCTCGATGTGATCTTCCACTACTTGAACCTTCGAATTTTCTCTTAAAGATGATGTGATGGATGGTTGATGATATCCATAAAGTTCCATAAATGGGGTCATTTTTGCTGTAGTATGGAAAGAAGTGTTATACCACCATTCAACGAGAGGTAACCACTTGACCCATTGTGTTTGTTTATCAGATACAAAACAATGAAGATATCCTTCCAAACATATATTTACTATCTCAGTTTAACCATCGGATTGAGGATGATAAGATGAGCTATGAGCTAATTGAGTACCCAAAAAATAAAATAAATCCATCCAAAAATTTCCAGTAAAAATGGGATCTCTGTCACTCACAATAACCCTTGGGTTTCCATGTATCTTTTGAATTGTCTCCATAAATGTAGTAGAAATTGTACTTGATTTAAATGGATGATATAATGCACAAAAGTGTGCATACTTGGTAAGTCTATCAACTACCACCATGATGACACTCTTTCCTTCAGACTTGGGTAAACCTATGATAAAATCCATTGAAATCTCCTCCCAATGTTGACTTGGAATGGATAAATGTTGTAGAAGACCCGGGGTCTTAATTGTCTCAACTTTATTCAGCTGGAAAATCAAACATTCCACCACAAAATTTTGAATATCAGATTTAAAGTCATCCCAAAAAAATTCTTTCTTCACCCTGTGGTTAGTTTTTAAAAATCCCGAGTGTCCTCCTAAAGGAGAAGTGTGCAATTCCAAAAGAATCTTTTGTTTTAGTTGGGAATTCTTACAAAGACATAAGCGATCTTTGTACCATAAGGAATCATTTTTCCAACTAAATGTATCAGATGTACTAGGATCTTGCTGCAACTTTTGAATGAGTGTCCACACTTCTTCGTCCTTCTTCCATTCATATCTTGCTTCGGTTATCCAATCTAGTTGGATAATAGAAATGGCACAAAGCAATGCTTCCACCTCTTCATTCTTTCTTGATAGTGCATCTACAACAACATTTATCTTCCCTTTTTTGTAGATTATTTCAAAGTCATAACATCTTTTTGACCCATTTTTGTTGCTCTTCTGCAGATATTCTTTGTTTCAAAAAGTGTTGAAGACTATCATGATCATTTTTTACCTTCAAATGTCTTCCCATTAGGTAATTTCACCATTTATTTAGTGCATGCAGTATTGCTAACATTTTCTTTTCATAAATAGGTTTTTGTAAATACTTTCCTTTGATTGGATGACTTTCAAAAGTAATGGGTCTTCCTTCTTGCATTAAAACAACACCAATTCCATTTCCTAAGGCATCACATTCAACAATAAAAGTTTTTGTGAAGTCTGGCATAGCTAAGAACGGTGCTAGGCACATTGCCTCTTTAAGATGTTCAAAGGCCTTAGTTGCTTCAAGAGTCCATGACAATGCATATTTCTTCAATAATATTGTTAGAGGTGATGCTATTCTCCCATAATTCTTAACAAACTTGAGATAATACCCTGTTAACCTGAGAAATCCTCGCAACTGCTTTATGTTTGTCGGGACTTTCCATTCCTTAATGGATTTAATTTTGTTAGGGTCTACCTTAACACCCTCGTGAGATACAATATGACCCAGATATTCCACCTCTTGTACTCCAAAGAAACATTTGGATGTTTTTGCATATAATTGTTTCTCCCGCAATAGTTTGAGCACCCTGTCAACATGTTGAACATGATCCTTCCAAGACCTACTGTAGATTAGTATATCATCAAAAAATACTAGCACAAATTTTCTAAGGAAGGGTTTGAAAATGGAATTCATCAACCTTTGAAATGTAGAAGGTGCATTGGTAAGGCCAAAAGGCATGACCAAAAATTCATAATGACCCTCATGAGTTCGAAATGTTGTTTTTAGAATATCTTCAGTCTTCATTCTAATTTGATGATATCCTGAACGAAGATCCAACTTGGTAAAATAAATTGCTCCATGTAATTCATCCAATAATTCATAAATCACATGAATGGGAAATTTATCTTTAATGGTGAGATTATTGAGCTCCCTATAATCCGGACATATGCGCCATGATCCATCCTTTTTGTGTACCAATACCACAGGTGCAGAGAAAGAACTTTGACTAGGTTGAATTATACCCGCCTCTAACATTTCTGCAATCATACATTCAATTTCGCTCTTTTGGACATAAGGATATCTATAAGGCATGAAAAATACCTAACTTCCATAGATCATATCTCTGAAAACATTGCGAACCAAGCTCTGAAATTTTGCGACGATGTTCCTCAGGATTTCGGCTTCGCACTCTAAAAAATTCATCTTCTGAATATAGCGAAAATGCCATGATGACCTGTTTGGAGCAGCAAAACCCTAGAATCCAAGCCTCTGATACCAAATGTTGTGAAACCAGCCATAAACATATAAGAAAAGAGATATCAATGCTTTAGAAATAAGCTACTTCTAGGGGCCAACCTCCAATACATTACATGAATGAACAATTCTTGGATGATACAAATTACAAAACCTCCTTTATATATATAGGAGCCCATGGGGCCACAATGTAATCCTAGCCAACCTAAAAATAATAATTTAAGGGCACAATAATAATAATATGGGGGTTACAGGGGTACAATAATAACAATAAGGGGGTTACAATAACAACAATAAGGGACTATAATAGTAATATACGGACCTAACAAAGTTTTACCATACAGAATAAAACCCCTTTCCCGGATGGTCAGGTTGTACAAGTAGATCAAAAGCACACTACCACGCCTCGCATTTGGCCCACCATACCTCCAGAAGCATAATCCCATCTGTGATACTTTTTCATCCGCTTCATGAACCTCACACATGAGACCAACCAATGTGGCCCCCACCCTCAACAAAACACCTTCCTCACTGTTAGTGTGGAATTATGAATTACGGATAAATCATTCTTCCCTAGATAGGTGCTAATATAGAGCAACAGATTAAAGACTATACGATTACTTTTCCTAACTAAGAATAGACACACATAATGGTTTAGAGGCTTACTTTGAATCCAAGTGCTTCCAAATGATTCCTTCTATTGCTTCCATTGTAGCTTCAAATTCTAGCCGGCTGTGAAAAATATTTCTTGCAAGAATGAACACTAAACAAAAGAAGATAGCCATAATACAGATGTCTATTCAAGTTAGTTTTCTAAATCAGTAAATCATAAACCATATACATCTACTAAGATATTGCAATATGGAAAATCAAAGCCAATACAGATGCATATAGGGAAAATTAAGTTGTACTCTTTATTAATGATAGAAGGGGAGGTTACAACCTAATGACTGATTTAGTGTCACCAGCTCCATCAGCATCCCAGCCTCATCACAATGCAGATATATCCATTAATATGTCACTCAAATCAATCTCATGAATGAAAATCCACCAACATTTCTCTACACCAATTCTTCCCTTCAAACACTAAGATCTATGCTCAATTTATAGAGGTAGTGAGTTATTTTTACAATCAATGAATTTCCAATAATAGGAAAGACATGTTCCCAATCTTGTAGATGTTAAATGAACACATGGATTCGAAGCTTGACACATGTGAACTCTTCTAGAAGGCATAGGCCAAGTGGAGATTCCGGAACAATGATAATTTCCCTCCCAATGTGACCAACGCACCCATAGATGTCGGGAAGTGCTTTACAGAGCAGCCTTGCATAGGGCAGCCTGCATATGCAAAGCACTTAGTCCCTTTAGAGGCAGCGCTAGTGAGCTCTCATTTGATATGTTATAAACTTCAAACTTTGGAAACCTTTGCAGATGAAAGTCTTTGATTGATTTGTCTTGTTCTTTGTCTTAGGGCATATAACAAGTGAAATGTTAGGGGATGATAGATCCTATACATTGTTCCTAGAGATGATGCCCAATTAACCAGGTCATTGGGAATGATGCCCGAATTGACCTATAAAAATTTCCCCCTAAAGCATGAAGTCAGAATAATAACAACAATATTTTGATTGAGATGTTTTACATTGTGATGGGTTGGAGATGAAGCATAGTGGCGACCTACATCAATCTTACAATACATTAGATCATGATATATCCTCTTGATTATAATTGATGAGGGTAGGCATTCTCATGTTAAACACGTAAACAATCTAATAACATGTACATAATTCATAAACTTGTTGACATTCGGATGTTGCCCAATGCAGACATGCCTATAGATATAGGCTCATGTTGAAATGACAATCTATATGTAAGGTCACCATATAGATGATGTGTACAACAATCCTGAAGTCGTACCCCAGATGGCTAAAACTAGATCTGGGGTCTTCTTATCTCGTTCACTCAATCATTCATGTACAAGTCTAGCCATGCGAATATATGATTTGTCGTTGAACATAGAAATACATCGTTTGACTACTAGCTAATGATGTGAGTTGTTAACAAACACGAGAGAAACACCATTGATGTTAATGGCCCTCAAGGTACTGTAGTACATTTTTTAAGGCATGAGTAGATGATTTGATGTTGAACGCCAAAAAAAATCTTTCAGTCAAAATTCCGAAAGCGAGGATCTTGTCGATGCTATAACAAGCCTCATGGTACTGGAATTTGATGTTTCTAAGTGAACTTCCTTTATAATAATTTTTCATCAACAGGAAGCCACCTTATTTCGAAACAAGAGTTACTGATCTCGAGGACAAGGGTATGACTTGATATAGAAATTTTCAGGGATGATTATCATGAGAATAAAGGTTTATGAGTATTGCAAAAGGATGACTTATTCACTAGATGACTTCTATTGAAGATATCGGCAACACTGTGATGAGTTGGCAGCATTGACCCAAAACTGAAGTGAAGGTATGATGAACCATAGTTATGAATGAACCGTCAACATGATTACCCAACCCAAACAGTCATGGACATGGAGTGAAGGAAGTGTGATTTTCAAGAGCGACTTGCTACCATAAATAATTTTTGCTCACTTTTCCAAAATTTTCCCCAGTCATTTGTCAGCCAGTACCTCTTTATTTTTTAACAAGCTTGAGGAGGATAAAATTTTCGTGATCTATACTTCAACCCTTCGAGTGAATAAAGTATCGATATTTAATAATTTAATGAGTCTATCAATGAATGAAACTCGATTCTTGCCATGATCGAAAAGCCTGTCACTATTTTATGCTTTAACGAGCTTAACAACAGTGATAGCCCAGTCCTTTTTCATATTTAGAGAGTTTGAAAAAGAGTACGAAAGAAAACTCCATAAGTACTTTTTCATAAATTTGTCGCTCAAATCTGAAAAAGTGTAAAATAATATCCAAGAGAACCTCTTTGGTCATGTTTAACCAAGGTATTCCTTTTTCATAAATAATCTATCTCAGTCTGGAAAAGGGTTAAACTTATACTGAGTAGATATCAATTCATTTATTTTTACGAGCTCGAAAAGACAAGTGCTCGGAAATATTTTCACATTATCGGAGTCTGAAAAGGGTTGAAAGAAGACTCCAGGGATTCCTTTTTCACTATTATCGAAGCTCGAAAAAGAGATAAAAGTGCGCTTCAAATCATTTTTCATTTTTAACAAAGCTCGAAAAATAAGGAGAAAAAGTATGCTTTGTGGTAAAATCATTCTTGAAATAAATCTACACGACTAATTTGTTCATCAGTTGCAAACATGTTCAGAACAACATCAAATGGATTAAAAGTACCTGTTTCATGATAAAAAACATAATAAAACTATATTCATAGCAATAGATTCAATTTGAAAATAATTATATGACTATTAAAAGTAGTTTCACTATTCATTTTTACCATTCCATAGTTACCACTTGCATTTTGGAGCTTTGAACTTGATTTTTCCCCCGAACTTCAGCTGCTAATTGTGATCGTTTCTATGGAAATTTTTCATTTCTGTTTGATCTAGGTTAGTGATATAAACCTCCTCTTCCCTTTAGTATTCATTTCATTTCCAATTTCTGCAAATTTTTAGGGTTTTAAGGCCCCTAGGGTAAATTCTACCCAAAAAGAGGGCAACGCACCCCTGAATGTCGAAACCTACATGACATAGCAAGTACAGTGAAGGTTACTTTCATACACAACACACTGTCTCTTGTTAGGTAGTGCATTGGGCGCAATCTAGATTTTTGTTTCTTACATTATGCCCAAATTTTTCCTAGTTTTTTGCAATGAATTAAATCTAATGGATCTTATGGTTGTATTTCATGTTTCCACTGGATTAAAATGACAATTACATGGAGGGAAAGAGAACATGAAGAATAGGATATGATTTCCTTAAATGATCTGGGTACAGTAAGAGCCCTAAGAGATTGTGGACTACTTAAGTATTTCAAATTGTCTGGGATGAGACAATAAATAGAACTATTGGAGTTCTTAGTTCGAGCATGGGATCCAAATATCGAGGCATTTCATATTAAGAACTAGGTGGTTCCTATAACAGTCAAGGATGTGTACTTTCTTATAGGTTTGTTGAGGAGAGGTTTTCCCATTTAACTCTCAGGGTCTAGTGTTAGAGGAGGGACAGTGAGAGATTATGGTTTTCAACATTGTTATCTAGGGGCAGAGCCAAGTAAATATGGAAAGATAAACATCCGACATGTTAGAGATTTTCCCTTGAGAACTATCCTTTTCACGATCACAAAACTTGTTGGCACCATTACACTACATGTATCGAATAGATTGTATATGCAGTATGCGCTAGAGTGTATGGAGCCAATATTCTTCAACTGGTATAAAGTTGTTCTTTCTCAGATAAAGGAACAACTGAATAAAGCTAAGGGAGGAAGGAAGAATAATTTTAGTTATGGTTATATCCTTATATCCTTCACCTTGGAACGGATTCCACTGATGCAGCCACAACATGTGACACTAGATGTATCTAATCCTAGAGATCCATGGATGTAGAGATGGGTGGAACTCATGGGTAGGCATGTAAGCTAATCTATCATTGTGTTCTCGACTGCATTTTTCACCCGGTTCTGGCAACAAATTGTCACCATCGATGAGTATGCATACCAAGGTGTTGATTTCCGAGGAGATCCAGATTTAGCATTACCAGTAGGCACTCAATGGGGTGCAATAGGTAAGAATGTTTTGACCATGTTTTTTATTTTCCTAAGGTTTATACAATGTTTTTGTATTTTGATGTTTTCCCAAGACTAAACTAAATGTTTGATGTAATGTAGATGTTAGTCGTATTCAACCAGTAGTGGAACTGTAGTGTGAAGCAGATGTGCTAGCAGAGAGGGATGTCAGGAGAGAATTCCTTTAGGATCTTGATATGGTTGAGACTCTGACTGAGCTTCAACAACACATAAAGGGTTTGACCTTCAGGATTCTGGATTGCCGGATTGAAGAGCTTCCTATGCGACTGCAGCGACACACTATTGGGGTTCCTAACCACTAGATGCGGTTACTTCGTAGGATAGCTAGATCTATAGCATGTTACCACGAGCACCACTAGTTTACTTGTGACATTTTCCATACATTTTGAGGTTAGATGAACAATGTGTCTTGGGCACAAATTTTTGTAAAAACCTATCGTTAGTATGAATCTTAATCGCAAGTGTTCGAAAAAAGACCACTTTAGCTATACATAAAAAACAACCCTAATATCAAAGATGGCTACCAATATCTTCAGATCTGCAATTAGGTGATTAAGATAAATGCTGCAAAAATCTAGATCTATGCATTAAAATACATTAAGTAGTAAATAAAAACAAAATTTACTCCATGCATCCTATAGACAAGACGAGAATATGTTGAATGAATTTTATATCAAGGGCACCTGGGAGGAAAAAATAGAAGGATGTTACCAGTTCTCCTCAATGGGATGGGTTCTTGTAAGTCCTCAGTACTTCAGATCTAAAATTCCTCTCTCTTGATGGTGCAGAAAACCTAGACAAAAATGGAACTCAAAGGGAGTTCACAAGAAAAAACATAGAAAAATATGAAAATGATGGTAGATCAAAGTCAGACCAAAAATATAGATCCAGAGTGATCTTTAGGCAACAAAAGGTGATGAATGAATGGAAAAATCCTTCTATTTATAACAAAATTTTGAGTTAGTCTAGTTATCGGTGCATAGTTAAAATATTATTAACCAAATCAAGATCCAACTTTTATGGAATATTTTATTATATTTGTTGGAGGGAAAAAGAATTTGACATGGGTCAAATCCCTTTATTTGTAAATAATAAATAAGTAAATGATTTATTTATCATTTTAAGGATGTCGTTGAATAATAATCAAATAAATAATTATTTATTTAATTATTTAAGGGTGATTTAGTCAAATTTAACAAGGAATATTATTTAAATAAGGTTTAAATAATTATTCCTATTTAAATAATTATTCCTAGTAAATAATAAGATAAATAGTGATTTATCTAATTAATTTTCCTGTTTTGGGTTAAATATGACCAGGAATATTAATTAAACTGTTGTTTAACTAATTATTCGTTGAGGAAAATAAAAGAAATGTAGATTTATTTAATATTTTCTCATGGGGTTTCCTGTTTAGACCATAAACAACTTAATAAAGGTGGTTTACTAAGTTATTTTTAATAGTGAAAGAAATTTTACTTAGGGTAAAATTGGTCTTACATGGTGTACTTAGGTCCATCTAATAGTAATAGGTTAGATGACCAAAAAATGGTGTAACACCTATAACTATCTATCTATATGATTTCACTGTTTTCCTATGTTTTTTGTGCAATCCTATTCAATGATGTGAATGTTTTCTTTACATATTTTGCAAATGTTTGTCCAAAAATTGATTAGCTAGTGAATCAGTCAATGTGTTCAAATTTCTGGACATGTGTTGATATTGAATAAAATCAAAGTGTCTTTCCAAAAGTCAAAATCTAAGGAACAATCTATGCAATGTTGGATTTCTAAGAGTATAAACACTAGTAAGTTGTAATACCACAAGTTGTGGGTCTAACCTTATGATGATATGGTTAATACCAAATGAAATGGCATCAGAGATAATTTCATTCAACGTGCTATACTCAACGATATTGTTCGTCGATCTACCAATACAAATCCCTTGAAAACTCACTAACTTGCTGTTCGAAGTGAAAATGGCCCACGCTGCAGAGGATAGATTCTAAGTACTACGAATAGCACCATCATTATATCCAACAAATGGTTCCGAAGATTCAGACATCTGCGATGAAATGTAAAGCGGATTACTAACATCAGAAAACTCTAAAAACAAATTAAGACAATGAATACAAATCAACGGCATATATATACAATATAATACAAAAAATTACTATGCTCATGATTAAGCATAGTAATGTTTCAAATACAACCCATTTCTAGGTTGCACCAATGGAATTCCATCATAATCAACCAACTCATAGGCGCCCTTAGCAAGAACTCTTTTGACAATATAGGGGCCATGCCATAATGGCTCAAACTTTCCTGTACCTATTACATCAGCTTCTTGATCGTAAAGAAGGACCAAGTCGCCCTCTGAGAAAATGCGACACTGGAAATTTTTGTTTTATTGTGCCTTTATATGACTCTTATGTGCTTCGTTGGCCAATTGGGCTTCACAACATGTTTCATCAAGATGGATGAGGTTAAGGAGACACACTTCCTCTTCTAAGGTATCAGGTAGCAAGTCAATTGTGATTTTTAATGACGGTATTTCACATTTTATTGGTAATATAACTTCCAGACCATAGACCAATTGAAAAGGAGTAAAATGAGTTGCGCTTCTCACCGAGGTTTGATATGCCCACGAGGCAGAGTACATGATCAAATTCCAATTTCTTTTATGAACTCCTATCATTCATTGAATCATACGTTTAAGAATTTTTTTGATAGCTTCAACTTGTCCATTTGATTATGGATAATAAGGGACAATCCTAACTTGGCAATCAATTCAACCATCATGTGATTGCAAAATTGCTTTCCATGATTTGTAGCTATAGCTTGTGGGACCCCAAACCGTGTGATAACATGATTAAAGAAAAACAATGCAGCTTTCTATCCTCTATTGTTGAATGTAGGCATCGCTTTGGCCCATTTGGTAAAATAGTCGACTGCGACAATAATATAACCATGCCCCCTGGACGAATGAGGGTTACAGGTCACGAAGTCAATACCCCATTTTGAAAATGGTCCCACAGAGACAACAGGATGCATTGGCACTGGCGGTTTGCGTATTTTAGGATAAAAAATCTATCATCCATGACAAATTCTGACCACGAGGATGTAGTCTTGAAAAATAGTAGGCCAAAAGCAACCAACGCGGAGTATCTTCGGTGTGGTAGCATAGCCAGATAAATGTCCACCACAAGCCCCAACATTTCAATAATTTAACACTTTTTTGGCCTCCTCATTAGTGAGGCACCTCCTTAAAATGGTATCGACACCACGACGATAAAGTGTATCGCCGATGATCAGATAATATTTGGCTTGGTATCGAATACGTCATTGTTTAGAGTGAGAGGTATCAGGTCGAAAAGTTTGAGTTTGGAGATAAATGATGAAATCCCCATACCAAGGATCAGATGATCCAATCAGAAACAAATACTCGTCAGGAATTTATGGTTCCGACGTAGTTGCAGTACTATCAGAGGGAAGCTCACAGAGAAGCTTAGCCAAAACTAAAGACTTCTTTGACTTAGATTTTATGAATTCCAAATCAAATTCCTATAAAATGACAATCCATTTTTAATATTTCCCCCCCAAAAATTGACGTGATAAGATATAAGTCATTGGGTTGCAGTCCGAAATGATAGTGGTTTTTCAGAGCAGGATGTAATGGTGAAAACTTTGAACAGCTTGAACAACTGCCAAGGCAAGCTTTTCTACATACGAATACTTAACTTCTATATCATTGAGATTATGACTCAAATAAAATAGATCATATGTTCAATTCCATTTTCTACTTGGACCAATACCATAGCAATGGTCATTTCGGTCGTGACGATATATAGGAAATAATCATTTTGATAATTAGGGGGATACATTAATGATGCTCGGACAAGAGTGTCCTTGACAACATCCAAAGAAGCTTGCACAACTTGGTCCCAATGGAAGGGAGCCCCATTTGTCAATAGTCGAGTAAATCCTTTAGCCATTTTGGCATAGTTTGGAATGAAATTTCTTAGGAAGTTATCCTTTCCTTGAAGTTTCTATATCTAAAGTAAGTTTGATGGCGCAGGAAAATCAAGAATGGCCTGAACCTTCAATGGGTCGATTCTAATTCCTTCTTTTGAGAGTACAAATCCAAGAAAATGACTAGAACCAACACAAAACACACATTTATGTTGATTGAGGCATATTTTTTTTGGTAGCGTAAGAAAATGGCTCTCAAGTGCATTGCGTGATCAGTCTCATTTCATGAATGCGTTGGTAAATCATCTAGTTACGGTTGAAAAATGTGCTTGATGTCATTGAAAGCATAGTCCATTGCTCTCTAAAAAGTTGCCCCAGTGTTCTTTAAACCAAACGGTAGTTTCCTATAAGAAAATGTGCCCCACGGACAGATGAATGTTGTCTTATGTTGATCCTCTGGGAAGATATTGATTTGATTATAGCCAAAAAATCCATCCATGAACGAAAATATTTCACATCCAGCACAATCATCAATAATCTGGTCGATAAAGGGATTAGGATAGTTGTCCTTTGGACAAGCAATATTGACATCCCGATAATCAATGCACACTCTAATAGTTCCTTGCTTTTTCATGATAGGAACGATATTAGAAACCCACTAAGTTAGCAGAACAGGGTATATGAAACCAGCACGCAAAAGTTTTTCAGCTTCTTCTTTGATGGCAGTGGCTTTCCATGGATGAACAGGACGAAGCTGTTGATGCACTGGTTTGACATCAGGATACATATTAATATTGTGTTTAACAATACTAGTATCTATGCCTGACATTTCCTCGTAAAGGCAAGCAAATACATCATGGAATTCATGAAAGAGAGAGTGATATGATTCAAGTTCTGATGGAGAAAAAGATACACCGACATGAATATTTTCTACAATTCTAGGTTTGGTCGAAATATTGATAGAAATGGTTTCTTCAATATTTGATAGATTTCGCTCGGAATCTATTGCATTAATAGGTAAATAATTCAAAAATAAATTTTTGATTATTGGGTGATATAGTTCACTAAGATAATTTTCTTCATAATCAGGAAGATGGTAACGATGATGATAATATTCCCATGGTTCTCCTTCTGACATCATGGCTTCTAAAATATTCTCATCTTTCAAGAACATTAAGGAAAAAGGATCACAGCCAATACCAAAATATATGGAACGATCAACCCAAACACCCGGCAACGTTGATTTGAGGTTTTCCGCCCAAGCCTTATAGATTGATTGCTATGCCAGCTCAATAGGGCTGGGCAGCATAAATTCATCCAACGTAGTAATTTCAGAATCACTCGTACTCTCCCTTAAGCCAGTTAGAGTGAAGAGATCATGTAGCTGGTCTCTATACTTGCAATTTCTGCCAACGTTGCAGGTGGCAGTAATGTAAAGGTTCCCATTAAAGTGGAATCCTTTAAGAGTCCTACACCAATGTTCTGAAATTCTAGTTGGAGTATGTGAACTAACGTAATGCCTACAGTTACCTATGAAGCAAAGGAAAAGAAGGATAGTTGATTAATGACAGTGATAGTACCTTTAGGTGGAAAGGCAATCATTCTAAAGTATGTATAAACAATTGCAGTCATTGCATATACCCATGGCATTCCATGTAAAATACTATATTCAAGGGTTCCGTCAACAACCTCGACATTAATATTCATTTTTTTGCCCCCCCCCCCCCCAGTTAAACATGTAGGTTATTAAAAATACCACAAGGTTTGTATTTTCATCTGTCAAATGCCTTCAACGTTGTTGATGATTGTGATAAGTGCGGCGAGCTAAGTGAATTCCAACAATTTAGAGAAATAATGCATGTAGATGCTCCCTCATAAATAATAGTGCGATGAACAAGGTGATTGAGAACATTTAATTGTATGGAGAATGCCAATTCTGCTGGTAATTGTGGTACATAGCCTGTATCATTAAAGACGACAAGATTAGAATCAGTCAGATCAGTTCCACCAATAGCTGGCAATAAAGCCTGTTTTTGCAAGGGAAAATTTTGTAATATCTCAAGAGAAGACATAGCTGAAGGGGATTGAGTGAAATATTCAACTATATTATAATTTTTTGCAGCTCTTGCTCGAGGATTATATGTCGATTTGTGAATTACTCCCTTTGGTGGCTTAATTGTAAATTCAGGAATAGCAATAGGTGATACTGATTCCGTAGAAAAATTTGTTGTCAAGGTAGTAAGTTGATCGGTGGCCTGACTACCATAATATTTACTATGTATTGACACCAGAATACCTGTTGAAGGTTTTGTGACAGATAACATTAACAATTGGAAACTAGGAGCTGGATCCGTAGCAACCATGTTTGTGTTCGGATTTGGAAATGGGTCTATCAACACAGCGAACACATGGGAAGTCTTGATGATTTTTGAGACTTCAGCGCAGTGAGGAAAATCCCTAATAAAGTTTTCTTCATTACAAATTATGCATGGATAACGAGGTTTCCTAGGTCCAGATGATCTTTCCTGCGGGTTAGAAGTTTTATTTTTCTTACTTCCTGCTTGCTTGTCACTTTTGCCTTTATCAAATGACACGGCATTAATTTTGGAAGTAGGAGTAGGATTAGATGTTGTAATGTGATGTGTGCTTGTGGTGTCGATCAAGCCATCTCTGGCATGAGAGTCCCTTAATTAAGGAGGAATAGTAAAATCAGATCTCGGCGCATTAGGAATTTTTTCATTGAGCGTGCCAGACTGAGTGTAAATAAAGTCTAAATATTGGGCACGAGCGATAACTTGCTCTTCTGTGACAACGCCACGCTTAGCCACATCCTCAGTTATAGATGGTAACAAGGACTTAATGAACCATTCAATAAGGATCTGATATGGAACAAATGTCTTAACCATTCTACGACGACGATGCCACTCATGAATATGATCGGAGATGTGAGTAGACTTAGTCTATTTGAAATTGGTCAAGAGTTCCATTCTAGTTTCATACCTAATGGGTAGCTGGAAATGAGTCAAAAAGACAGTAGCTATGGCTATGAAATTATCAAAAGAAGCTCTAGGTAATTCAATGTACCATTTTGCAGCCAGACCTGTGAGTGTACAATGGAAAAGATGTAGTCAAACAGAATCATCATTCAGGGAGTTTGATGAACACCATAAATGATAAGTCATAACATGAGTCGACGAATATTCTCCAGGGTTTCCATTGAAATTATGGATATCCGAGGGTAATTTATGAGGTATCACCGGCCACCAAGGAGCATAGTTAATTGGATCATTAGTTAGCCGATTTAAATCTGTTAACTCTAAAGTTGCAAAAAAGGGCAACTTTCTATTAAGGTCATGTTGAGCATAGCGAGGGTAAGATGAAATTTCTTGAGCAACAGACCTTTGAGCACCAGCATAAGAAATATGTTACTGGTAACAAAGATAGGGGTTTTTTTGGAAAGCAAACACTTGAGGATTCTGTTGACCAAAACCTGGATATGATAGTTGTTCAAATGAAGTTTGAGGCATTTGCGCCTGTGACTATCAAGGTGTCTGTCCACCAATGTTATGACCCAAATTAGGTTAACTTGGATTCGGTTGATAGGTATAACTAGGTTGTGGTTGTGACATCCCATAAAATGGTAAACTAGCTTGTGAATAAATGATTCCAGATACAGGTTGTTGTAAATTAACCGAAGGATTTGGAGTCTATGGATCCAACATTTGATGATATTGAGTTGAAGGACCCGTTTGATAAGGTTGTACAAAATTTTGATTCTGTAAAAGGGGTAAAGTTGTATTGACAAGTGAAAATGATGTGGGTGTAACCTGTTGAACTGGTTGATACGAGTGTGCAACCGTTTGTGGTTGGATAGGCAGAGTGGGTTGCCATTGACAAACATTAATTTCTTCATTAGGTTGAACAAAAAGTGACAGAGTACTATCATATTCAGTGACCAAAGGTTTCCCCCCAGCATGAGGAGGATAATAAGATGGAAAATATTGCTCTCCAAATGTTGGGAGTCTAGTTGATATGGTACTTGAAGGAATAGACCCAGAAGGACCAGCTCGATATTGCCCTGAAGATGTGTATAAAAAATCAAGTCATTTAGTACTTACTATAGGATTACCATTTAAAATACCGGATGATGGCATTGGTAAAGTCCATGGATTTGAAGATGTACTAGAGAAAATGCTAGATAATGATTTGTAACCTGATGGGACCAAAGGGCCACCATGAAAATATTACTTTCGTGAAGTTGTAAACATCGATGAGTTAGCGAGGGCAGGAGCTAACGTAATTGGAATAGATGGCCCAACCGAAGATGTTGGTTCGGGCATGGTTACTTGACCAAATGTATACCCCTTAGAACCGATGGGAGTTTGAAAAGGAACAGGATCAACAAAAGCAGATGATGTTGATTGAGAAAAAGACTCGTATAGGTAAAGGTCCTCCCCAAAATCGGTTGGAGTTAAAGGTGTCTTGTTTTGTGGGATTTCTTCAATTGTAATTAAACTAGGTGGAATTATTTCACCATCAGGCCCAAAATATATTTCGGGTGGTTGACTATGTGATATCGGAGACTCAAGAGCTACAAAAATTTGTGGGATGATCAACGAAGGAACAACTTCCAGTTGTATGACTTCAGGATTCAAATTTTCTGGGAAAGAATAGACAGGATCTGGATCAATTTCTGGTTGAAAAAAGTCAGGTCTAGGAGGTATGGTCTCACTGATTGGATGGATCGTGACCATGGGTAGCTATGAAGACTCTATTCCAACAATAGTAGAAAAACTAAGATGTGTAGAAGCAACTTGAGCTAACTCTGGTTTATGGGAAAATGATGTTTCACTAGAGGTATGAATTGTACTTGATTCGACAGATCGTGATCACCTTCGCCTACCAAAAGTAACTTTTGGTGGTAAGGGTGGTTTTAATGCTATTCTACATGAATGGCGGGGGAAAGGATTTTGTTCTTCCACAATTACTGATTTATTTTAACCAAAAACAAATAAACAAAATAAAAGGGTAATGCTAGGCAAAAGATTTTACCAATAAACTATGAACTGTAGAATACCTCCTCGCGAACCAAGAAGTACGAGCATGAAATCTCTTCGAATGTTGTGTTTGGTGTATCACAATTTACAAGGTGGCCGAGTCGGTTCACTATGGATGGATAGCACCTAAACGTTGTCCTCCAAAATATACCTGAAGGTACATGGAGGCCCAAGTCCATATTAGCAATGTCTGATCCGAAACCGCACTGTGAGAGCACCCCTTTATACTTATCATACTATAACACCGCCCTATGTACCTGAAAGTACGTGGACGAGCTATGATATACTTATGTACATGGAGTGAGGTATCACACTCAGAATGTATCGCATACAAGTTAACAATAGCTACTATGTTTTATGATGCCGGAACACGTCTCTAGCCTAGACCTTCTAAATTTTATCATTATGGTTCCAATGCTTTGTTAGGTAAATTGAGATTAATTTTATGTTGATCTTGCTTAACAATTTTCCTTTCAAAGGTTCACCATGATGATGTATTGGAAAATTCCTAAAATGCAACTAAGAATGATAAGAAATCTTTCACTTTTAGTTTTTTAATGAAAATCCTAGCTACTAGAGGGAAAGAGCAATCAATTTGCGAGCAAACAAATAAAAGAACACAAAATAAATGTCGATTTCCTAATTATTCGTTTTGAAAATCACATAAAACGTTACATGCAAATGCAAATTTTTCTTTTCAGTTCCTTTAATGTTATGAATGCAAAAAAGAATCTAAGTGCACTAAATCAACCAAAAAAAATGCCTTTTACTTTTGAGAAATGAGGAATACAAACAAAAATTTCTCTTTTGAAAGAAAAATGAGGAATGAAACAACAATTTCTCCTATCAGGAAATCAAGAATTTATGACAATTTCCTTTTTCAAAAGCAAATCAATCTAATGCGACAGTAAAAATAATTTGAAATTAACTTGCCAATGATAAAGAAAAATACTTTAAACAAACATTGAACAAATTTTCTTTCAAAGGAGGAAGAGGTAGATGAATTCACTGGTCAATATGAGGCTCCGGATTTTCAAAAAATAGCAACAAAAAAACTAAAACAAACTGCAAAGACAAATTCAAGGGAATTTGGATGGTTTTAGGAGGAAACACAGTCTCTAAAGAGAGATAGTTCTTTGCAATGTAGGCTCGAAAGGGAGAAAATGCTATGCAAATCACTGTGTCATGTACAAGACTGCATTGGGCACAGTGTATAAAGAAAAAAATAGTTTTTTAACACACTTCTTTTGCAAATTTGGATCTTAAAAGTCCTAATCTTTGTGAGTAAAAACTACTAGGTGAATAAACATAGAAAATCAGAGGATAAAAAACCTAGGATAAAGAGTAGCATCCGTAGCGGAGTCGCCAATTTATTAGTGTGGAATTATGAATTACGGATAAATCATTCTTCCCTAGACAGGTGCTAATATAGAACAACATATTAAAGGCTATACGACTACTTTTCCTAACTAAGAACAAACACACAGAATGGTTTAGAGGCTCACTTGGAATCCAAGTGCTTCCAAATGATTCCTTCCATCGCTTCCATTCTAGCTTCAGATTCTAGCCGGCTGTGAAAAATATTTCCTGCAAGAATGAACATTGAAAAATAGAAGCTAGCAATAATACATATGTCTATTCAAGTTATTTTGCTAAATTAGTAAATCATAAACCATATACATCAACTAAGATCTTGCAATATGGAAAATCAAAGCCAATACAGATGCATATAGGGAAAGGTAATTTGTACTCTTTATTAATGATAGAAGGGGAGGTTACAACCTAATGAATGATTTAGTGTCACCATCTCCAGCAGCATCCCAGCCTCATCAAAATGTAGATATCTCAAGTAATTTGTCACTCAAATCAATCTCCTCAATGAAAAATCCACCAACATTTCTCTACACCAATTCTTCCCTTCAAACACTAAGATCTGTGCTCAATTTATAGATGAGTTGAGGTAGTTTTACAATCAATGACTTTCCAATAATAGGAAAGACATTTTCCCAATCTTGTAGATGTCAAATGGACAAATGGATTCGAAGTTTGACACAAGTGAACTGTTCTAGAAGGCACTGGCCAAGTGGAGATTCTGGAAAAATGGGAATTTCGCTCCCAGTGTGACCAACGCACCCATAGATGTCGGGAAGTGCTTTGTAGAGCAGCCTTGCATAGGGCTACCTGCATATGCAACACATTTATTCCATTTAGAGGCAACATTGATGAGCTCTCATATGATATATTATAAACTTCAAACTTTGGAAACCTTTGCAGATGAAAGTCTTTGATTGATTTGTCTTGTTCTTTGTCTTAGGGCATATAGCAACTAAAATGTTATGGGATGATAGACCCTATACATTGTTCCTAGAGATGATTCCCAGTTAACCAAGTCATTGGGTATGATGCCCAAATTGACCTATAACACTCATATCATCAGTGAGCGAACACTTTCATGTTTTTGGGCACTCGTTTCTGTGTTTTGTACAAACCAAACCCCATTATTTTATTCTTTTGGTAAGTGTACAAAGACCAAAAATGGTGCACTATGTCCCCCACCCACTTATTCATCTTTTCTCCCATGGCATTAGTCCCTGAACACCCTTGGTCAGAGTATCACACCATCACATAAAAGCCTCCATGACGTTCATAACCAATTTATACCCACTGTGGAAGTCCTACTGACTCCAGGGATTTCCCCATCAGAAATAGTTATGAACGCCGCCAAGCTACTTATTATACTCTGACCTTGGGCCACTGAATCCCCATAATCAATTTTCAGTCTCCCCTCGCCACCATGCCTATGTTAAACCCATCACATCTAGGATCATAATCTTATATATCAGTGACCCCTCGTTCGGTTGAGGCTTCCATTTTGTTGACTTCAACACCTATTCTCCAAAAAGGAAGCGGTACCTTGGATTACCCCTCTCCATAAAAGGGGCATCCTTGGGTGGCACTGTGGGAGAAATCATTGCCCATAGATGTCATCAATCCTCCTGAAATTCAACTACAACACAAGCTTTCATGTCAATATGATATCATACCTTACAACCATTGCACTTTGATCAAATTCGTCGAAGACCTGTGCCTTCATAAGCGTCTCTTTCAGAAATTCTTACATGGGAAGTTCCCAACTAGCATCTATGTGTACAATGTTTAGTTATATGCCATACCAAGGTTACGCATATGGGTACCATATTCCACCTATCATCAAAGAAAAAACTCCCTTGATGGCGCCAGCAGTCGTTATCATCAGCCAATAGATCACTACCATATTAGTGACATAGACAGAACATGTATATTTCAAATAGATTTTTTTAACTAGCCACAGTATTATGAGCATGGGAAATTCCCGCCTCATAGAAAATTTGAATATATTGTATTATATTTGCTTACATGGGTCCCACAGGACATGGTCGTTCTTCGAACCGGTGCAGGGTGTCTCCAATTCCGAGCTACATGCAAGTCTCTCTCTCTCTACCCACAGTATACAGAAAAAAAAAAACTATGATGTATTTCAGCTACATAGTTCTTCCTAGACCTCACACATTAGGGGGCAACTGTTAACACTGGAAAATCATACAAGAAAATATGACATTATTTAATGTTAGGTAGACAGATTTATAGGGCTGAGAGACATTAGAGAATCTAGAAAGTATTTAAAAATCTCTAAGGTCTAAGCAAAAATCAAATTTGAGCAAGTCATAAACTCCTTTGCGCACCTTTTGACCCAAAATGCGCGCAATCCTAGGAGTGGTGGAAATCACTTCCTGGAACGACAAAATGCACACTCCAGGACAATAATTTCACACATGAAGCTGCCTAAGGATAGCCACCAAAGCCTCCTTAGGACATCAAGGGAACACACAATGGAATAAGTGTGGCACACAATGGAATCATCCCCCTCTCTTGGGTCACCATCCACAATTTACCCAGAGAGGGAAGAAGGATTTGAATTCCCCTATAAAAGGCCACCAAGAGATGAACAACTTGAGAGCACATTGTTAAGCTGGCAAGAATTTCTCCAAGCAATACCAACAGTGTGTGATCCAGAGCAGAGATAGAGGGGACTCAATTGTTGGCCATCCAACAAGTTTAGTCCACCATAGTAGAGAGAGGCAGACTTTGCACCGAGGCAATCTTGGAGTAAAGACATCCTTGCATTGGGACATAGAACCCAAGTTCTAAGGGCCTCTTGGAAAGTGGGTTAAAGTTTCATCCTCATTTCCTACCAGCAGTCAATAAGAGGGGATATAAGCACCACCATTTGGGTTATTGTAGTTGTTTGACTCTATTTAGAGCTTTTGTCTTATTTGTTTTAGTTTTAGTTTAATTTTTATGTTTGAATATGCATGCTATTTCTCTATCTAGTATGTTTATGTTCTATCATGTTCCACTAACTTGCTTGACTACACTTCTTTTTCTACCCGTGACCAATAACTTAAGAGGGTAAACCATGACCCCTTAAGTTGGTGTTATTTCAAACATGCGTGCACCAAACACACTAACCCAAACATGGTGGTCTTCAAATGTAGTCCTTCAATTCCCTGTATTCATCATTTTTTCAGTAAGTTGTTCAAATGTGTCAGAGCTGCAGAATGGAATTTACTTGTAGAAATGGAATGTAGCTACAAAATGTGGATTCAACTGTAGAATGGAATGTGGCTATAGAATGTGGAATCAGCTGTAGAATGGAATGTAGCTATAGAATGGAATGTGGCTGCAGAATGTGGAATCAGTTACAGAATGGAATATCAGCTGCAGAATGGAATATGAATGTAGAATGGAACGTAGCTACAAAATGGGATATCAGCTACAAAATGGAATATAAATGTAGCATTTAATGTAGTTATGTACTACTTCTTATTGTAGAAAAGAAAGGGAACACGAATTTCTGGATTTTTTTTTTTTTTTTTAGAAACGGAATGGAAAATATAGGATGTCAGAATTTTTGATTTTCATCCTGTATTTTCTGTATAAGGCTACCAATCATTGATTGGTTTTCATACTTATACAATTTATTATTATTTTAGATAGGAAAAATAATAGCTAAGTTAGGTAAAAAGAAGGATCCTTCTTCACTAACTTCATATGAGTATTATGTTGGAAAATGTTGATAAACTCTTCCCTTAATATTTTCTTATGATATACTTTCAATCGATGTCCATTCACAAGAAGAGGTACCTTTTCTTCATCAATTGTCCTTATCCTAACTACTTCATTGTCAAAGACTTTTTCAATATCATAAGGCCCAAGCCAATGAGTTTGAAACTTTCCTTGAAAGTCATTGAACTTTGAGTCGAACAAAAATGCCCAATCCCCTGCTTGAAACTTCTTCTCCTTGATATATTTATCATGCCATTTAGACCTTTGCTACTAGACTATACTGGTTCTTTCAACTACATCTTGCCTGATTTCATGAAGCTCATTAAGTTGCTCCAATCTATGCTTCTAGGCTTCTGATAAATCAAATCCCAATTGGACTACCATATTGAAGGTTTGAATATGAAATTCTATAGGAAACATGACTTGTTTCCTATAAACAAGTTGATAGGGAGTATGTCCTGTTGTATTCCTCCATGTAGTTCTGTAAGCCCAAAAAGGCTTCAGGAAGCCTTTCTACCCATTCTCTTCTATGTAGATGTACAGTCTTAATGAGAATTCCTTCAATCACTTTATTGGTAGACTCTACTTGACCATTTTCCTGTGGATGATAAGGAGTGGACTTTTTGTGCTTGATATTTTATTTTTCCACAAGATTTTCCACCAAATTGGATGAAAAATGGGATCCTTGATCTGTCATAATTTCTTTTGAAACACCAAAACGAGTGAAGATATCCTCAAAAATAAATTTGACTACAGAATTTTCATTAGCTAAAGAAAGTGCTTTAGCTTCTATCCACTTAGTGGCATAATCAGTACATACCAGAATATATTTATTTTGATTGGATGGTGGATTGATTGGTCCAACAAAATCCAAAGCCCATTTTTCAAATGGTTCGATGAATACTAGTAGTTGTAATGGAATTTCATCTAAAGGAATAGGTTTCCCCATTCTTTGATAGTTGTCACACCTTTTGACATATTCTTTAGTATCTTTAAAGATGGATGGCCAATAATATCCTAAATGAAGGATTTTATAGGTTGTCCTCTTGTTAGCAAAGTGTCCACGACAGGGTTCATCATGACATGCTTTAATAATTTTAGGCATTTCATCTTCTCGAACACATATTCTGATAATGAGATATGGATCTCTTTTAAACAATTCATCATTAATCCATGAGTATAGTGCACTTATTTGAATAATTCTTCTTTTCTCTCCAAGAAACAAGTGTGAAGGTAACTTTCTTGTGACTAAGTAATTAGAAATATATGCATACCCAAGGGTTTTAGTAGTTATTGCAAAAATATATTCATCAGGAAACTTATCCTCAACTGTAGTATCATTTTTGACATTTTGAATTCTAGACAAGAAATCAACAACTGTATTTTGTTTTCCAGGTCGGTCTAGAATGGTGATATTGAATTATTGCAGGAGTAATAACCATCTTGTGACTCTATCATTAGTAACAAATTCATTCATTAAGTATTTAATTTCATATTGATCTATATGAACAAAGGTTTCATAATCGGTAATATAATTTCTAAATCTGTTGATAGCATGAACAACAACTAAAAATTCCTTTTCAGTTACAGTGTAATTTAACTCAGTGGGAGTCAAATTAATTCTTGTGTAATATATGGCATAGGGAATCAAATATTTTTTTCCTAATACAACTCCCAGAGCTGTATCTAAAGCATCTATTGAAATATGAAAACGTAATTTCCAATTTAGAGCTCTTATGATGGGTGCTTCAATTTTTTTTATTTTTTTTAAGTTTCAAATGCTAATTGGCAATCAGGATTCCAACTAAATTCACAATTTTTGGTAAGTAACTTGAAGTGAGGATACTATTTTAGTGAAATGTTCTATAAATCTCCTATAATATCCTGTGAATCCTAGAAAACTTCTAACATCCTTTTGACAACTTGGAATTGATAACTTGGAGATGAATTCAACTTTAGATGTGTCAACTTTAATTCCATCTCCTGAAATGTGATGTCCTAAAACAATCCCTTTAGAAAACATCATAACGCATTTTTCATGACTCAATGAAAGATTTTCCTCTTTACATATTTTAAGAACCTTTTCCAAATTCTCTAAAACATCTTCAAATTAATTCCCATAAACTGTAAAATCATCCATATATGCTTCTACACAATCATGTATTAGATCAGAAAAAAAATCCTAGTACTTCCCTTTGGAATGTTGCAGGTGCATTGCAAAATCCAAAAGGAAGTACTCAGTAGGAATAAGTTCCCCAAGGAAAAGTGAATTTGGTTTTTTCTTGGTATTCAAGTGCTACCTGAATCTGATTGTAACCACTAAAATCATCCAGGAATGAGAAATAGTTCTTACATGTTAATGTATCCAATACTTGATCTATAAAAGGTAAAGGAAAATGATCTTTTAGGGTGGATTTATTAAACTGTCGATAGTCAATGCATACCCTCCATTTACCATTATTTTTGGGTATAATCACTAAAGGGGAAACCCACTGAATGTTCGAAATTGGGTAAATGAAGTTCACATTCAACAATTTTTGCAATTCTTCTTTCAAAGATTTTCTTGGAAAGATTTCAACTGTATAGTTACCAAATTCTTCCATAGAGTATAGAGATATCTTCATGGACAAAAAATATTCAATATTTAATTGTTCTTGAAATTTATCATGTTCATATTCTGAATATGTTTCAAAGTTTTCTATTGAATTTAAGATTTGACTATCTTCACTAATGCTTGAAATAGTAAAGATAGGTTGTATATCACTGTCATCATCAATCCATTCTTCATATTATAACTCTGTAATTCTTTTTGTTGGAGGATATAGAGTTAATTTCTTTGTTGAGTTGCCATCAGAGATGTACATGTCACCATATCTACAACTAATGAAAGCATCAGTTGTATCCAACCAAGGTCTTCCTAATATTAATGGATGTCCTCCTAGATTTTTCTTAGGAGTTAAGATCATAAAATCGACAGGATACTCCCAAGAGTCTAATGATACTAAAACATATTCTAATACACCATCTGGCTTGATTACATATATGTATGCTTATTTTAGTAATGTAGGTGTATATAGAAGGTTAGGAATTTTGATCTATTCCATGGTCTGTTTTCTCATGATGTTTATAGCTTCTCCTAAATCAATCAATTTATTTACAATTTCAACACCATTGATATGTGTTTTTACAACTGGACTTACTCGATCTAAATATTTTTGTATGGAAATTTTTCCCATCATTATGTCTGCAATTTTTTCGACCAGTTGAATTCTTTTTATGTCTTTTGTTTTTCTTCCTGGTTTCTTCATGCTCAACTCTTTTATTGTTTTGGATAGAATTGGAATCTCTTTAATGGCCTATAACAAAGGAATTTTGATACAGACATTTTTCAACTCATCTAGAAAATCATAATTGGGCAACATGATATGCTTTTCTACCCCTCTATCAATTTGTAATATTTAGGGAAAAGGAGGGTTAGAAGTAATTACTGATAGTCGCTTTATGGTAGGAGTTGAGTTTATTTGTTCTTTTTGTTTTTCATTTTAAGAATTCTGGTTTTGAAGAGATGTTCCTTCCTCAAAAATTTTATTTGGCTGTAGAGAATCTTCCTCAAAATTATCCTATTCTTGAATAAATATAGAAGGATTTTTCTTTTCTAGTATCCTACCATATCTAAGTTGGACATTATTAAGATCTAGTGAGTAATCATGTAAGTTGGAAATTGTTGTTCGTCTATCATGTAAGTATTTTGAGGATTTTTATTATTGGGGTTTGGCAATGGTTAGGCATGTAGTTGATTTGGTATTTGTGGAAATGTTAATGAAAGACGTGGATTTTGGTTTTGGAGTTGCGGTTGTTGATTTTGTTGAAGATTTTGTTCGGGAGGATAGTTTGGATAGGATGGAGGATATTGGTAGTATTCAGAGTATCTACCATATGGATTTTTCATTCCTTGTGCCCAATATTGAGATTGAGGACAAGGTTGTTGCCAAGAATTCAAATAATTTGGTGGGGGCTAAGTGTACATTTGATTATTAAAGCCTTGAGTTTGTGACCCTTGCCATGGTCTTCTAGAGACAAAGCAAAGAGATTATGTTGGATTTGAAGTTGTTTCTTCTTGAAAAATATCCTTAAGACCTGTAATTGAAGGGAAACTCTTAGTTCATGATTTTCTTAACAAATCACACAGGTCTCTATGACTTTTGCATCAAGAGGAAATTCTCTTAAAGCATGCTTATTTCTGCATTTAGGATAGAAAATAGCTGAAGCATCGGTCTCGAGTTTCTACTTGTTTTGTAATTTAAGGTTGTCTATCTATTCACTAAGACTCCCAAATATATCTGTTTTAAATTCATCAAGAATATTTCCAATTTCTACTCTACTTATTGTTCTAGTTGCAGATCTGTTCACTTTAGCAAGAGAAGGATCTCTTGGAATTTTCCCAATTTTTTATTTTTCCCTTCAGAGATGAATACATAATTCAGCAATGTTAGGTAATGGGAGTTGAGATATATCTCCCTTCCTCGTCATGTTGAGGATATATATCCACTCATCTCTAATGGATTTTAATAAAATAAATTTTAAATTATCTTGATATAAATTATCCATTTTTGCTCTTTTTATGTTATAATTGAATCTTTCAATTAAATCCTCCAAATTCTCATCCTCTTTTTGCATCATTTTTAATACTTCATCCTTATGATTAATGGGTATGCAATAATCCAAATATCTTTCTAAAAATTCTTTCTTCATATCATTCCATGTCCTAATAGACTGTGTGACTAAACCCATGAACCATTTTAAAGTTGCTCCTTTCAATGTTGAATGAAACAACTTATGTTTTTTAGAGTCTTGTAAATAATCATAAGATCTACACAAAACTTCAAATTCAAAAAAAAGGTTTCAAGATCTTCACTTTTTAATCGATGGAAATTTGGAAGGATAGAAGGTGAGATATTTTTCATTGTGACATTTATTTCTCCATCAATTATAGGAAATAAAAAATAACTATCAATTTCCCTATTTCTTCTATTTTCTTCACCTCTTCTACCTCCTCCTGCATTCCCTCTACCTTGTCCTCCACCTCTTCCTTCGAACAGTGGATTTTCTCCATTTAGAACTTCTCCTTCCCCTTCTTCTCCTTCTCCTCTTCCTCCCATTATAGATTCTTCAGAGCTAATATAAGGTTCAATCTGTAAGGTTAATTGTTCTTCCTTTGGTTCTTCTATTAATGGAATTTTGAAGAAAGGTTCTTCTTCTTCTTCTCCACTAGGAATTTCTAACTCTTCAACTAAAATATGTTCCCCTGTAGAGGTGAAAAAGGTTACTCCTTCCGTTGGAGATCTAGGATCTTCTTCCTCTAAAACTGCCTCAATGGATGAAGTAGGAGATTCTCCTAATTGGATTTCTGACCTTAAGACTTCAGGAAGTCTATTTCTAGTGAAGTATGGAATATGAGTTTGAGGTGGTGGTGTATCACTACAGGATCTAGGTGGAGTGAGTGGTGTGGTAGGAATTAAAATTCTGCCTGTAGCTATGAATCCACCCCAAGAATCTCTTTCTCTATGCATATCATTTTTTTTTAGATGTAAGAAATGAGGCTACCTAATTACACTTCCTCGACAATGGTGCCAAAATGTTTAGGAAATTTAATCTCTTAAATTTCTTACATAAATTATCAATCGAGTTTTGTAATATGATGAAGTGTGGTGCACTATATGTGCTTAGTTAACCTATTTCTTACTGCATTGTATGTATTTTATGTTGTTTTTAGGGGGTTTTGTGCTTTATTTCTAAATGTTAATCTCAAGAAAACCATGAAAAGAATCAACTGAATCTAATTAAATTTAAATGTTTAAGACTAACTTTGAAAGAATGTGTTATCACACGTTAAATTTTGAAAATCATAACTTGAAATATGTCAAGTTTGCATTTAGATTTGTTAGATTGCATAGCATCATGAAATGATAAATTTTATGATTAGCATAAGCTTCAAAGATTGTTTTAATTTTCTAGGGATGATCTCAAGTCATATGAAAGGAACAAATCTTGAATAGATACTTTAAATCAACCTAAAGACTCAAATCTGGCCACTTGTCAGAATTTTTCTGAGTCCACGACGATTTTAATACTAAATAAACAAATTTTGTTGCAGAAACACCTAGTAGTTCCGTAGTGAAACTGACACTTGTAAAACTAAATGCGCTATGAAATCTGTGTCATCTTATAAATATTTTCTGCATAATTATGAGTTGTTAAACTTTGAGGGTTTCGAGGTGATGTTGTCAGAATAGGGTCATCATTGAAAATCTTTGGCACATTTTGGCATCAGACACGATTTTCTTAATAAATCCCATCTCATTCTTTCAAATTCATCCCTCATTTCTCACGCTTTATTTTTTGCTCTCGTAAACTGCTACCAAAGCAACTTGCTATCATTTGCATCTCCCATAGAAATCCTCTATCATGTCAGCCTTCTTTTACCATAACAACTCGTTGTCATCAAAGGCTTTTTACTGAATAGGTGCAAGAATACAAAGAAGGCCACTACTACAGAACAAGAAGAAATGGCTACACCAAAGAAAGTGAATAAAGGGGGTTTTCCATTCAGGTACGAGCCTACAAGTCCAATTTTAATCATGGAAGATCCATATTTCTTTGAGATTTTTACAAGAGTAGGCTGCATTCAGTTCTGTCAAAAGTTGCAAGGTCATCACAGAGAGGTATTAGAAGACTTCGTACGCAATTTCAAAGGAACATCTACAAAGGTTGGTTCTCTTCATGTGCCAATTTTTCCTGATAGTATTTCTCAAGAAACAGGGATCCCTAGGACTCGAGAAGAATGGTTTAAAGGTACGAAGTTTGATTTAAGAATTTGTGATAATTATATAAATCCTAAACATGTAGGGATAAATATGACTGTAGGGATTCCTAGAACTTGCCTTACAGATAACTACTCTAAATTATTGATAGTCATACAAAAATATTTTACATGTGAAGGAAGATTCCAAACAATCTACATGTATCACTTCAAGTTGTTGTTCCATTTTACAGGGAAAAAGCTAATAGATATTCCTTTTTACCTTTTTAGAAGCCTTGGAAAAATGGGAGAAAAAGTGCAAGGTAGACCTAAAAGAAGCGAAACTTCCATCTTTCACCATGGATTAATGAAATTAAGAGTATTGGAAGAATTAAATAAACAAGATAGAAACTGGGCATCTTTCTTGTTTATGAATGGGTATGAAATGGATGTTTTTTCTCCAAGGAAAGCCTTTAAACTCAAAACTCCTTCTTCTAGATAAGAGCTAAATGCTACTGTAGAATTATAAGGGAATCAAGAAGAAGGTTTAAAATCTATAGCTAAAGACATTGTTGGAAATACTAAGAGGGGGGGGGGTGAATCAGTATTCCTTTCAATTAGAGCATTAGTTAATCTTCAATTATTATCATTTTTTGTACAATGATAGTAGAAAATAAGAGGAACAAAAATTCACACAGTTTTTAAGGTGGAAACCCACTCCGGGACAAAAACCACCTAATTTTTTTCTAATAATTCTTTAATATTCAACTCCAATTGAAAATAAAGCTCCAACTTCCTAGACTCTAGAAAAGCATTCTTCTCCAGCTCCAATTGGATGGACGCTCCAACGCCCAAGATTCTTCAGTAGTCAACTAAACAAATGCCCCAACACTCAATGAGCTACAACTCACCCTAGCACCACCCTACCACCCTATAGAAGAATAAAAGATGAATGGACTCCCGTACTAGGGAAAATGGTCCACTTTTACAATGATATAGAATGATGTAGAAGAAGAATATATACTAGACCAGAACCCCAACTTTGACACAACCACCTAAGGATGATCCTAGACCTCCCAACACTGCCTCTTCAACCCTTGACAGATAGATACTAGTACAATTTGTACAATAATGTATTTACAATGACTAAGTACAATGATACCTTTACAATGATTGTATGCAGTGCTGCCCACTTGAAGACTTCATATGATGAACTTCTTGTTGCTATTATGCACCTTGGTTGCTGCTCTTTTCATGCTACCCTCTGCTGCACCTTTATTTGCTTTTCTATCGTAGAAAGTATGGTCCTTTGCAATCCTTGACAACACATGATCTAGCTTTTTCTTTCCTTCTAGGAGCTTGATATTTAATCTGGTTTATCTCTATTATTTTAGATCCTCAATATCTAATTTTTGGCCCTGTATTATTCCTCTGAGTCATCTTTCCAATGCCATAGGTCTGATCCAATTTGGATTCTTCAAGATAGATTTATACCCAATCTCTCACAATGCCCTAATTATGTACTGTTTCAGAAGAGCGCACTTGTACAGTGTGCTACATGTCATTGTTTCTTCATTTGACTCTGAAATTGATAGAGAGAAAAATATATACTGTGCACTATCTACCAATTTTCATGGAATTCCAATCTGATTCTCAGAGAGAGAGTTATGACGATTTTACCAAGGTCACTTCTTTGAGATGAATTTCAGGACCCTGCAAAAACCATGACTTCCACAGATCATATCTCCAAAAATATTACGCACCTTGATCTGAAATTTTTACTGTAGCTTCCTCAGGATTTTGGCTTTGACTCATAAAATTTTTAGCTTATGAACCTTGTTATAAAAAAATTTAGAGCGAAAATTCCAAGATGACTTGTTTTAGATGGCGAAATCCCTTGCCTAAGGAGGAAATGAAGATCACAATTTATATAAATGCTTATGTTGAGAGGAACTTCAACAAGTGAACGTGGGAGGGATTTTAGGAGCTTAAAAAAATATTAATTATGAATTTTCAATGACCCATGCCCCAACCCCATGGGGTTTTAGCCCACTAACTAGGGGTACAAACTTCGAACATGGATATCTCTCAAACCGTGAAGAATTACATGGCGTACCATATATCAACGGAAACATATCGACAAGTAGAAACCATCAAGGGCATTACTGACCCAGAATATATTAATTTGGTAGGTCAAAATTTCCATGCAATATTGGGCTAGCCCCTAGTGCTGCTTGGGTTGACATCAATGACAACCGATGATCAACAATGTCCCCCTTTGGCATTGATGGAAACACAAGTACTCCCCCTGCGATCATGACACATCTTCCTACAACATTCTCTCCCCCTTTGACATCAATGGAAAAGGGTAACTCCCCCTGAAACACAACCATCCTGCAGACCTGTACACACTTCCACTCCCTCTGACACACAACCATCCTACAGACTTGTAATCTAATGATAACTTGGGAGAATCCCAAGATTTTGATGAAGATATTCAAATGCTTCACAAGGTAAAGGTTTAGAGAAGATATCATCAATTTGTTCTTTTGTACAAACATAATCAAGTTTGATATTCTTTTTAGCAACTTGTTCTCTAACAAAATGATATTTGATCAGAATGTGTTTTGTTTTTGAATGCATGACAGGATTCTTGGAGATGCTGATGGCACTAGTGTTGTCACAGAATATGGGAATAGGCTCACTGAATTGTACTTGAAGATCTTGCAAAGTTCATTTCATCCAAAGGGCTTGAGTACAACATGATGCTGCTGCAATGTATTCTGCTTCCACTATAGATAACGAGATTGAAGTTTGCTTTTTGCTCAACCATGATACGAGACAACCACCTAGATAGAATACTTCTCCACTAGTACTCTTATGATCATCAACGCTTCCTACCCAATTTGCATATGTAAAGGCTTGAATAATGAGATCGTTGCCCTTGGGATACCACAAGCCATATTCTTCTATGCCCTTTAGATATCGAAGAATTATTTTGACAGCAATAATATGTGATTCTTTTGGTGCTGCTTGGAATCTTGCTACTTGTCCAACTACTTGCATAACATCTGGCCGAGAGGCTGTTACATATAGAAGACTACCAATCATAGATCTGTACAACCTCTGATCCACATCCTTAGATGAGTCATCTATGATCAATTTACAACCTGTTACCATTAGAGTAAGGACGGGTTTGCAATCATCCATTTTGAATTTCTTGAGCATTTCCTTGATGTACTTTGACATATAAATATTCCTTTCTCTTGATGAGATATTTGAAGCCCTAAGAAGTATGTCAGCTCACCAAGTAAATACATCTCAAACTCACTTTGCATCTTTGTAGAAAAGTTCTTACTTAGTCAATCATCATTGCTACCAAATATTATATCATCCACATATACCTCAATGATTGTTAAATTATCTTTATCTATTTGTACATAAAGATTGCTATCAACAGTACCTTTCTTGAACCCTTGTTGATGTAGATATCCATAAAGATGAGCATACCATGCTCTGGGAGCCTAATTAAGACCATATAGAGCCTTATTTAACCTACAAACATAGTCTTCTTTTTGTGATAGTATAAAACCTTCAGGTTCTTCGATGTAAACTTCTTCTTCTAATTCTCCATTCAGAAATGCTGACTTAACATCTATTTGGTAGACTTTGATTTTTCTTGAACATGCATAGGCTGGAAACAGTCAGATGGCTTCCATTTTGGAAACTGGTGCAAATTTTTCATCGAAATCAATTCCTTCCACTTGTGCATAGCCTTTGCAAAACCAATCTTGCTTTGTTTCTGGTAACTTTCCCATCTTCATTCAATTTGTTCCTAAACACCCATTTAGTCCCAATGACATTTTTATCTATTGGTCGTGGAACTAATTCCCAGGTGTTATTCTTCTCAGTTTGATCCAATTCTTCATTCATAGCTACTACCCAATTTTTATTCTGGCTGGCTTCCTCAAAACTACTAGGCTCAAAGGTTGCTAGAAAAGCAACATGAGCTTTTTGTGATGAACGAAGCTGTCGACCTTCATTTATGTCACCAATGATTTGATTTGATGGATGGTTCTTTTGAATCCACTCTTTTTTTCTCCTTGGAGGAGCTTCTTGTTGTTGTTCTGGTGTATATTGATGATCATTGTTTACTTCTTCCTCGTTGATAGTTGCTTCTTGTTCTACAGTTTTATCTCTGTCTTTTTCAACTTGTGTCTCAAGTTTCAAAGATTCTAGATCCTCATCATTACTCACTAGAACACCATCTTTGCCAAATGTAACATTTATGCTCTCCACTATTTGTTTTCATCTTAGATTATAAAATTTATAGGCCTTTCTATTACGTGAGTAACCAACAAAGATACCTTCATCAACACGTGATTCAAACTTACCCAAATTTTGATCTTCTCTTTTGATATAACATTTGCTTCCAAAGATTCTGAAATATTTTACATTAGCTGGTTTTCCTTTCCATAATTCATATGGAGTCTTGTTGCAATTATTTCTGAGAAGACTTCGGTTAATAATGAAGGCTGTCGTATCAATTGCTTGAACCTAGAATTTTTCATCCAATTTTGAGTCCTTTAACATTGTTCTACCCATTTCCTGTACGGTCCTATTATTTCTTTCAGTAACTCCATTTTGCTGAGGTGTTCGTACTGTTGAAAATTTCCTTTTTATTCCATTTTCATCACAGTATTGCTGAAATAATTTGGAAGTGAATTCTCCACCATTATCTTATCTTAAACACTTTATTTTCAAATCAATTTCATTTTCAACCAACTCCTTGTAGATCTTAAAGCACTCAAATGCTTCAGATTTTTTCTTTAGGAAACTGACGGTTGTCATCCTAGTATATTCATCTATAATTAACATGAAATATAATTCTCTATCTAAGCCTTTTGTTCTCACAAGACCACATAGATCAGTATGTATCAACTCCAATGGATGTGATGCAAAGTGTTCGTTTGTTTTAAATTGGACTTTTGTCTGCTTGTCGACATGCCTCACATAGTGTGTTGGAAGGTTTTGAGATTTTCAACATTTCTCATACTGCTTCCTTTTTGCTTATCTTGACAATATTGTCAAAGTTTATGTGACCCATTCGTTGGTGCCATAACAAGCTTTCATCTTCTTTAGCCAGTAGACATGCTTTAGTTGCTTCATCTAGAACATATATGTCGTTTGGAGCTCGACTTGTTGTAGCCACAATTTTACCATACCTGCCTTTCCTGATTTCACATTTAGTGGAGTTGAATAGAATTGTGTGTCCTTGATCAGACATTTGTCCAACACTGAGCAAATCTTGATTCATGTTTTAAACCAATAGAAAATTCTTGGCTATAACATCTTTGCTTCCGAGAGTGATGGTACCTGATCCCATAACATTCGAAGATCCATCATTTCCAAAGGATATGGTTCCATCCTTCTTCTCTTTTAGAGATACAAATTTCCTTCTATCTCCAGTCATATGCGTTGAGCAACCACTGTCAACATACCACACATCTTTCTTTTTTTGAGCCTTGAGAGCGAGAGCACAATTATCAGTCTTCTTCTTCTTCCATGTTTGTTCATTCTGTGGCTTCAAAGATTCTTCTCGAGGATTTTCAAGTCTACAGTCTCTAGCTATGTGTCTAAAGTTCTGATATTTGTAACATTCCATATTATTTCTTAAATTTTAAAATCTATTGATGTTTCGTTGAGCCCTGGGAGGTTCATATTTGAAGAATCTCTTGGAATTTTATTGGTTCATAGGGTACGTGCGACATTCTACAGCTTTATGACCAAATTTTCCACATGAATAACAATAGCCATGAAAAATATGTTGGTACCTGGATGAAAATCTTCGTCGAGGAATCATCTTCCAAGGATGTGCTTGTGAATCTTGTCCAATGAAGTCTACATGTATGTCAGATATCATAGGTTCATTGTATTTTGTTGTAGAAGGTCCTGCTTCTTCTTCTTTGTAATCGAGGCTAGTTCTATCATTGTAAGATCGTTGATTGTCGATGAGTTCTTCCAATGCCCTTGAGCTGTTGGGATAGTTTTGGACAGT
This sequence comes from Pinus albicaulis, assembly GCA_034641835.2. Classification (NCBI taxonomy): domain Eukaryota; kingdom Viridiplantae; phylum Streptophyta; class Pinopsida; order Pinales; family Pinaceae; genus Pinus; species Pinus albicaulis. Next base: position 148,263 of record JAXQQM020089726.1, read on the forward strand.
CTTTCCCTTCTTAACTTCCTTACACAGCGAGACTACTTCGGCTTCTAATGCTTGCCTTTCTTGGTTGCCTTCTTCCAACTTCTTTTGAAGAGACTCTTCAATACATTTGTGTTCTTCAACCTCAATTTTGAGACCTTGAACTTGTTCTTCAAGAGTGTTGGAACGGATCTTCTCAGCATTGAGCTCTTTTATAAGCTTGATTGCATCCTCATAAAATTCTTCCATGGTCAACCCTTCTTCTTCATTGTTTGATACTTCTTGTTTATTGTGCTCGGCCATAAACAATACTTTCTAATCGACTTATTATTTTCTGTTGCTTTCTTCATCGGATGATGAGATATCTTCTTTAGAGAGAAAGTTCCTTTTGGATCCTTTCTTTTTTCCTTGCTTGTTGGATTTCTTAAAGCCTTCCTTTCCTTCTGAGATTCCATCACCTTTGTTCAGACATTTTGCTACAAAATGCCCAACCTCACCACAACTAAAACATATCAATGGAAGTTTACCTTTGAATTTTCCCTTACCAGGTTTTAGTTTTCTCGTAAAGTAAGCATATTCTTCATCTGAAAGACCTTCTCCATCATCTCCCTTTTCTTCACACTTGCAGGTGCATGTCATTTCAATTCAAGGTTGTTTGTCCTTATTGGTTTGCTTAGATGCAACGAACGCAGTTTCTAGATTTGAAGTACCCTTTTCTTATCAAGTCTCATTTCATATGCTATGAGAACTCCATCTAATTCTTCCTCGTTGAGTTTGTCCAGATTTGCACTGTATTCTAAGAAAGATACCTTAGGAGTGAATCTCCCTGGTAACGTTCTAAGAATCTTCTGTATAATAGTCTTCTTGTCAACTAGCTCTCCCAATCCTTCTAGAGTATTGGTTATTTCACCAACGTATTGGAAGTATGCAGCAATGTTGCAATCTTCTTTCATTCTGAGTTGCTCAAATTTTGCTCTATAGATTTGAAGCTTTGCTTCTTTTACATTTGAGTCACCTGCATATATATTCTCAATCTTGTCCCATATATTTTTGGCAGTTTTACAACCCAACACCTTATCATAATCAGATTCAATAATTCCACTGACAATAATGTTCTTTGCTTTTGCATCATTTACCAAATTCTTCTTACCTTCTTCATCCATGGTTGATTTAAATCCATTTTGAATAGTGTCCCATACTTCGTAACCTTGTGCCAAGAGATAGACCTCCATTTTTCCTTCCCAGAGTGCATAATTATTTTCATTGAATAGAGGTACACCATTCTTGGTATGCTCCATGACCTCTTTCGAGCTGTTAAACTGCTATTGAAGGAACCAAGCTCTGATACTAATTGTTGGAAATACTGAGAGGGGGGGGTGAATCAATATCCCTTTCAATTAGAGCATTAGTTAATATTCAATTATTATCAGTGTTTGTACAATGATAGTAGCAAGCAAGAGGAACACAATTGCACACAATTTTTAAGGTGGAAACCAACTCCGGGACAAAAACCACCTAATGCTTTTCTAATAATTCTTTAATATTCAACTCCAATTGAAAATAAAGCTCCAACTTCCTAGAATATAGAAAAGCATTCTTCTCTAGCTCCCACTGGATGGACGCTCCAACGCCCGAGATTCTTCAGTAGTCAACTAAACGGATGCCCCAACACCCAATGAGCTACAACTCACCTTAGCACCACCCTACCACCCTATAGAAGAATAAAAGAAGAATGGACTCCTGTACCAGGGAAAATGGTCCACATTTACAATGATATATAATGATGTAGAAGAAGAAGATATACTAGACCAGAACCCCAACTTTGACACAACCACCTAAGGATGATCCTAGACCTCCCAACACTGCCTCTTCAACCCTTGGCAAATAGATACTAGTACAATTTGTACAATAATGTATTTACAATGACTAAGTACAATGATACCTTTACAATGATTGTATGCAGTGCTGCCCAGTTGAAGACTTCATATGATGAACTTCTTGCTGCTATTATGCAACTTGGATGCTGCTCTTGTCATGCTACCCTCTGCTGCACCTTTCTTTGTTTTTCTGCCATAGAAAATTTGGTCCTTTGCAATCCTTGACAACACATGATCTAGATTTTTCTTGCCTTCTATGAGCTCGATATTGAATCTGGTTTATCTCTGTTATTTCAGATCCTTAATATCGGATTTTTAGTTCTATAGCATTCATCTGAGTCATCTTTCCAATGCCATAAGTCTAACCCAATTTGGATTCTCCAAGCGAGAGTTATACCCAATCTCTCACAATGCCCTAATTATGTATTGTTTCTAAAGAGCGCACTTGTGCAGCATGCCACGTGTCGTTGTTTCTTCATTTGGCTCTAAAATTGATAGAGAGAAAACCATAGACTCTGCACTATTTTCCTATTTTTACGGAATTCCAATCCGATACTCAAAGAGAGAGTTATGACAAGTTTACCAATATCACTTCTTTGAGATGAATTTCAGGAACCTGCAAAAACCTTGACTTCCATAGATCATATCTCCACAAATATTACGTACCTTGATCTGAAATTTTTACTACAACTTCCTCAGCATTTCATCTTCGCCTCATAAACATTTCAGCTTTTGAACCTTCGTAGAAAAAAATTTAGAGTGAAAATACCAAGATGACCTGTTTCAGATGGCGAAATCCCTTGTCTAAGGAGGAATTGAAGATCACAATTTATATAAACGCTTAAGTTGAGATGGGCTTCAACAAGTGAACGTCGGAGGGATTTTAGGAGCTTTAAAAAAAATATTAATTATGACTTTTCAATGACCCATGCCCCAACCCCATGGGGTTTTAGCCCACTAACTGGGGGTACAAATTTCAAACATGAATATCTATCAAACCGTGAAGAATTACATGGCGTGCCATATATCAATGGAAACATCTTGATAAGTAGAAACCATAAAAAGAATTATTGACCTAGAATATATTAATTTGGTACGTCAAAATTCCCATTCAATATTGGGTTAGCCCCTGGTGCTACTTGGGTTGACATCAATGACAACTGCTGATCAACAGACTTGGAGGTAGAAGCTAAATTCATCCAAGATGTAGCACCACAACCAGCAACTAGTAAGCATGCTAAAAAACATGTCATAATTAGCAAGACTAAACCTACAACAAAAAGGTCTAAAAGAAGCATAAAGAAAACTAGTGGAGGTAAAGACAGGTTTGAAGACATCTTACAAGCTATAGACATTAAATAATCCCCTGTAGTGAAGTCAACTGAGGTAGAAGGATCCAAGGTCAAAGGGAAGGGGCTTATGGCCAAGATGTTATATTTTTCATCAGAGGATTCATATTTTATTTTTAAACCTAGAAAGCCTTTCACTAGATCATAGTTTTTGAGACTATCACCATTGGAAATAAGCAGCAGAAGGAAGATAAAGAAAAATGGGCTACAGTACAAGAATTCATATTTATATCTCCCATTAAGACATAGGTTACTAAAGAAAAGAAAGGTCAATATAAAAGAAAGATTCAGAAGAAATCAGAGGCAGATTTTCCAGAGGGACAGTTTAAAGATAAGGAAGAAACAGTCAAACAGAGAAAGGGAATGGGAAAAGTGATAGAGAAAACTGAAAAAGAGGTTCTTGAAGAATAGTTAAAAGCAGTTAGGGAAGATTTTCCTGAAACAAAAAGAGAGTTGGAAATATATAAGCAAGATAGACAAATGATAGATGAGGTGGAAAAGAAAGTGAATGATCAGGTTACTCATTTTGAAAAGTCTATTGGAAAGGCCAAAAACTTGTTGAAGAAATCACAGCCTTTACGCATCATGATGACACACACAAGGTAGAGGAATTTATGGTTACAAGAAGAGAGGAAAAGTCTTCAGAGACAAGTCAAAGAGTTGAAAGAAAATATGGAGATGATGAAGATAGAATTAGAGAAGAAAGATTTGCAAAAAGGAGCTATGGAAAAAACTATTGAAGTTGCTCATGAAGAAATTGCTAGTAAATAAAAAGGTAACAACGGATTATAGAACTTTTTTGTCTTATATTATCATATTTTAGATGCAGGTATATTCATGGATCTTTTCAGAGCTCAGATCCTAAGCTTTGTCATGTCTCTGAGAAGTTAAGAAATTCCATAGCATATGCCAGGCTTGAAGCCCATTTTCTGCTACGGAATTTCTGAAGAATTATTTTTGTTTTTAAAGTGCTTGAAATGATAGGGTGTTGTGGAGGTAAATCCCCTTTGCGGACAGAGGTGATCCCACTAGCCCTAAAGTGGGTCTGGCAACAATCGAAACATGCAAAGCTATTGGTTCCTAGTTACAAAGAGTAGAATTGCAATAGATCAGTTACCGTGATTCCATCACTGCTGTTGTTGAAGAAGAGGTGGCACTTCCGTTCCTAGCTGGACAAGTCATGATCCATGACCTTGTCACATCTAGATACCTGTACACACGTAAAGAAGAGAGACAACATGCAACACAATATTTCACACTTTATAGCTATCGATTAGTGAGAGAGGAACGAGTGAAATTGCATTATATCACGGACAAACAAAATCATGGAACCAATAGCAGACTCATGCGTATTAAGATACGAGAGAAAGATTACAACTGATGCTCTGACGTTGTGATCTTCCTTCAATAGGATTCCAGTGAGACATGTCTCACAAATCTCGTCAGGGATTTGACAGAACTCTCTCTCTCACAAGGTTCTTGTTAAGTCCCTATATTAATAGTGTAGTCCCTTATTGTTGTTAGTGTAACCCCCTTATTGTTATTATTGTACCCTTTTAACCCCCATTTCGTTATTATTGTGCCCTTAAATTATTATTGTTAGGTCGGCTAGGATTACATTGTGGCCCACTAGGATTACATTATGGCCCCATGGACTCCTATATATAGAAAGGAGGTTTTGTAAATTGTATAATCCAAGAATTGTGCATTTATGTAATGTATTGGAGGTTTCCCCCTCGAAGTGGCTTATTTCTAAGGCGTTTATATCTCTTTTCTTCTCTTTTTGGAGCTGGTTACACAACATTTGGTATCAAAGGTTTGGATTCTAGGGTTTCGCTGCTCCAAACAGGTCATCGTGGAATTTTCGCTATAAATTCTTTTCTACGAAGTTTCAGAAGCTGAAATTTTTAGGGTACGAAGCCAAAATCCTGAGGAATATTGTCTAAACATTTCAGAGCTTGGTTCATAATATTTTTGGAGATATGATGTGTGGAAGTTAGGTCTTTTTTCAGGATCCTAAACAGGTCATCGTGGTATTTGCGCTATAACTTTTTTTCTACAAAGGTTCAGAATTTGAAATTCATATGGTGTGAAGATGAAATACTAAGGAAATTATTCAAAAAATTTCAGAGCTTGTTTCGCAATATTTTTGGATATATGATCTTTGGAAGGTAGTTCTTTTTCAGGCTCCTGAATTTTATCTCAAAGAGGTGATCGTGGGAAAAGTTCAATAACTCTCTCTCTGGGCATCGGATTGGAGTGCCATAAAAAGTGGTCACAAGTACACAGACTTTAGTTTCTTAGCTATCAATTTTAGAGACAAAGGATGAAACAGTGATACGTGGAAAGTCATACAAGTTCGCTCTACTGAACCAGTCCATAATTAGGTCATTGTGGGAGATTGGACACAACTTTGTCTTGGAGAATCCAAATCAGGTCAGACCTGTGGAATTTGAAAGAGAATTCAGAGGGATACGTTGGTACTGAAATTAAGATATTGAATTTCTGCAATCACAGAGATAATCCAATTTCAATATCGAGCTCCTCAAAAGCAAGAAAAAGGTGTGTATTTGTTTTTTCCGAATTGCATAAGTCTTGTTTGAAGAATCAAGTTGAATTGATTCCAAGGGAATATTGAAGAATTTTTGTCAGTAATGGATTCTATTGTGCCTCCAAAAAATAATTCCATACCCATTAAGCCCTCAGAAAGCTATACTATGACACATGAGGAGGAAGAATTGCAATATGAGATATCAAAATTATGGCACCAAGTGCAACAAATTTCGATCTTACGAAGAGCAACCGAAGATGACATAGATGGTTTAAAAGTAGAAATGGAGGCTAATTTTGATGGTTTTAAGGATCAAAGAATAGCAAATATGGATGATAAATTAGTGGAAGATCACATCGAGCATCAACAACAAGTTCTCCAACTCTCAAAGGATAACCCAACTTTGGTGCAGAATCTAATGAAACAACAGGAAGATCAACATCACATGGAAAGAAGTTATGAAGCAGTCATAGAAACAAGAAATTGACAAGTACGATCAATTTCAGAGTATCTCAGCAAGTGGAAGAACTTTCCTGTAGAATATTTCACATGGAAGGATGAGAATTTTATACAGAAGCATCAAGAAATAATCAAGCGTTGAGGACAACACTTGTTTGAAGGAGAGGGGCATGTTAAGTCCCTTATTGTTGTTAGTGTAACCCCCTTATTGTTATTATTGTACCCTTTTAACCCCCATTTTTTTATTTTTTTTCCATTAAATTATTATTGTTAGGTCAGCTAGGATTACATTGTGGCCCACTAGGATTACATTATGGCCCCATGGACTCCTATATATAGAAAGGAGGTTTTGTAAATTGTATAATCCAAGAATTGTGCATTTATGTCATGTATTGGAGGTTGCCCCCTCAAAGTGGCTTATTTATAAGGTGTTTATATCTCTTTTCTTCTCTTTTTGGAGCTGGTTACACAATAGTTCTCCTTAGCTCTTCTCTTGATTCTCACTTAGCTATAATTTCCTTCCCAAAAGTATAGCTAGCTAGCAAATGGAGAGGGAAAGCTTTTATAGAGGAAGAAGGAGAGTTTAGGATCTGTATAATAATGGGGAAGAGTCCTATCTCTTAGGAAGGCTCCATGAGAGGTGGAAAACCACTTCCTAAACAAGGAGATCTGGAACCAAACAACCCAACTTCTTTCTGATGATCCATTATGAAGTTGTTAGAATCAAACTTCGGCCTTCTATTGTTAAAAAAAATTCCTTAATAGGCTTGGTGTGGGCACAACACAGGGACAGAGCACCAGCTGGCACGCCCACTAGTGTGTATTTTCCCCATTGGCACGAGGGATGAACTGTCTACCCTCGCCAATGACAAAACATCTATTTTTAGGGTTTTCTAGAGGAAATGTTCTTCAGGAGAATTCTTCCCCCTATGCAGAAGGATACCATCAAGGTGTTTTCAGGACATTTTACTGTTCACAGGTCACAAGAATAGTCCTCCAATGTACGGGATGAGGGATTGCAGGGACGATGAAAAAGTGTTGTGTAATAGATGCCCCCTAAATCATGAGGTCCGAGAGAGAGGGAGGGGTGAAATGCTTTATGAGAATGCTCCAACTAAAAACACTATCATCGAAAGACCTGCAAAATACAAATACAACTGACATATTTGATACATGATATGTGGTATGGGCACAACTATCCATAATAGAGTGTACAAAAACCAGGATCTAAGGTATGGATGCAGCCATCCAACAAATAAGGATCAAAAAGTAGACTCAGGTATGGTCGCAACCATCCAAAAAAGAGTCATGTAATAAATCATAATAATCCACAAATAAACCAAAGCCTGGATGTTTATCAGACAAAATCCAAGGTCTTGCGCTCCATCTTTACCCAAGCAGAATACAAGTTCAAGCATGCGAATATGTGAGCTGAAGTCAAACATGCAAGAACATCGTCTGATTACCAGCCAATAATGAAAGCCGTTAACTGACGCGAGAGGAACCACCTTTAATGATGATGGCTCTCAAGGTACAAGAGGTACAATCTACGAAATGTGAACAGCTAGCATCGAACACCCACAGAATCATCCGATCGAAGGCCAATAATGAAAACCTTGCATCAAATGCGAAGAACCTGCCGGTGAGGCATGCAGGCTCCAAGGCACCTGAAGGGAGTCTCTAGATCAACTTCATGGATAACGAGCTGAAGTCGATAGGAGGTGACCTTGATTGAAGGTGGGCCATAATGTTTCCCACATCAACAACACAAAACAGAGGAACGTTATGTTTGTGATACAAGACTAACAGAGAATCAGAGGGAGGTTCAAAGCTACAGAAGTCAACTTCTCTCGAACATATTGGCAGCACGACACTGGATTTGGCAGTATTTTACATCAAGAGATCTGAGGTCATGGCCGTGACGTGGCAAAGAGCAGAAAAGCGGTCAAAAGAGATTACTCAAACCCATGGAGGCAAGCAGAGAGCGAGATGAGATGTCCCCAACCCGACACGAATGCAGACAAGTGCCATGTCTAAGAGCGACATACTGCCGACACGACTATGATACTAGTTCCATTTTCCCCCACCATTGCTATCAAGTACCCCAATTATTTCTGGAAACAAGCTTGAAGGGGATAGCATGTGCTTGTGATATAAGCTTGTCCTTCGAACAAATCCAACCTAGTACATTTAACAAGCCCTAGGAAGGAGGAACTCGAGTAACGTCATTATGACAGAGTCCAATGTCATCAGTTTTTAATGAGTCTAACAAAGGAAGAACTCGATGTCTTTTCATGTTTAGAGAGTTTGAAAATACAACGAAAAAGAAAACTCCAGCAACTCCCTTTTTGTGAATAGTCCCTTAGATCCGAAAAGGTAGAAAACAATATCCGATAGAACCTCCTAGTTGCGATAGGCTAGGGTATTCCTTTTTCGTAAATAATCTATCCCTGCCCGAAAAAGGGGTAAATGTACACTGGGTAGATGTCGTTTCATAGCCAATTTAATGAGCTCAAAATAACAAGTGACTCAGCAATTCTTTTAGTTTTAGAGAGTTAGAAAAGAGCTGAAAGGTGACTCCAGTAGTGACTTTTTCGTGTTTTTACCAAGTCTGAAAAAGTATAAAATACAGCTCGTGTCTTTGTCCTAAGCATGAAAACCTGTCATTGCACAAAAAGCAAGTGTAAAACTCATTTTTCAACAAAAATATAATAAAATATCGGAAAAAAAAGTCTTAAAACCTAATTTCGATATGAAAAGTTATAAATATCACCAATAGTAAAAACTTATTCACTTTTCACCTCTTTACCTCTTTGTAGAGCGACAGTGAGCCATTTCCTTTGCGATCTCGAGGCAACGATTGTGAACATCCCAGTGGACCAATCAAGATTTTGTCTTTTCTAGGTAAGAGTCGCTTCCATTAGCCATCTTTTAAGTCATATTTCATAGCTTTTAATGGTCATTTGGCATCCCTTAGGGGAGGAATTGCAAAATTAGGGCCTCCATGGTTGGCATGGGTTCTAGGCACAGACCCGTGCTAGCCGATCATTTTTTGCACAGGGTCCATGCTAGGTGGTGTGATTGTTAGCAAAACAGCTACCCCAACTATGCAACCCAACATTCCGTTTAAATTTAACAAAAATAGAGCCAATGAATTGTTGTTTTAAGTACCCAAGGGATCTTACAATGTGTTTATGACCAAATTGATGCAGGTACAAAGAAAAAATGGTGATTGAATGTAAGGAAAGAGAGCACATTGAAGAAGATGAGCAGGAAATGGAGAATGAACATTGTATGAGTGCTCTCAAAAATTGCAGGCTCAAGAAATTCTTTATGACACTGTGTCTCCGAGCCCAGGCCGAATTATTGCAATACCTTATCAGTATCTGGGACGAGGATCAGGAGAAGTTTATAATTCGAGATCAGGAGCTTGAACTCAAAGTGTCAGACATATATTTTATCACTGGACTATCATGCAAAGATGCAATCCCTATTTTGATTGGTACACGGTCTTCTAGAGAGAACATGACAATGATCATGAGCAGGGTGTGCCCAGGGGCATGAAAGGGAATAGGTACCGGAAAAGTAGACATTCAGACTGTCCCCGATCTAGCACTCAGAGTAGTGTTACACACCATTACGCGGGCTGCTGGTTCGCGGGCACTAAAAGAAGCCACAAAGACACAACTGCTACTTGCTTCAGAGTGCATGAGCCCCACCATTTTCAACTGGGCAGAGGCTGTAACAATGAATATCAAGCGGCAACTCACAAAATGAAAACAGACCAAACTAAAATAGTTTGGATATGGATCGATTTTGGTGTCATTCTTCCTGGAACGACTACCTATCTTCCAGTGTCAGGAGGCCATAGTCCCAGATCCACCATTGAGGGAGGCACAAATGGCTCGATGGGTGGCACTGATGCCGAGGGAAGGGGGTAGCCAACAAATGTCTTGGAGACCAGAGTTCTTTGGGTGGCTCCAATGATAGCTCATCATCGTGGAGGACTGGTCCTATGCTGGCACAAATTTTATTGGAGACCCGGACCTCCCACTCCCAGAAGGAGAGGATTGGGACGAAAAACTTGGTAAGACTCTTTTTAATTTTATTAGTTTTCATGATTTTTTGGTATACATGCATGTTCTAATCCTATATGTATACAGATGTTGGCCCAGAGAGGGTTGCCGAGATGTCACCAATAGCGAGAAGGACGCCTCTCACTTATGACCCTGAAGGTGAGAGGGGCAAGGGGGACGAGCTTATACAGAACCTAGAGGGGATTGATTGTGGAGTTCTGGATTATGCTCGTTTAGCCGATGTTCCCTTATCTTATCAGAGGCACACCATAGGGGTGCCAAGTCATCTCTACCGCTTACTGAGGTGGTTGGTGCGGGCAGTGATGTGCTACCATGAGCACCATGCCGATTAGTCACCTAGGCTTTTTATTTGCATATTTTTTGAGAGACATGTCGTCTCTGGATATAACTAAAACAACCATACATATTTTTGGTTTTATATGATGCACACGATGCAAACACTCGACATATATATATACATCTATTTTCTACATGGATCTTGCTTACATATGATGTTGTTTTTACAAGTTGCGTAAATGTCTATCTAATACCATGTTGGCTACTACATCTGCTAGTGTATTCATTCGTCTTGGTATATGCTGATATGTGATTTAATAAAAATTTCTTTCAAGTAAACGAATACGTAGACACAGTCTTAGAATGCATGGGTTTCTAACTGAATAATGACCATTGAGCTGTAAAACCACAAGTTGTGAGTCCAGATGTACAAGTAACACGCGAATGCCAAGGTTAACAACCTCAGTTAATAATTCCAAAGCGGCACTATATTTTGCGACATTATTTATAGCAGGCCCTAGAAAAACACCTTGCGAATTAACCAACTCACCAACAGGATCATAAATTACCCAGGCTGCCGAAGACAGGTTCTTGGTACTGCGGGAGGCACCATCCGCGAAACCAACATAAGGAGTAATAGAAATCTGCATAATCAATAAGACCTAATAAGCAGAAAAATGCTTACAAAGCACACCACACCACACATGCACAAAAATGAACAAATCACCTATGTACATATACTATGCAAGAATGATTCAAGCATAATATTTCTTCAAGTACAACCCATTTTTGGGTTGCGCTAAAGGAAGACCTTCATAATGGATTAGCTCATAAGCCCCATTTTTCAATACACGTTTAATGATATAGGGCCCATGCCACATAGGTTGGAATTTTCCTACCCGAAGCTTGTCATGAGCTTGATCATACAAGAGGACGAGGTCCCCTTCGATAAAAGAGCGTGGAGAAATAATTTGATCGAAATGAGCTTTAACCCGCTTTTTTTGTGCCTCGGTAACCAAAGAAGCCAAGTGGCGAGTTTCATCCAATCTCTCGAGATATAGGAGACATTCATCATTCGGGGAAGTATGGGCCAGTAATTCCACAGCAAATTTTAGTGAAGGGATCTCACATTCAACCGAAAGAGTAGCTTCCAGAACATACACCAACTGAAATGGTGTGAATCTGGTTGCACTCTTCACTGACGTCTGGTAGGCCCAAGGAGCTGAAAACAACTAGAGATGCCAATTGGATTTGTGTATACCAATTGTTTGTTGAAGCAACGTGACAAGCACCTTGTTCATGGCTTCAACCTAGCCATTTTCCTGAGGGTAATATGGCGTTGAGATGTTGTGATGCAAGCCCAACTTAGATGTCAGCTCTGCCATCATGTAGTTCTGAAAATGAGAGCCATGATCAGTGATGATGGCTTGAGGAACACCGAAACGAGTGGTCACATGGTTGAAAATGAACAATGTAGTTGTCTTACCGTCTGCAGCCAGTGTAGGCATCGCTTCGGCCCACTTGGTGAAATAATCTATGGCAACGATGATATAAGCATGCCCCCCAGCCGAGTGAGGGTTACACATCATAAAATCAATTCCCCATTTTTCAAAAGGGCGCACAGTAATGACAGGGTGTAATGGGAGAGGAGGCGCACGCGTCTTGCATTGGAAGATCTGGCATGCGTGACACTTTCGTACTGCAACAATACAGTCTTTAAATATAGATGGCCAGAAATATCCTGCACAAAAGATCTTCTGTGCGGTAACATAACCAGACATGTGACCACCACAGGCGCCACTATGATAGTCATTCAGAACTTTCTCAGCCTCTTCTAAGTTCAAACATCGGCAAAGTACGGAATCGACTCCAACACAATATAGGGTATCTCTGATAATGCGATATGGTTGCGATTGATGTCGAACGCAACATCGAGCATCCTTCGTTAACTCCAAACATAAGGTATATGTCTAGAGGTACACAATGATATCACCATACCATGGATCGAGAGTGCTGATTAAGAAGAGAGTTTCATCTGGGATATGATCCTCGAGTTGAGATGGAACAGAGTCGGTAGGGAGAGAACAAATGAGATCAACTAAAACCAGTGACTTCTTAGATTTGGCAGTAGTGAACTCCAAATCGAACTCTTGGAGGATCACAATTCACTTTGAGTACTTACACCCCAGTAATTGTCGAGACAAAATGTAAGTCATGGGGTTGCAGTCGGAAATCACGGTTATCGTGCGTAACAGGATGTAATGGCGAAATAGTTGAACGGCCTAGACCATAGCCAGCGCTAACTTCTCGACATGTGCATAACGCATTTCAGTGTCAAGGAGGTTCTGAGACAGGTAATAAATCATGTGCTCATTACAGTCATCGTCATCCTGTACTAGAACCATGGAAATTGTACTAAATACGGCAACCAAATAGAGGGTAAAGTCACAATGATAATTTGGAGGACGTATCAATGGAGCGTTTACAAGAAACATCTTAAGGCTATCAAAATATTGCTGAGCAATCTCATCCCAACAGAAAGGGACCTCCTGCTTTAGAAGTCGCGTAAACACTTTGGCTACATCCACATAGTTCGGGATAAAACGACATAAGAAATTCGCTTTTCCTTGAAGACTCTAAAGCTGATGTAATGAGGATGGTGAGGGGACATTAACAATAGCCTTAACCTTAATACGGTCGAGGAAAATTCCATCCTTAGAGACAATAAAACCTAAAAGGTGACCAGAGTCAACACAGAAGACACACTTGTGAGGATTAAGCCTGATGTTGTAACGTCTGCAGCAGAGAAAAATCTGACGGAGATGTTCTGGATGGTCTTCGCCTAGAGCTGAATGAGTCGGAAGGTCATCCAGGTATAGCTAAAAAACATTACATATGTCATGAAAGGCATAATACATGGCACACTGGAAGGTAGGCCTAGCATTTTTCAAGCTGAAAGGAAGCTTTTTATAGGCGAATGTTCACCACGGACAGATGAAAGTGGTCTTATGTTGATCGAATGGAAGGATATTGATTTAATTATAACCTGAAAAGATGTCCATAAGGGAAAATATCTCACTCCCCGCACAATCGTCAATGATCTATTTGATAAAGGGGGTGGGATAGTTGTCCTTAGGGCAAGCCCAATTGATATCTCGATAGTCAACATAGACTTGAATTGTGCCCTACTTCTTATCCACGGGGACAATATTGGAAACCCAATCTATCAGAGGGATAAGATATATGAAACCCACGTTCAGAAGCTTCTCAACTTCAGCTTTTATAGCAGCGGCTTTCCTATGATGCACTGGACGCAGATGTTGGCGCATAGGCTTCGCACTGGGATAGGTGGGAATTTCGTGCATGACGATATTGGGATCAATTCTAGGCATTTCTTCGTAAGACCAAGCAAAAAAATCACGGAATTTGTGGAAGGGACTAGTGTACACTTGAATCTCATCGGGAGAACAAGTGACTCCCACATGGATGTTCTCGACAACCCCCGGTTTAATGGAGATGTTGATAGCCATCGTTTGGGTAATATTACTTAGATTTCCTTCCAAAAAAACTTTATGAGTCAATATTGGCATTTGGAGCGGTGAAGAGGGAAGCTAATATGAAAAATGCTCGAGATAATTAGACATTGCCCCCAAGCTAGGCATGAAAGAGAAATGATGATGACCATTGGTCCATGGTAGATCTTTGAGAGACATAGTCTCCACGTTAGCTTCGTCATATGGAAAAAATTCTCTCAAAGGATCGGGTGAATCTGCATCACCGAGCTAAGGGGATTGAGAATAAACATCAAGAGCCATGCTCAAAGGAGCATTATTAGCAGGAGGAGGATGCAATGCGGCAATGATCTCACAACAATTGATTTCAACTAGGGTCAGAGGCATCGATTCTCCGAAAGAGGCAACCTATTTAGGAGAAGGGATGATCCATGGGTCATCTGACCTAGAGATCATATTGACTTGGATGGTGTTCGATGGTGGAATGGGGAAAATACCCATGAGAACAGGGTCCTTGAAAAGACCTCGTCCTATGCTATCAAGGGGATTAGGAATTTGATCCACGTATGGCACGTTGTTATCGCAAGACGAGGTAAAGAAATACAACTGATCGACAGTAAAAATATTTCCCTCATGTGGAAACTTCAGAAGTCGAAAGAGGGTGGAAAAAACGCACAACATGGCGTGGGTCCAACTGCGACCAAGTAGAAGATTGTAGTTGAGTTTGGCATCAACAACTTCCACTTCAACATTGACTGTCTTTCCTTGCAATGTAATCAGTAGACTCACAAGAACACCCAAGGGTTTTGATTCCCTTTCATCGAATGCCTCAAGGGCATTGGGAGATGAAGTGAGGGGTGGAGAGCCAATGGCCTTCCAGCAAGCAAATGACATAATGCAGGTAGATACACCTTTGTCCACAACGACTCTGTGAATATTGAGGCTGTTAATGCTGACTTGTATGACAAGCGCAATCTGGTGCGAAAGTTGGAGGATGA
This sequence comes from Pinus albicaulis, assembly GCA_034641835.2. NCBI lineage: Eukaryota > Viridiplantae > Streptophyta > Pinopsida > Pinales > Pinaceae > Pinus > Pinus albicaulis. The sequence continues at coordinate 163,358 of JAXQQM020089726.1, forward strand.
AATTCTCCAGATCAAAGGTGAGAAGGCTAGAATCAGCAGGATCAATCCCACCGATCGTAGATAACAAAGCTTTCTATTGAGATGGACAACTCTGAAGTACTTCCAACGTCGACATCGCAGAAGGTGCCTATGCAAAATCCCTAACAATGCTATAATGCTGAGCAGCACGGGCGTTCAGATTATAGGAAGACTTTCAGAGAACGCCTTTGGAAGGTGGCCATATAACGGTTCAACGTTGGGCTTCTCAATCTCAAGAGGACGAGAGGCATGTGAGGGAGGAGGGCCATCAATGACTTCCTTCCCAGCTACCTGGTGTGATCTGGCATAATCCTTCGAACGAGTGGCAATAGAAATTGGTGCAGCACCATTCAGCATGAAAACCTGAGACCCAAACGGTGCAGATGGTGAAGGCTGTTCGACCATCTGGGTTTGCTGAGATGGTAAAGGTTCCTTAAGAACCACCAGAGTTCCCTTAGAGCCCTTAATAAGTTGACTAACCTCAGATCGTCTAGGAAAATCTTTAGTGTAGTGGTCTTCATCACAAATCAAGAAAGGGTACTTCGGTTTTCGTTGTGAACCATCATCAGCATGTGGTTTGGGTGATTCTGGTTTTGGGGCATCTGATTTAGCTTTGCCTTTGCCCTTATTTTTCCCTTTGGAAGTCATGTACACAATATTGGCCTGGACGGCATTGACCTCCACGGTCTTACCAGAATCTGGGGTAGTCTGAGGAGTAGAATTGTTGGAAGAATTCGATTTCTGCTTCCCATTGGAAGACTTGCGAGAAGTCTGAGAGACAGAACCAATAACACTATCTACTAATGGATTAGTTGGTGCTTTATAGGTTCCTGGTCCCGAGGCATCAGTCAAGATGTCATATAACGTGCCCGATTGAGAGTACACTAAATTGAGGTACTGGGTGCGAGTGATGGCCTATTCCTCGGTTACACATGCCCCCATTGCAATTTCCTATGCAATCTTGTTGAAAAAGGAGGTAGTGAACCACTGAGTCAGAAGCTGATCAAGAATATCAAACTTGATCAGACGACGACGACGTCTCCATTCGTGAATGTGATCTGAGATATGAGTAGCTTTGTCCTGTTTCAGAGATGTCAGGAGATGCGTCTCGGCTTCGTAACGAACCGGTAACTGGAAATGCATCAGGAATGCCATAGCTAGAGTATTAAAATCTTGAAAAATACCATGGGGTATTTCTATGTACCATTTAGCAGCAATGCCAGTAAGAGTGTGCTGGAAAAGATGCAAACAAACCGAGTCATCTACCCAAGAATTCAAAGAACATCATAAGTGGTATGTCATGACGTGTGCTTGGGAGTCTTCTCTAGCTTTGCCCTCAAACTTAGGACAATCACCAGGCACCTTCGTCAGAACCAGAGGCCAATATGTATTATGAAGAATTGGATCATTAGTCAATTTGGACACGTCTGGTTCTGACGAAAAGGTAATTGAGGGTTCAAAGGCATGCCAGGTCCACTATAAGGACCTGTACCAGTACTCCATCCTAGTTGAGCATAAATTTGCTCCCATTGGTTCTATCCTAGAGGATTCTGACCATAGGGGCTATAAGCCAGATAATTGGGTTGATATGGCAGTTGAAAACCAGGATATGGGGGTTGATAACCAAGATACTGATTCTGAGTATACATGGGCCCCGATTGAGCAGTGTAAGGATTTTACTGCGGAGTATAAGTATAGCCTGGCTATTGAGGGTAATAACCAAAACCTTGAAGTGGGTTATAAACCGGTCGAGACTGACCTTGAGGGTAATAGCTACCTTTGGGTCAAATGGGCTACTGGTAAGTGGGGCCCTGCTGAGTCGAATAAGTCAGGCACATAGGTGGATTCGGCTTTGGCATAGAATAGATTGGTGGCTGAGCAGGGTTAACAGGTTGTGCAGATTGTCCTGGTTGAACAGATTGACATGGCTGATGAGGGACACTAGGTTGTCCTGGCTGAGCAGGTTGGACTGATGGTGGGAGTGGGCTAGGTTGTGCCTAATAAATAGGTTGACCTGGGACAGGAGCATAGGATGGCCCTGGTTGTGCAACATTTTGACCGATTAGAAAATAAGGTTGTTGAGGTTGCACCAATGGTTGAGAAGGATGGGTTTGCCTCTTAGGACTGTATGATAGTCTAGGTTGACACACTGGTTGCCTTGGTTGGACCATAGGGTGAGGCTGTAAAGGTTGACCTTGAGGATTGTAAGACTACCCTTGCTGGCCGTAGAATAATCCTTGTTGGACCAAAGGTTGTCCCTGTAAGGGCTACCCTTGCGGGTCATATGTATACCCTGGCTGGGCCGAAGGTTTTCCCTGGAAGGGTTTTCCTTGTGGGCTAGGAGAATATCCTCGCTAAAACAAAGGTTGTCCCTGAAAGGGTTGTCCTTGTTGGTTCAAAGTTTGCACAGGAAGGGTGGGTATAAAACCGTTAATATTCTGATAAGCCTCAGGAGCCGAAAAAAGAATGGGGCTACCGTGCTCATCGTATTGAAATGGAAATAAGTAGATAGGGGTACCATCCACTCCATAATGGGAAAAGTAAGGACGATTAAGATCCTAAGAGGATTGATCAACCTAGGATATCGGCGGCCGCAAAGACAACTGATACTCCTCGGGAGAAATGTTTTTGGGAATGGAAATAGCCATATAAACGTCTTCAGGAACTAACGAGGTCCTAGTTGACTGAGTGGTGACAACAGGCATAGATGTAGCCACGTAGACAGTAGGTCTAATAGGTATCGATGTGACAAAAGGAGATGCCATGAGAGGTGTCTGTGGAAACATCCCTAACGAGGGAATGATCGGTTCCATGGATGAAGTCGATATTCCCAGAGAGGCAATAGCGGTCATGACCTAACTTAAAGACCTATATCCGGCTGGGAGCAATGAACCAGGTGAAGACATAATAGATGGTTCAGGGATGTCTTTGGGAAACAGTTGATAGCCCTCACCAGAAGTAGGAATTCCCTCACTAGGAATAGGACTGGATGAGTCCATAACTGACCCTGCCGTAAGATCTTCTAAAAGATGGTGGGGAATAGGAGGTATGACAACAACCAAAAATGGTGATCCCAATGTAAGAGGAGGGAACTGTTCCCCAACTCCAAATCCAAACCAAGCATTGGACAAGGGCCAATTGAACTCAACTGGTCCTCCAAAGGGAAGTTTAGATATAACCGGTCCCCCATTGGGAAACTCAGATACAATGGGCTGTTGATGGTCAGCAGAGGGCTAGGAGACCTCTGACGAATCATCTGTATAAGGACTACCAGTAGACGAAACTGATGGTTCCACCACTATTACTATAGAAAAAAAGAGGAAGAGATAAAAAACAAAGACACACGGGCAAAAACCAAGGCAAACAAAAATAGGCCGAAAAAACAACCTCTAAATGGGCGTGTGATCGTAGGTGATTAATTTTACCACATTGAAACTGGAAACTTTACTGTTTTATGTTTTAAGAGTATAGAAATGAGTAAAATATGACTCTATCACTTTCAGTTTGGAAACAAGCGTGAAAGGACAAGCGCTTGATGATTTTTTCAAATTTAAGGAGTCAGTAAAGATCAAAATGACTGCTCTGGTAATCTAGAAAAATGGGTGTACCAGATATCCGTGAACTGCCATGTACACCTTGGTAAAAATGAAAGAGAAATCAACCAAGGACATAACATAGATGCAGGTAATCTCCCCAAATGCTGTGTTCGGTGTATCACGGGTAAAAGGCGGTAGACTCAGCTTCCTATGGATAAAGGATTTGCAACCTAATGGGTCTCCCTTTATATATGCGATGGTACGGGGAGCACAAGTCCGTACTAGCAATGTCTGTAGCCAAATGGCGAGCAACAACTGCTAGGCTTAAAGACGCCATAACACATCTCTACCTTGGACTACTAGATGTTTTGTTAAGTTTCAATGCTGCCTTAGGTTAATTCAGTAAATTTTAAAGTTGATATTCAATTTACATATCGATTTCAAGGCCCTATCAAATGTTGGATCTCATAAAACCTCTAGATGCAAACTACATGCCACAAAGTATCATTTCATTCAATGAAGAGCTATCTATGGGAGAGTTGAGAGCTTTCGAATAATAGCAAAATGAACACACAAAAACATCCACTACCGATTCCAATGCAAGCTAATGAAACTGGAAACTTTTCTTTAGAATTATACAACACTAGTAATGCAAAAGAGTTTTCAATTTTCACTATGCCAATCAAACAAGAAAAAGATTTTTTTTTTTTTGTATTTTCAATGTATTAGAGCAACTGCACTAAATGAATGAAAAACTAATGAAAACATCAATTTTAGAATGATAAAGAGAGAGCTAAAAAAAAATCAAGTTCACTCAACTCAAACAAGTGCAATCGAGACGTAAACCGATGATCAAATCCCTCAAAGCAAAGAAGAATGTCGAAAGAGGCCCAAACAAGTCGTGTGATCTACGCATGGAGCAACACAAAGCGAAATTGAATGAAAGAGAGAAAAATCACTCAATAAATGCAATGACTCAATTAGATCTAGCAATATGAATGAAAAGAAGCAGAAACCAAGTTGACCAGGAAGGAAAAGACCCAAAACTCCCATGGGAGGCTCAGCACACTGAAGCACCTAGAAGCCCTAGGACTAAAATGCAAAACTTACAAAAAATGGAAAACAACCAAAGGAAAAGGGCTAAAAACCATAAAAAATGACTTCAAAGCACTCAAATAATCAGAAAAAACTAACCAGGACCAAAACTAAACCTCAAAAAGCCCAAGAATAGGCAAACCCTAAAACCTAGCATGGTTTGCACGCCTGTTTAGCTATAACCTACGCCAAACAAGGGATGGCGTGGGTGCCTAACTAGTAACTAGCACCAGTTGGTGCGACTATCAAAGGTATAACCTCGCCAATCAATTTTACCCTTAGAAAATGATAAAAATGAACAAACAGAGGCTAGATCTGGTCTTTTGGGGGCTGTACAAGGGTTTAACACCAAGGAAGGTGAACCAGAAAAGCAGACTGATCAAACTAAAAGCCAAAAAACAACCTAATGGAGGAAGGACTAACTCCCACTGTTCCCTAGTGGAGTCGCCAAATTGTTGTGGAGGTAAATCCCCTTTGTGGACAGAGGTAATCCCACTAGCCCTAGAGTGGGTCTAACAATAATCAAAACATGAAAAGCTATTGGTTCCTAGTTACAAATAGTAGAATCGTAATAGCTTGCTTACCGTGATTCCTTCACTGCTATTTTTGAAGAAGAAGTGGCGCTTCCGTTCCTAGCTGGACAGGTTACGATCCGTGAGCATGTCGCATCCAGATGCCTGTACACATGCAAATAAGAGAGACAACATGCAATGAAATATTTCACACTTTATAACTATCAATCAGTCAGAGAGGAACGAGTGAAATTGCATTATATCATGGAGAAACACAATCATGGAACCAATAGCAGAGTCATGTATATTAAGATACGAGAGAAAGATTACAACTGATGCTCTGATGTTGTGATCTTCCTTCGACAAGATTCCAGCGGGATGTGTCTCACAAAGCTTGTCATGGATTTGACAGAACTCTCTCTCTCACAAGGTTCTCCTTAGCTCTGCTCTTGATTCTCACTTAGCTATAATTTCCTTCCCAAAAGTTTAGCTAGCTAGCAAATGGAGAGGGAAGGCTTTTATAGAGGGAGAAGGAGAGGTTAGGCTCCCTATAATCATGAGGAAGATTCCTATCTCTTAGGAAGGTTCCATGAGAGGTGGAAAACCACTTCCTAAACAAGGAGATCCGGAGCCAAAAAACCCAACTTCTTTGTGATGATCCGTTCTGAAGTTGTTAGAATCAAACTTTCACCTTCTATTTTTAAAAAACCCTTAATGGGCTTGGCGCAGGTACAACACAGGGACAGAGTGCCAACTGGTGTGCCCACTAGTGTGTATTTTCCTCATTGGCACGAGGGACGAACTGTCTACCCGCGCCAATGCCAAAACATCTTTTTTATGGTTTTCCAGAGGAAATTTTCTTTAGGAGAATTCTTCCCCCTATGCAGAAGGATACCGTCAAGGTGTTTTCAGGACATTTTACTCTTCACAGGTCATGGGAATAGTCCTCCAATGTACAAGACACGGGATTGCAGGGACGGTGACAAAATGCTATGTAACACAGGGATGAGGAACTTTGAGGTTTGGTTTTAATTTTTTTCATCACTTAACATCCTCCAATGGTCAAGAACAACAGAGGATTATGACGGATAATCTTTTTTGTTTGTGCTATGAAACTAGCTATAAAAGTATCTCAAAAATCTGTTGTGACAGCAAGGTTAATTTTGAAAGAAGGAGAAATGGTAAATAGATATTTCAAAGTTGTTGTTGGGTGTAGGAATTACACTTAAGTAAAAATCCACAACACTTAATTTTCAACCTGGGGGATTCGTAAACTTAGAAACGAAGCACAGGTAATGCCAAAGATGGTATGAATATTTGTAATCTCAACTCCTACTTTTGAAAAGAAGAATTGAAGAATCAAGCTTTAGAGAAGAAAGATGAAACTCAAACCATCAAAACAATATGAGGCTAGAAAAAGAAAAAATGTACTTGCAAAAGAGATTCAGAAATAAAGAGGAGCAATCACTCTAGCCAAATATTGATTAGCTACTGAGAATGTGTTTCTTTCAGTAAAGACACCTTAAACGTTTCCAACAAATGGGTCCTTTCAATCCTGCATATACAAAGATATCATTCTCATGAAGAATAAATCTTGCACTAGTGCAGGAATCAATGATTTATGGAGAAAGTGTAAAGTAATGTCTTTACTAAAAAAGGCTTTTCTTCGTGCAAGGCTTTGAACTTTCTCAAGTTTGCAGCACTCAGATCCAATACCAAGAAACTGGTTCTTGTGCTCGATCCGAGTTTCTTGCACCTTAATGTTTGATACTTAAAATCAATGATTCATTACTACAGTGTGATAAAACCAAATCGTATATCAGTAAAGATGAATATCTATAGAAAATAAGAAAACAATCTTTTTAATTAAGAAATTACCGAAAGCAAGAAAGTTGTTAGAAGTAAGCTAGAAAGGCTTGTTGAATTATGTTATCTAGTGCTGGTGTGAGAATAGTTCTCCTTCTTGCACCAAGAAGAAACCAAACCAATGTGTAGAAAATAAATAGCACACCAACGTGCACTAGTGCAGGAATGAACCAGGAAAAGGAAATAAACCAGATCGTACAGAAAATGAATAGCACACCAACGTGCACTGGGGCAGGTAACTCCTCCTGCTCGAACCAGGCAAAGGAAATAAATGAGATCGTATAGAAAATGAATAGGACACGAATGTGCACTGGGGCAAGTAACTCCTTCTGCTCGAACCAAGCAAAGGATAGAAATCAACCATGCAAAAATAACTTAAGTACTTCACGCAGCAGATATGCTTTCTCAAACAAAAATTGAAATACTCGAAATTAAATCACACTTGACAGTTTAAAACATAAATTTTGAGAACAACAAGGAGGGAGAATGTGCTGGTTTGGCTGGGCCCTTAGCTAACCAGCACGTTTCCCTTTAAAAAAAAAACGCTACTCAGAATTTACTCATCAACTATTTAAGCCAAAGGGTAAAATATACAGAACATGAGGCGGAGCTCTTCGTATTAGACTCTTAAAGCAATTGCATACATGATTACATATCTAGCCCTAGATTTGGGCGATAACACAAAACAATCCTGTTACCGCCCCCTAGTTTTATTCGATTCTCAAAACATTCAACTGTTTTCCCTATTTACATTTCTACTTATATAGATCATTTTGGTCGCAGGCCAAAAGGATCGTTTACCATTACATAGTCAATTACAGAAATCATTACAACAAATTACATAACCGATTGGAGAATTAGCTTTCGGCCTTCAAAATTAAATCACTTTTATAAAATAGGCCGCGGCTATCTCCATCTGTCTATGTCTCTTAAGTCTGATCTCATCTACTCTCGATTTATCTGCTGTCATAGCTAGGACTCGGCTACCTCTGGATATATCCTCATTGATCGTATAAAAAATAGGCAGTCAACCCAGTGATCTGAATTCGCTGCCAAGATTCACGGCGCTGATACTGGTGCGGGATCTATTCTGCACTAAAAATCAGCAATCAAGATAAGTGATCATCTGTTAAATAGAGTAGGAGGTAACGATAAGTTACGAAAGTAATTCTAAGTAAGAAATCACGTAATAGATAGTTAATAAATGCTAAGATAATCTAAAAAATGTAAAATATGAAGTTTGTGCAAAATGTGTCATCGTTCTTGCACTAGTGCAAGATGAGGGTGCATCAGATAGGTAAAACAGGGTAAGTGATTACAGTTTGGGAAGGGAAGAATGGTAAAAAAGAATGTAATTTAGGGGACTAACATCTTCCCATTCCTAAACTGTTGTGTGTCCTCAGAAAACTTTTTTACCTTTGCAAAAAACCAAAATTTTTGAATACTCCAACTCAGTCCTGTTCCGGCATGTTGTCCTCAGGCTGCACTGTTTCGACCTTCTTCCCCTTGATATGACTTCACTTCGTTGAAACCTTTTTTAACCACCTGAAACAACATCCAGCCTGATATTTCCAAACTCTAACCTCTCTTTTCTTTTGCTTGAGCTCTGACATCAATTCTCCTCTGCTTTGTTCCTTCTCCTCTTGTGCTTTGGTCATAAGCTACTCCAAGTTTTGTACTTGGAGTTCTAATTCTACTATGCAAGCAATAAGAGTCACTTCCTCTGTCTCAGCAGGGGCTGTCACTAGCTCTGAAAATTCTATATCTCCCATGGTCACATCAAGGAACTCTTCTTCCTGTAGTCCTCCTTTTTTCGGTTCCTCTTTCTCAGGTTCTTCTTCCGGTTCATCTTCATTTTCTGGGTCTTCCTCCTCAGGCTCTTCTTCTTCCGATTTTTCTTCCTCAGGTTATTCCTCCCCTTTTGGGTCTTCTTCCTCAAGTTCTTCCTCTTCTGGGTCTTCTTCCTCAGGTTCATCTTCCTCAGGTGCTTTCGCGTCCTCCTTTTCTTCAACTCCTCCTTCAATTTCTGATTCTTCTTCTCAGGCCGCGACTTCTTCTTGTACTAGTGCAGGATGGGGTTCCATACCCTGTGGGGTCTGTGCCTTTTCTTCTACATCTGAAAATTTCCTCTTCTTTTGGGGCTTTCTCATAATATTTACTAGTGGAACATCGTCCCCAATTTGTGCAATATTCACCGCATCTGCAAGAACCAACAACCTATCGTGCTCAGAGGCACGTGCTTGTGAATTAGTTGTTTCCTTAGTGGAAGATGACGCCTTCCCTTCTGTTAATTTCTCTATTTGCCTCCTTTTTGAACTACTGCGAGAAATACTTTCCTTTCTGCTTCTCTTTAGGCCCTTGCTTGTACTAGGGGCCTGTATCTTCTCTTCCTCTGCCGAATTCCCATGCAGTTGTTTTAACATCTCTTCCCATGTCATACATTCGCATTCCAACTATTTTAAGACCACGATTTTTATCAAGCCATGGTGGTATAATTGTGCATCGGCTTGGTCCTCCCTTCCATCCTATACACTTCTAGCCATTTTCTCCAAACTTCTGAGAAAAAGGTAGGGGAATTTCATCCTCCAACGAATGTGTCGGCCTCCTTCAAAATGTTGTAGCAGTCTGAAATGATACACCAGGGTAGAGGTTTATCTCGCTTCATAGGTCACAAATTTCTGCAAAACAAACATGAGATCCTACCATTGACCTAGCAGGTTGTTGTGTAACCAGCTCCAAAAATAGAAGAAAAGAGATATCCATGCCTTAGAAATAAGCCACTTCGAGGGGGCAACCTCCAATACATTACATAAATGAACAATTCTTGGATGATATAATTCACAAAACCTCCTTTCTATATATAGGAGTCCATGTGGCCATAATGTAATCCTAGTGGGCCACAATGTAATCCTAGCCGACCTAACAATAATAATTTAAGGGCACAATAATAACAAAATAAGGGTTACAAGGGTACAATAATAACAATAAGGGGTTTACACTAACAATAATAAGGGGCTATACTAGTGATATAGGGACCTAACATGCCCCTCTCCTTCAAAAAAATTGTTGTCCTCAACACTTGAGTAGCTCCGGGTGCTTCTGTATAAAATTCTCATCCTCCCATGTAGAATCTTCAGTGGGTAAGTTCTTCCACTTGATGAGATACTCTGAAATTGATCGATTCCGTAGTTGTCGAGTTCTTTTTCCATGACTGCTTCAGGTTCCAATATGATTTTCCCTTCCCCATCAAGTTCTGGCAATACTGTTTGAACTGGAAGATTTTCACCTATAACCTTCTTTAAGCATGAAACATGGAAAACTGGATGTACTCGCGAAGAAGCAGGAAGCTTCAATTTGTATGCCATAGTACCAATCTTTTGCAACACCTTGTAAGGACCATAGTACTTTGGCGATAATTTATTATCCTTCTTTGCTTGCTTGAGGGACATTTGTTTGTATGGTTGTAGCGGTAAAAATACCCAATCTCCTACATCAAAACTTCTCTCGCTACGATGTTGATCTGCCTGTTGTTTCATTCGATTTTGTGCCAAATTCAGGTTATCCTTTAAGAGTTGGAGAACTTCTTGCTGATGCTCGATGTGATCTTCCACTGCTTGAACCTTCGAATTTTTCCTTAAAGATGATGTGATGGATGGTGGATGATATCCATAAAGTGCCATAAATGGGGTCATTTTTGCTGCAGTATGGAAGGAAGTGTTATACCACCATTCAGCAAGAGGTAACCACTTGACCTGATTTGGATTCTCCAAGACAAAGTTGTGTCCAGTCTCCCACAATGACCTAATTCTGGACTGGTTCAGTAGAGCGAACTTGTACGACTTCCCACGTGTCACTGTTTTGTCCTTTGTCTCTAAAATTGATAGCCAAGAAACTTCAGGCTGTGTACTTGCGACCAATTTTGACGGAACTCCAATCCAATCTCTAGAGAGATAGTTATTGAACTTTTCCCACGGTCACCTCTTTGAGATGAAATTCAGGAGCTTGAAAAAGCACTACCTTCCACAGATCATATCTCCAAAAATATTACGAACCAAGCTCTGAAATTTTTTTATGAATTTCCTCAAGATTTCAGCTTCGCACCATATAAAGTTCAGATTCTGACACTTCGTAGAAAAAAATTTATAGTGAAAATTCCACGATGACTTGTTTAGGAGCCTGAAAACATACCTGACTTCCACAGATCATATCTCCGAAATTATTGCGAACCAAACTCTGAAATTTTTATACAAGCTTCCTCAAGAGTTTTTCTTCGTACCCTAAAACTTTCAGCTTCTGAAACTTCGTAGAAAAAAAGTTATAGCGAAAATTCCACGATGACCTGTTTGGAGCAGCGAAACCCTAGAATCCCAACCTCTGATACCAAATGTTGTGTAACCAGCTCCAAAAATAGAAGAAAAGAGATATCCACGCCTTAGAAATAAGCCACTTAGAGGGGGAAACCTCCAATACATTACATAAATGAACAATTCTTGGATGATATAATTCACAAAACCTCCTTTCTATATATAGGAGTCCATGGGGCCATAATGTAATCCTAGTGGGCCACAATGTAATCCTAGCCGACCTAACAATAATAATTTAAGGGCACAATAATAACAAAAGGGGGGTTACAAGGGTACAACAATAACAATAAGGGGTTTACACTAACAATAATAAGGGGCTATACTAGTGATATAGGGACCTAACACAGGTCTTCGCACGGAACTCCGCATTCCCAATTGAACCCCATATTCTTATCCACGACAAAACACTGCAAGCATTTACCTTCCAGCTTCTGGTTTTTGAACCATTCCACTCTCGTATTCTCCAGACCTGTTGCTGCTGCTACAAATTTCTTCGTGATTTTGAATTTGAGAGGCCCAATTCTCACTTGGCCATTTTTAAAAATTCTTGCAAATTGTAAGGCGATGTCCCTATCATACTCATCGAACTTCTGCAGGAACTGTAAAAATCCCAACTACTGCAACAATGGAAGACAGCTGTGAAATTCGGCAGTTTTCTCAATCTTACTGAGGGATAGGGGTTCATTTCGGATGGGCAACATTGCTGCTATCGGCTGTGAACAATGAGTTCTGAGGCTTGCATGCAACACCGAGGGATCAACTTTCATAAATAGGAATTTAACGTTTGTCCATCATGTCTCCAGTTTACCTGCCGTAGATACTCATCATTCCTGGTCAGGCTCAATTGGTACGCGTGACGGCATTTTAACGATCAGGTATAGCAATGACGAGATATTTGGGATGAAGGTAGGAGCGGGGGAGTTATGAGTGAAGGAAATTTCACATTATGGCAGAATGGGGTGGATTATATGCAAATAACGATTATACCATTTCACATTCCTTCATAATTACAAAAAAAAGACTTAGCGTTCATTTAAAAAGATCACGATTCCTACTTAAAAAACTTTATACTTTCAACTAATTTCCTCCTAAGTAATATAATAGCATAACCTCTTATCAATGAAATGAAGAACATCATATAACTTTTCATCATGAACACTTTCCTATGCCATATGATAATATGTACTGCTACTGATGAGGTGTATGCTTGTATTGATCTTTGCACCGCGTAAATCACATCATTCTGCTAGTACTTTTCTACTCATATCATATAGGACAATATGCTTGCACTAGTGCAAGCATAATGTTAAGACAGAGAATTAAAATATAGGCTGGATTTCACATGATTTCTTTAACTTATTCTGAATTTTGCTTCACCCTTTGATGCTTCAGAGCACAACCTTCTACTCTTTATTTATAGGATCCTAAAATGAACTTCATGAGGGAATAAAGGAGCAGGAAAAGGAAATTTTAGAATAGAAAGGAATTCTGTCACATGGATTCCAGGAAAGTACCAAAAGAGGGAAAATAGAAGTGGGATAGGGGAAAAAAATTCAGGGTTAAAGTGAGATTTCTTCGAAGCAGATAGGGTAAATTTAGAAGAATATAGGAAGGTTAATCATACTAGGATTTCGAGAGGAAAGCTAAGGGAAAATTATGAAATGGGATATGAAGAAAGGCAAAAAATTTCTGGAAGGTCTGCCTGCACTAGTGCAAGAAAAAATAACTGCAATGAGAATTAAGCGTTACTTGGAAAAAATATCCATGCTAATTACCCCAATTTTATAAAGATTGGTTCTGCTAAACCTGCTTTTACTTCGATGGTTACTAGCATATCTAAAGATCAAGCAAAATTCTCTTTTTATTAGAATTTTTTGATCTTCCCACCAGCAAGTTGGTTTTCAAGTTGATCCTTATGCAATCATCTCAGCGGACTGATTTTCATAATTACAGGAAATTATTTTTTCTTACTTTTTTTTTCTTTTTATTTTATTTTTGTTAATTTTTTTTTTAGAAGAAGAGGGATTCAAATTTTCAAGAGGTTGGTATTACCATTTACCACTACCATTCCAAATTGCTATTGAACTTGCTGTGTAAAATATATTTTGGCAAGTGTTTGAAAATATTTCTTTAATCTATGTGCATTTACCAAGAATACTGTATCCTGTCCATCAATAGTTTTGACTTCCAAAACTCCATTCTCAAATACTCGGATTACTTCATATGGTCCCATCCAACGTGTATGAAATTTCCCTTTAAAAATTTTAAATCTAGAATCATAAAGGAGTACCCAATTACCTCGTTGGAACTGCTTTTTCTGAATGGATTTGTCATCCCACCTTTTCTGTTGTTGTTGGATTAATATGTTTTGCTGAACAGAATCTCTACAAAATTCATCCTACTCATTTAACTGAAGAAGAAGTTGTTGTTGTGCCTCAGAGAGATCGAGCCCTAGCTGAACTGCAGTCTTGAAAGTTTTGATTTGGAACTCAATCGATAACAGAACCTGTTTGCCATATACTAGCTCATATGGTGTGTGCCCCATACTATTTCTCCAAGTGGTTCTGTATGCCCACAAAGCTTCTGGTAATCTTTCAACCCAATATTTTTGATGCATATTCACCGTCTTTTTGAGAATGGACTTGATTACCATGTTTGTAGATTCCACCTGGCCATTTTCTTGCGGATGGTACGGTGTAGATTTTTGGTGCCGGATTTTGTATTGCTCCATCACTCCCAGTACTAGATTAGAAATAAACTGCAGACCATTGTCAGAAAAAATTTCTCTAGGCACACCAAATCTGTTAAAGATTTCAGAAAAGAGAAAATCAACAACAAATTTTTCTATAGCAAAAGAAACAGCTTTAGCTTCCACCCATTTTGTGACAAAATCTGTACAAACCAAAATATGATTTTTACCTAATGATGTTGGATTTATTGGCCCTACAAAATCAATAGCCCATTTTTCAAAAGGCTCAATCATAACTTGAGGGTATAAATGAATTTCATTGGTTTGATTAGGTTGGCCCATTCGTTGGCAACTATCACATCACCTGACATACTACTTGGCATTCTTAAACAAGGAAGGCCAAAAGTAGCCAGAACGTAATATTTTATATGCAGTTCATTTGTCAGCGAAGTGACCTCCATAAGGTTCATCATGGCAGATTTCAATATGTCAAACACTTCCTCCTCTCTTACACATCTACGGATAATCAAATCTGGACCAGTGTAAAAGACGTCTCCTTGAATCCAGGAATATGCAGCACTTTTCTGAATAATGTTCCGCTTTTCATGAGCGGGCAAGTGAGGTGTTGTTGTTCCAGTAACCAAATAATTGGCGATGTCAGCAAACCATGGGGAATCTGTAGAAACAACAAAAATATGTTCACCTAGAAAATCATCATTAATAGGAGTTACATCACCAGGATTATCTAGTCTAGAAAGAAAATCTGCTACAACATTTGATTTTCTTCGTTTATCAACAATAGTAATATTTAATTCCTACAACAATAGCAACCAAATAGTCACTCTACCACTAGTAAATGGTTTTTTCATCAAGTATTTAATTGTGGAATGATCAGTATGAACAAATACTTCATATCCTTTGATATAGTGTCTGAACTTATTAATTGCAAAAATTATAGCTAAAAACACTTTCTCTATAACTGTATAATTTAATTTAGAAAAAGACAAATTCTTACTAATATAATAAATAGCATAGGATTTCTTGTCTTCCTCTTGTCCCAAATCTACACCGACAACTAGGTCTGAAGCATCGAAAGAAATATAAAAGGGCAGGGACCAGTTTGGACCTCTCAAAACTGGCGCCTACACCAAATTTTCCTTCAATTTTTCAAAATACTGTTGGCAAGCCGTGGACCAAGAAAAATCACTATCCTTAGCTAGAAGTTGGAAAAGAGGAGCAGCTATCTTAGAAAAAATTTCAATGAATCTTTTATAGTAACCAGCATATCCTAAAAAACCTCTTACTTCCTTTTGAGTTTTGGGTGCAAGAAGATGCAGAATGATTTCAATCTTTTCCGGATCAACCTAGATACCTTTGTTAGAAATCAGATGGCCAAGTAGCACTCCTGCTTTGCACATTAATCTACATTTCTTGTCACTCAAAGCAAGTTGGGCTTATTGGCAACGAAGAATTACTTTCCCCAAATTTTCAAGAGCTTCCAGAAAAGAATTACCAAACACAGAAAAGTCATCCATATAAATTTTTACAAAATCAAGATCAGCAAAAATAGCCAAGACTGCACTTTGAAAGGTAGTCGGAGCATTACATAATCCAAAGGGAAGAAATTTATAAGCAAAGGTACCCCATGGGCATGTAAATGTAGTTTTATCCTGATCTTTGGGTGCAATCTATATCTGGTTATAGCCACTGGAACCATCCAAAAAGGAGAAATATTTCTTTCCTGCAAGGGTATCAAGCACTTGGTCAATGAAAGGGAGAAGGAAGTAATCTTTGAGAGTGGCTTTGTTTAATTCACGATAATCAATACAAATACACCACCTTCCATATTTCTTAGGCACTAGCACTAATGGAGAGACCCACTGGCTATTAGAAATAGGATAGATAAAACCAGCATCTAAAAGTTTCTATATTTCTTCTTTCACGACATCTCTTAGAGCTAGATTCATTTGTCTTTGGGGTTGTCGGACAGGTCAGGTTCCTTCCTGAATATAAATATGATATGTACAAGTTTTAGGAGGGATACCCTTCATGTCTTCATAGCCCCAAGCAAATGCACTAAGATGGCTTTGCAATAAATTCACATGCCGTTCTTGTTGAGATGGGTCTAAATCTGAACTGATATGCAAAGAATTACCAGGACTAATCTCAACAAGAGTAGTATCAGGCTCCGGAGTACTCAAAGGAGTGGTCAAAGACAGCGGTATAGAAGAATGAGAATCATGGTTTTCTTGGAAATCTAGGCTAAAAATCTGGCTCAAAGGCTCAAACTTAGGCATGGTGTCTAGATTGTTTAGGAAATCTTGAATCTCATCTTCTTGTGAAGACCCAGTATAATTATGAATACGAGAAATAGAATGAATCTCCTCATCACTGCTTTGGTCCAACCATAAAGTGTCTTGAAGGTCTTGAATTAATCTAGCATGGGGGTATAAGCTAACTTTCTTCCTAGAATCTCCATGTGAAATATACATATCTCCGGAACGACATCCAATTTATGCATCAGCTATAGCAAGCCATGGTCAAACCAAGATCAAGGGATGTCCTCCTACCGGGTTCTTTGGATGAAGCACAATGAAATTAGTAGGATATTCCCAAGAATCCAATGAGATGATCACATCGTCCAATACTCCTTCAGGCTTAATTTTAGATCTATCTGCTAATTCAAGGAAAGTGGGAGTAGGGCGAAGATGAGATAACTGAAGTTGATCCATGGTTTGCTTATTCATTACATTAATGGCTGCCCCCAGGTCTATAATAACATTAGATACAAGAAAATTACCAATATGAATTATGAAAATAGGGTTTCTGGGATCAATATATTTTTCCACAGATACACATCCCGTCATTAACTCTGTTGCCCTACCAAAACATTTAATAGTTTGGGGTTCCAATCTCTTCCTCCCAGGTTTCTTGAGACATTGTTCCCTAATAATCTTGGTACAAATGGGGATCTCTTTAATGGCTTGGAGCAAAGGTATCTTAATGAAAAGATTCCGTAGTTCTAATGCCAAATGAGTCTCAGAAACAAGCTCTCTTCTTTTCGTTACTAGCCTCTCTGGAAAGGGAGGCTGGTTGGAAGAAGATGGCAAGGACTCAGAGGGTAAGGGCTGCTTAGTGAAAATTTTTGGAGAATGGTTGAGAGTTTCCTCTTCCCCTTTCTCTTCAATAATCACCATAGGTTATTTCTGATTTTTTGGTATTACAGTCCTTCCTAATCTTAATTGAATATCATGAACTCCAACTAGAATAGACTGGTATTCGAATGGTAAAGGCAGGTTTTTTACATGGATCATTTGCACTGCTTTATTATTATTATTACTAGGATTGGGTGTAGGTTGAGTAGGGAATTGAGGAGGTTGGAAGGGTGGAGGTAAAGGTAATGGGGTAGTCTGACTCGGAAGTTGAGGCATTGGATAAGGTACATGTGTAGATGGATATGGTTGCATAGGTGGCTGGTAGGAATATGGAGAATGAGTTGGGCCTTTCCAACCCTGTTGCCATGGTTGGGAAGGTTGCCCATGTTGATACTGATTTCCATACTGCAACTAGTGATGAGAGTTAGGATATTAATATGCATGTGTGTTATAACCAAAATAGTGTGGAGGAAACTTAAGAGCCATACCTACACCTACCTAAGGCTAATGTCTTCTTGCTCCCATAGCATACAATTGTTCATCTTCAGGCTGCCCCCTGTAAATACTGCTTTAAGTCCAGGTATAGAGGGAAATTTTTCTGTGATATGGTCTTCTACACAAATAGCACACTTATTAGTTTCTTTCAAGTTAAGAGGGCATTCTTTAGGGGGATGCTTGTCTCTACATTTAGGACAGAAAATACATAATGACTCTTGTTCCTTGATAAGTTTTTGTTGAAATTTTAAAAAGTCTAACTGTTTAGTAATAGTGTTCATTATATTAATTTTCATGTTTTCCATTTTATTTTCCAGTCCAATAATAATAGCATCAGTAGATTCAGTTTTTATATTTTTATTTCGAGTTCCTCTACCAAATCTATACTGATTCCTTGAAAATTTTCGGCATAATTCACAAATTTGATCAAAAGTTTGCTGAGAAATATCACCTTGTCCTAACAGATTCAAATTGTTTCTAGCATTATCAGTAAGTCCTCTTAAGAACAAGGTTCTAATAGTATTGCGATCAAGCCTAAGTTTTGACCTTTGTAAAATATACAGAAATATTTCCAAATAATCTTCAAGCATTTCATCATAATCTTGTATGATTCTAAAAATTTCATTCTTCATGTCTCGAGTTTTACAATATTCTTGATATTTAGACAAAAATACCCTCCTCATCTGGTCCCAAGAAGTTATGGTGTTTCCTCCTAATCCCATAAACCAGCGCAAAGATGAGTCCTTGAGGGTAACAGGAAATAATCTTAACTTCTGAGCCTCAGTTGCATAATCATAACTTCTAAAAAAAATATCGAACTCAAATAGAAAAGAGTCAGGGTCTTCATGAACTTTACCATGGAAATGAAGGAGAGCTGATGGTCGAATATTATTCATCTGTGACACGATGTCAGGATCAACAATTGGAAATACAAAAGTAGATTGTCCTTCACTTACCTGGTTGTCACCAGTCCCTTCCAAATGATCTCCTTGGTCTGCCATTGTTTCCTTCTTTCTTGTACCACTTTCCACAGGCTGATCCACACCTCAGCTATTAGTACTAGAATCCAGGTGGATTGTTCTTGTGTGATGGGTTTGGATTGAATTGCGCTTCTTGCTTGCAGAAGGAGACCCAATGTTATAAAAATTATTTTGGCCCTTAGTGGGCTTCGAACCCATACCTTTCCTAGGCATTCATCTCAAAAAAAGAAAGAAAAATATCAAAACAATTTCTATTAAAAATGCTGTCAAAAATCAATCAACACTAGTAAAAACTCCTATAAAAATACTTGCAAAAATAAAGGAAACTTACCTCTATTAGACAATCAGAAAATTCTTACCAAATCAAATCGCCTCTCCGGCAATGGCGCCAAAATGTTGGGTGCAGGAATTACACTTGAGTAAAAATCCTCAACACTTAATTGTCAACTCGGGGGATTCAAAAACTTAAAGACGAAGCACATGCAATGCCAGAGATGGTATGAATATTTCTAATCTCAACTCCTACTTTTTAAAGGAAGAATTGCAGAATCAATCTTTAGAGAAGAAAGATGAAACTAAAACCATCAAAACAATCTGAGGCTAGAACAAGAAGAAATTTATTTGCAAAAGAGATTCATAAATAAAGAGGAGCAATCACTCTAGCCAAATATTGATTAGCTACTGAGAATGTGTTTCTTTCAGTAAATACACCTTAACAGTTTCCAACAAATGGGCCCCTTCAATCATGAATATATAAAGATATATTTCTTGCGAAAAATCAATCTTGCACTAGTGCAGTCTTCCTACACTAGTGCAGGAATCAACGATTTATACAGAAAGTGTAAAGTAATGTATTTACTAAAAAAGGATTTTCTCTTTGAAATTTCTCAAGTTCGCAACACTCTGATCGAATACTAAGAAACTGGTTCTTGTGCTCGATCTGAGTTTCTTGCACCTTAATGTTTGATCCTTAAAATAAATGGTTCATTACTACAGTGTGACAAAACCAAATCATATATCAGTAAAGATGAATACCTATAGAAAATAAGAAAACAATATTTTTAATTAAGATATTACCGAAAGCAAGAAAGCTATTAGAAATAAGCTAGAAAGGCTTGCTGAATTATGTTATCTAGTGCTAGTGCGAGAAAAATTATCCTTCTTGCACCAGGGAGAAACCAAACCAATGTGTAGAAAATAAATAGCACACCAACGTGCACTGCTGTAGGAATGAACCAGGCAAAGGAAATAAACCAGATCGTACAAAAATTGAATAGCACACCAACGTGCACTAGGGCAGGGAACTCCTCCTACTCAAACCAGGCAAAGGAAATAAACCAGATCGTACAGAAAATGAATAGCACACCAACGTGCACTATGGCAGGTAACTCCTCCTGCTCAAACCAGGCAAAGGAAAGAAATAAACCATGCAAAAATAACTTAACTACTCCACGCAGCAGATCTGCTTCCACTCAAACAAAAATTCAAATACTTCAAATTAAATCACACTTGACAGTTTAAAACATAAATTGTGAGAACAACAAGGAGGGAGAACGTGTTGGTTTGGCTGGTCCCTTAGCCAACCAGCACGCTTCCCTTTCAAACGAAAATGCTACTCAGAATTTACTCATCAACTATTTAAGCCAAAGGGTAAAATATACAGAACATGAGGGGGAGCTCTTCGTATTAGACTCTTAAAGCAATTTCATACATGATTACATATCCAGCCCTAGATTTGGGCGATAACACAAAACAATCCTATTACCGCCTCCTGGTTCTATTCGATTCTCAAAACATTAAACTATTTGTCCTATTTACATTTTTGCTTATATAGATCCTTTTGGCCGCAAGCCAAAAGGATCGTTTACCATTACATAGTCAATGACAGAAATCGTTACAACAAATTACATAACCGATTGCAGAATAAGCTGTCGGCCTTCAATTTTAAATCGCTTTTACAAAATAGGCCGCAGCTATCTCCAGTTGTCCATCTTTCTTAAGTCTGATGTTGGCTACTCTCGATTTATCCACTGTCATAGCTGCGACTTGGTTTCCTTCGGATATATCCTCATTGATTGTATACAAAATAAGCAATCAACCCAGTGATATGGATTCGCTGCCAAGATTCACGGTGCTGGTGCTGGTGCGGGATTTGTTCTACACTAAAAATTAGTAATCAAGATAAATGATCATCTATTAAATAGCATAGGCGGTAACGATAAGTTACAAAAGTAATTCTAAGTAAGAAATCATGTAATATATAGTTAATAAATGCTAAGATAAGTTAAAAAATGTAAAATATGAAGTTTATGCAAAATGTGTCATCGTTCTCACACTAGTGCAAGATGAGTGTGCATCAAATAGGTAAAAAAGGGTAAGTGATTACGGTTTGGGAAGGGAAGAATGGTAAAAAAAAATGCAATTTAGGGGACTAGCAGCTGTTCTCCATGAGAAATAACAAAGAGTATCAGGGAAATGACAAAGAGTATCAGATCAGAAGTTTTCTAAGTGCAGATATTCTGTTAAGGATACAGTTCGAAGATACCAGTTCACTGTGTTGCCTTATCATCAAACTGAAAGCTCCTTAATAGTAGGTAGAGTAGCTTCATGAAGACAGTCAAAGTATTAATGTTTTGTTTGTGGCTAGTATGGTTGAAAGACATGATTCGTTTTGAGAAATATTTGGATCATCTTTGGATTAAATGTAATAAGTATGTGTTTGAGTCATAATAGGGCTCTAACTCCTAATTCGAAAGGTTTCAGTTCTAGTTTTAAATATCTTGTTAGTGGTTAGATTTGGTGTCAATAATAGAGTTTAATGATCTAGCCACTTGGCAGATTTGATGTAAAGGCTAGATGCCTATAAGTAGTAAGTACTTCGATGTATGGAAGGTTGGAAAAGGTGATCTCGGTAGACTATTTTATTGTAAATCTTTTGGATTGTTTTGATATATACAGTAACAATAACACTTTCATGCACCTGAGATTCTTAGTATATTTCAATGATTTTATGTCCTATCTTTTGAAATTTTTTTCTTCCATAGTTTAAGTGCTAATTCCTCATAATTCATGAATTTTCATGCTCTGAATTCCTTTAAGTATTTAGCTATGGTAAAATGAGTTTTAGGTCGTATCTTTGAAAGGTTTTCTTCAATGTCTTAATACTTATTACTCAGAATTCATGATTGTTCATGCTCTGAATTCCTTTAAGTATTAAGATATGGTGAAATCTCTTTGAGTATTTTTCTTTCAATACCTTAATGTATCATTACTTAGAATTCGTGTGCTACATGCTCTGAATTCCTTTGAACCTCAAGTTATTGGGATTTTCCTGAATTTTTTATTCTTTCATTGAAGTGTATACAAACCTCAGCTTTCACAAGGAGAGCCTTTGTCATCTTTATCCCTGTCACTGACTCCATAGCCCAATGGTAGAAAGCCTTCATCTTTTCAACCTGCAAACATACAAAACCAAGACACAATTCATAGAGTTAGCCATCTATATTTATCATTAATCAAAATCATTAACCCTTGAGAGAGCCTTCTTAGGCTGAGGAGGATAAGCCTCAGTCACAACAATGGTTTGAAATAGTTACACTAAAGTTTTCTAATTAGCAGCAAGTCAGGCATGATTTTTTTAATAACATTTTGGCGTCGTTGCCGGGGACCGAAGGTGTATATTTTCCCTGGGAAGAACAACAAAGTTTTAGTTCTAAGGTCTGAGAGCAGCAAACACTTAGGCACATATTGGTTGTATTTCTACTCTGGCGACTCCACACATCAAATAATCAATTGGAGGGTGACTCCACAACTTGAAGATCAGTAGCTTGATGAATTTTCAAGATGAGTTCCATTGCAAGAATAAATGCCAGGTATGCACCTATGAATCAGTCTCACATCCCTGGTTTTCCAAATCCTATGCCAAAGGTCGAATGGTTAACTGATATTCCTATATTTAAGGATGAAAAGGAAGAAAATGTTACTCTTCATTTGGTTAGATTCCATATGCATGTACATAGTATTAAGGTTCAGTTCCTTGAGGATTGTCTCATGAAGATGTTTATGGCCACTTTAGAAGAAAAAACATGGTCTTGGTATGAAAGCTTGCGAAATGGTTCATTATATTCTCTTGTTGATTTCCATGTTTCATTTTATGAGATGTATGAAGAGTGTCATCCCTCCTTATTGTTGGCCAAAGACTGCTGTAAACACTATGTGAGCTTTATTGAATATTTGGAGAATTGTTATGAATATGATGAGTTCATGAATGAGGAAATTTTAGAGGCCCTTCATGACAATCCCTTTCATCACCAAGAAGAAAGGATATCCTCTCTCTTGGATGAAACTGAAACCCAACTGGAGTTTATTTATGAAAATCATGTTACATTTTCTAAGTTTGATGAAACGTTGCTACAGACTTGTCAGTCTTTTGATCATTAGGAGTATGAGAGCCATTGCAAACAACAAGAGGAAATATTGGAAGATAATTGCTACAATCCTCATGTAAAGGACCAAATTTATTCTTCATGTTATTTCTTGCATCAACCTACATCAAATAATGATCACATTAATGAAAAAGTGGGTGAAATTTTTTCTTTATCCTTGTCTTCTAATCTGAAATCATTTGAGTGCAAGTCAGAAGATAAGATTCAGTTTTTGGATGAAGTTGCTAAGAACATTGAAAAATACATTGAAGTTTTAGAAGATCAAATTCAATATTATAGTATCCATGATAAAGATCAGTCTTTTCAAAGGTTTTTAATGCTAGAACACAAAGAAAGGGTGTTGTTACCTTTCTCTTTTGAGATTGAAGGAAAAAACCTTATTCTTGAAAATTAGTTTGATAGTGCACAACTGAAGTCTTGTGTGGTTGATCAAAGCATGTATGAGTTGTCTAAAGCTATAGAATGTCATGAGAAGCATCAAACAAATCATCTCTTCTTTGATCTTATAGATGACTACCTAGAAGAGTTCTATAGTCCAGATTTCCAATTATATTTTCATTATGAGGATCAAATTCATTTTATGTTGCCTTGGTCATTTCAGTATCATTCTTACTGTTGGTTCAAGTGCAGTCAACAGGTTCAAGTATCAGATCAAATCACTGACTAGCTTCATTGGAAGTTTCATGTTTCTTGAGTTAAAAATGGAGATTGCAGATGTTAGCGTAGGTAGGAGTGTGTGAAATAAGCTCAAAGTTTACTGAGCATCTTTTCAGTAGGTACAAATTTCTTTCTTCTGCAGTGATCATCAAGCTAGAGCCCGAGGTGAAGGCCATAAGAGTTTGAAGAAGACTTGGCAAAATTTTAGAGTTTTTATTCCAAAAAGATAGATGGCACTGGAACTACAGGTTCTTTGGTATACCACAGGGGTACACCATCCCAAGTGGAGCCACTGTTATCACACCCTAAATTTTCAAAATCATAACTTGAAATGTGTCAAGTTTTCATTTAGATTGGTCAGATTTCATAACATCATGAAATGATAAATTTTATGATTAACAAAAGCTTGAAAGATTGTTTTAAGTTGTTATGGATGATCTCAAGTCATATCAAAGGAAAAAATCTTGAATAGATACTTTAAATCGACCTAAAGTCTCAAATATGGCCTCCTGTCAGAATTTTTCTGAGTCCGCAGCGATTTTAGTACTAAATAAACAAATTTTGCTGTGGAAACACCTAATAGTTCTGTAGCGAAATTGACACTTGTAAAACTAAATGCGCTACGAAATTTGTGTCATCCTATAATGGTTTTCCGCATAATGATGAGTTGTTAAAATTTGAGGGTTTCGAGGTCATGCTGTCAAAATGGGGTCATCATTGAAAGTCTTTGGCACATTTTGGCATCAGCCACCATCTTCTTAATAAATCCCATCGCATTCCTTCAAATTTATCCCTCATTTCTCACGCTTTATTTTCCACTCTTGTAAGTTGCTACCAAAGTAGTTTGTTGTCATTTGCATCTCCTATAGAAATCCTCTGTCATGTCAGCCCTCTTTTACCATAACAGCTCATTGTCATCAAAGGATTTTTACTGAACAGGTGTAAGAATACAAAGAAGGCCACCGCTGCAGAACAAGAAGAAATGGCTAAACCAAAGAAAGTGAATAAAGGAGGTTTTCCATTCAAGTATGAGCCTACAAGTCCAAGTTTAATCATGGAAGATCCATATTTGGTTGAGATTTTTACAAGAATAGGCTACATTGATTTATGTCAAAAGTTGCAAGGTCATCACAAACTGGTATTTGAAGACTTCATACTCAATTTCACAGGAACACCTATAAAGGTTGGTTTTCTTCATGTGCCAGTTTCGCCTGATAGTATTTCTCAAGCAACAGGGATCCCTAAGACTGGAGTAGAATGGTTTAAAGCTACGAAGTTTGATTTAAGAAGTTGTGATGATTATCTAATGCCTAAACATGTAGGGATAAATATGACTGTAGGGATTCCCAGAACTTGCCTTAGAGATAACTACTCTAAATTATTGACTGTCATATAGAAATAATTTACATGTGAAGGTAGATTCCAAACAATCTACATGTATCACTTCAAGTTTTTGTTTCATTTTACAGGGAAAAATCTGATAGATATTCCTTTTTACCTTTTTAGAAGCCTTGGAAAAATGGCAGACAAAGTGAAAGGTAGACCTGAAAGAAGCGAAAATTCGATCTTTCACCATGGATTGATGAAATTACTAGTATTGGAAGAATTAAATAAACTAGACAGAGACTAGGCATCTTTCTTGTTTATGAATGGGTATGAAATGGATGTTTTATCTCCAGGGAAAGCCTCTAAACTCAAAACTCCTTCTTCTAGACAAGAGTTGAATGCTACTATAGAATTAAAAGGGAATCAACAAGAAGGTTTAAATTCTACAGCTAAAGACGTGGAGGTAGAAGCTAAATTCATCCAAGATGTAGCACCACAACCAGCAACTAGTAAGCATACTAAAAACATGTCATAATTAGCAAGACTAAACCTGCAACAAAAAGGTATAAAAGAAGCATAAAGGAAACTAGTGGAGGTAAATGCAGGCTTGAAGACATCTTATAGGCTATAGACATTAAAAAATCCCCTGTAGTGAAAGAAACTAAGGTAGAAGGATCCAAGGTCAAAGGGAAGGGGCTTATGGCCAAGAAGTTAGATTTTTCATTAGAGGATTCATATTTTCTTTTTAAACCTAGAAATAATTTCACTAGATCACAGTTTTTGGAGACTATCACCATTGGAAATAAGCAGCAGAAGGAAGATAAAGAAAAAAGGGCAAAAATACAAGAATTCATAGTTATATCTCCTATTGATACAAAGGTTACTAAAGAAAATAAAGGTCAATATAAAAGAAATATTTAGAAGAAATCTGAGGCAGATTTCCTGGAGGGACAATTTAAAGATAAGGAAGAAACAGTGAAACAGAGAAAGGGAAAGGAAAAAGTCATAGAGAAAACTAAAAAAGAGCTTCTTGAAGAATAGTTAAAATCAGTTAGGGAAGAGTTGTTTGAAACAAAGAGAGAACTGGAAATATACAAGCAAGATGGAAAAATGATAGAAGAGGTGTAAAATAAAGTGAATGATCAAGTTACTCATTTTGAAAAGTCTATTAGAAAGGCCAAAAACTTGTTGAACAGATCACAGCCTTTACGCATCATGATGACATACACAAGGTAGAGTAATTTATGGTTACAGGCAGAGAGGAAAACTCTTTAGAGACGAGTCAAAGAGTTGAAAGAAAATATGGAGATGATGATGAAAGAATTAGAGAAGAAAGATTTGGAAAGAGGAGCTATGGAAAAACTATTAAAGTTGCTCATGCAGAAACTGCTGGTAAATAAAAAGGTAACAATGGATTATAGACCTTTTTTGTCTTATATTATCATACTTTACATGTAGGTATATTCATGGATCTTTTTAGAGCTTAGATCCTAAGTTTTTTCTAGTCTCTGAGAAGTTAGGCAATTCTGTAGCATATGCCATGCTTGAAGCCCATTCTCTGCTGTGGAATTTCTGAAGAATTATTTTTGTTTTTAAAGTACTTGAACTAACAGGGATGAGGAGCTTTGAGGTTTGGTTTCGAGTGTTTTTTCTCACTTAACATCCTCTAATGGTCAAGAACAACAGAGGATTATCACAGATAATCTTTTCCGTTTGTGCTACGAAACTAGCTACGAAAGTAGCTCAAAACTCTATTTTGACAACAAGGTTAATTTTGGAAGAAGGAGAAATGGTAAATATATATTTCAAAGTTGTTATTCATGAGAAATGACAAAGAGTATTAGAGCAGAATTTTTCTAAGTGGAGATATTTTTTTAAGGATATAGTTCGAAGATACCAGCTCACTATGTTGTGTTATCATCAAATTGACAACTCCTTAATAGTAGGCAGAGCAGCTTCATGAAGACAGTCAAAGTATTAATGTTTTTTTTGTGGCCAGTATGGTTGAAAGACATGATTCCTTTTGAGGAAGATTTGGATTATCTTTGGATTAAATGTAATAAGTAGGTGTTTGAGTCATAGTAGGACTCTAACTCCTAATTCTAAAGGTGCCAGTTATATTTTTAAATATCTTTTTGGTGGTTAGATTTGGTGTGAGTAATAGGGTTTAATGATCTAGCCAGTTGGAAGATTTGATGTAAAGGCTAGATGCCTATAAGTAGTGAGTACTTCGATGTATGGAAGGTTGGAAAAGGTGATCTCAGTAGATTGTTTTGTTGTAAAGCTTTTGGAGTGTTCTGATATATACAATAACAATACCACTTTCCTTCACCTAAGATTCTTAGTATATTTCAATGAGTTTATGTCCTATCTTTTGAAATGTTTTTCTTCCATAGTTTAAGTAATTATTACTCAGAATTCAATAATGTTCATGCTCTAACTTCCTTTAAGTATTTAGCTATGGTCAAATGAGTTTTAGGTCCTATCCTTGAAAGGTGTTCTTCAATGCCTTAATACTTATTAATCAGAATTCATGATGGTTCATGCTCTGACTTTATTTAAGTATTAAGCTATGGTGAAATATCTTTGAGTATTTAGCTTTCAATACCTTGATGTCTCATTACTCAGAATTTGTGTGCTACATGCTCTAACTTCCTTTGAACCTCATGTTATTGGGATTTTCCTGAACGTGTTATTCTTTTGTTAAAGTGTATATAAGCCTCAACTTTCACAAGGAGCACCTTTTTCATCTTTATCCCTACCACTGACTCCATAGCCCAATGGTAGCAAGCCTTCATCTTTTCAACCTAAAAACATACAAAACCAAGACACAATTCATAGATTTAGCCATCTATATTTATCATTAATCAATTTAATTAACCCTAGAGAGAGCCCTCTCAGGCTAGGGAGGCTAAGCCTCAGTCACAAGATTGGTTTAAAATAGTTATAGTGAAGTTGTCTGATTAGCAGCCCGTTAGGTACGATTTTGGTGATAACAGAATGAAGAAAAGGAAGTGTTCATAAGTTAAACTAATTTGCATAAAAATAAATAAAAAACTATTGAATGGTTAGAATCTGATCTGGAAATATAGTACCTATTCTAATGAATTCTAATTTAATATTATTCCTTTCCATGGATACGAATCTTATAACTCAAAACTAAAATTGCAATGCTACTCTAGATGAAAGAAGATTCAAAGTAAAACAACTAATTTATGTTCAATCACTCCAGCATTCAATATGGAAGTATGATTTAATGGCCCTCTTGAAATAATGTACAAGAAACCGATTATACTTTAGTTTTGAAAATTTAAATATAGGAAATAAATTAAAGCATGTAAAGAAAAACTCATTAATTGCATAGGTTAAACATTCGAGCACCCAATTTGGAAGTATGACAAGTCACCTTCTTGGCCTGATCTTTAGGAACATCCAATTATACAATTGACTAGGGATCCTAATCTAGAAAATAGTTTAAAAGCATGTAAAAGAAAATCTCAATGATTGCATAGGTTGAACACTCGAGCACCCAATTTGGAAGTATGACAAGTCACCCTTTTGGCCTGATATTTAGGAGCATCTAATTACACAATTGACTGAGGATCTTAATGTAGGAAAGTAAATATCAAAACATGAAAGAAAACTAAACATATGTGAGATCTATTGCCTCAAACTTAATCTAATTGGAAAATAGATAAATCTACCTCCTTGAGATGTTTTAGGAAAGAAAATATTACACAGTCATTCTATCATTGATGCTAAGA
This sequence comes from Pinus albicaulis, assembly GCA_034641835.2. Taxonomy (NCBI): domain Eukaryota; kingdom Viridiplantae; phylum Streptophyta; class Pinopsida; order Pinales; family Pinaceae; genus Pinus; species Pinus albicaulis. The sequence continues at coordinate 192,260 of JAXQQM020089726.1, forward strand.
AAACATTCATGACTTGATTCTATGATACTGATTTAAAAGCTACAACACAATATTAATATACTCAGAAAATTGACAAAACAGAGTAAAGAACTAAACTAAAACAATTAACGAAAAACCTCATCGAGTGCAGGGGCCCACTGCGAAAGAATTGGTCGAGATCCTAGCTGATTATATACACATTAAGTAGATGCTGAAACCATGAACATGATCCTTCTATTATGAAAAGAACATAGTTTAAAGAAATACATAACGCTTCAGAAATTACAACTACTATTCTGTTTCTGCATAACCGGTATTTAAATAAAATAAAACATAACTATGATGAGCTAATTATGCCTACAGATGGCTATCTTAACTGAAACATAGAATTGGATTTTGACTGGTTAACTCTTGATTTTCTACATCAGAGCAAATCAAGAGTTCTTCGCTCTCAGCTTACATCCTTTGACCACAATTTGAGACATCCTTTTCTATCAATTTTGATCAAGTAGATAAGACGAAATCCATGTGTGAATCATTCTATAGATGCCCATGTGGATCATTTCTCTATTTTCTCCTTGGAACATGTCAAACGATGAAAGTAGTTGTGGATCCAACGATTAGCTGCAAAATAGGCTGTGTTCTGTAGCCAAGTTACAAAAATCCATTAAAATAACAAGGACATCAGAATATAACATAGAAATCATTTAAATGCATTCCCTGAGATAAAACATGACATTTATCATTTATTGGAGTGTATGGACTTATGATAAAGTAAGGGAAAAGTAATGAGAAGGATGTCATAGAAAGGACAATTCAGAGGTTCAACAAAGACTTGACTCATTATGCCATTTATTACACAAGTAAGAATTTGACTTTAGCAGAGTTGAATTATATTGTTACCGAAAAAGAGTTTCTAGTTGTTGTCCATGCCATTAACAAATTTAGACATGTCATCACTCACTATGAAAATTTCATTCACACAGATCATTCTACAATTGGATATCTAACGAATAAATCAATTACTAATGGAAGAATCATAATATGGTTACTTTTATTGCAAGAATTCAATATCACCATTTTATATCAACATGGAAAATAAAACACAGTTGCTGACTTTTTGTCTATAATTCAAAATGATAACAACGATACACTAGTAGAAGATAATTTTCCTACTGAATATCTTTTGGCAATATCTACTAAATCTCCATGGTTTTCATACATTGCCAATTAATTAGCTACAGGATATTTACCATCATATTTGTTTCCTAGAGAAAAGAGGAAAATCATTTAGATGAGTGCATATTATTCACGGGTAAATGAATAATTGTACAATACATGTCTAGAACTCATCATTGGAAGATGTGTACAAGAATATGAAATACCTGAGATACTGAAAGCATCTCATGATGAGCCATGTCGAGGACACTTTTCTAACAAGAGAACTGCCTACAAAATCCTTCTCTTATGATATTATTGGCCTTCCCTTTAAAAATATGCTAAGGAATATGTTAAGAGATGTGAGATTTGTCAGAGAATGGGGAAACCTTTTCCTTCTGTTGAAATTCCTTTACAACCATAGGTACTCATTGAAACCTTTGAAAAATGCGCTCTAGATTTTGTTGGACCAATCAATTCTCCATAGAGACAAAAGAGGTATATTCTTGTGTGCACTAATTATGTAAATAAATGGGTAGAAGCTAAAGCACTTTCCTTTGCTAGTGAAACTTGTAGTTTCACTTCTTTTTGAGGATATTTTTACTCATTTTGGTGTCCCAAGGGAAATTGTGATAGATCAAGGAACTTAGTTTACATCTAGAATGGTGTAGAAGATCATGGAAGAATAAAAAACCATACATAGAAAGTCCACTCCATATCATCCATAGGAAAATGGACAAGTACAGTCCACTAATAAGGTTATTGAGACAATCCTTACAAATATTGTACATTTTCATAGAAGGGATTGCGCAAAAAATATTCTAGAAGATTTGTGGGCCTGTCGCACCACATGGAGAAGCACAACAGGACATAATCACTATGAAATTGTTTATGGGAAGCAAGTATTGTTTCTAAGAGAGTTCCAAATAAAAAATTTCAAGACAATAGTTAAGCTGGGACTTAACTTGTCAAAAGCACAAAGGAATAGAATGGAATAACTCAATGAGATTGATGAAATAAGACAAGATGCGATTCAAAATACCAGCCTAGTTCAGCAAAAAAGATCCAGATGGAATGATGTATATATCAAGGAAATAAAATTTCAAGCTAGAGACTAGGCACTTCTCTTTGATTCAAATTTCAAGGATTTTCAACAGAAATTTCAAACTCATTGGCTTGGGCCTTATGAGATTAAGAAAGTATTTGATAATGGAGCAGTTAGGATTAGAACTATTGATGAAGAACAAGTTCCCCTTCTTGTAAATGGACTTATACTAAGGATCTATGACAAGCCATTGACAAAAGAGGAATTTGTCAAGAGTTTTCAAGATAATGCTGATATAAAATTGGTTAAGAATAACTCTTCTTCTCCCCTAACTTAGAAGTCTTATTTAATTTATTTTCAATTTAAAAAAAAATAATTGAATAATATATATGTGTGTGTGTGTGTGTGTATGTGTGTGTGTTATATATCTGTGTGTGTGTGTGTGTGTTATATATATATATCAGAAAAAAAAAAAAAAAAAATAATGTATAAGTATGAAAAACAATCATTGATTAGCAGACTTATGCAAAAAATATAGGGTGAAAACCAAAATATGTTGTTCTGGCACCTTACATTTTCTTTATTCCTCTTCTAAAAATCCCAATTCTTTGCATCCCTTTTTGTTTTTTCAGAAAATAAAAATATAGCTACATAATTGATGAAATTTTGCAGCTCTAATGGATTTCTGCAGCTCAGACATGATAGGACGTTTTTTACTAAATCAGTTGAAGAATACACTAAAGAATACCTGAAGATAAGACAAAGAGAAGCAATTGAAGGTTAGAAACATCAATGTTTAAGATATGAAAATGAAAATTTTGTTTAATAATAAGGATGAAAACATTGAAATATGAATTAAATTATCATTTTATACCACAAACTCAAAAACATTATTAAAAGAGTTGATCATGTCAATTAAAAAACCCATCTCATACTATTCCACTAAACCCTGATCATTTACATTACTGCTTCAACATCAAATCCCGACCTCGTTGGTGCATTAATCCAACTCATACTCTAAATAGTCACTTTTCATTAAAGCTCACTCACGCTCTCAAAAATTCCAAAACCTTACTCATTCATTCACCCTTACATATCATCCATTTTGTAGTAGAATTCACTTATGCTCCTAGCTCATACTGAAACCCTCAGTCTACTCTATCAAAAAGGTATTATTTAGGTAAATATTCTCGGAAACCATGGGAGTAATTGAGACGACAGGACCTGAAGGGAGAAAATTTATGGAAGGATATCCACAGGTAAATGAAATGTTGTAGAGAGCACATTCGCTTAGTTTCGTGGAAACGTTTGAAGGGTTTCATAAGGAGGTTACAAATCTTTTTCTAGAGCATTTGATGAAGTGGAGGTCAAAATTGGAGACATAAAGTTCACAATCATAGATCATTTCATAGCCGAAGCAACTGAACTACCAAAGACGAGAGAAATATGGTTTAAAAATAGAGGAATTGAAGGAGAAGGATGGAAAATATTTCTTAAAAAACCTATGTATGGATACTAGAATTTTTAAAAATGGGATTTCTAGTACATCTCGTAAAGGAATATGGAGAAATTTGTTATTGATAATTCAGAAATTCATTACTTGGGAGGGAAGGTTTGGATGCATGTTCTTTTACCATGCTTGGTTGTTAATAAATTTTCTTGAAGACAGTGACATAAACCTTCGATACTTTTTATTCCATAGTTTGAATAAAATGGAAATAGCTATTTAGAAGGGAATTTAGTTTACAGATAATACAATGTATCATCATGGGTTAGTAAACATTTTCATTGAATTTCACCTTGAAATATTCAGGGATACTTGGAAAAAATTCTTAATTTAGAATAATTTCCAAGAAGTAGATCAAGAACCATCTAGTGGTAGCAAGGAAAAAAGAGGAAGCAAAACAAAATTTGAAAATGAACAACCACTCCAAGAACAGTCAAAATATGAAATCCCCATTGAAAGTTTTTTGGGAAAATCCAAGAAGCAAGCATATAAAAGGAAGGAGGATAACATAAAAGAGAAGGATAAATCTATAAATGCAGAAGAGCTTAAGATAAATAAAATCAAGGAAAAATTTGAAAATCCTCATCAACCAGTAAGAAGTGATAGACTCAGAAAGACAGTAGAGGAACAAACTTCGAAAGAAACATAATTTTTTGATTTAGAGGAAGATCGTAAGGTTCCATCCCCCATTGCCATTTCACCCACTCATAGTCTAGGTCAAAGAACTATAGAGATTGGTCCAGTACCACAGGAAATTTATGATTATAGTGAGTCTTTGAAGAAAATATATGGAGGGAAGACATCAGTTTTTTAAGACCAGTGTCATAGTCCACAAGAACCTCTAGTTGTGAATTCTCTAAAACAAGAAATATTTGAACTAGAGACACTAAATAGGCATATTAAATAGGAAAATGAAGCCTTGAAATTACAAATCCATATTGAGAAAACCATAAATGACAACACTCTTCTACATTTTGGTTTATGGTTTAAGAAGAACAAAAAATTAAAGAATAAGAATAAAGAACTAAGCAAGCAGGTCATAAAATTGAAATAAAAACTCCTAATGAGAAAGCCAAGGGTAGTTGTATGTGCAAGGAAGACAAGGAAGATGAATTAGATGTTTTAGTAGAGGTCTTAGAGAAAATGTAGTAACATGATAAGACTCAAAAATTTGTGTTTTTTCATGAGGACATGCAATGGTCTCCTCGTGGGGCAATGTGGAGCGTCAAGGCTACCTCAATTTTAACACTCCTTTTCACTATATTTCCTTCTTTTTGATAGCACCATAAGCTCAAACAAGTGTCTAAATGCACATTTTGACTTGGTAAGGTATCCTAATGATCTATTTTTCATATTTGAAATTGTTCCTTATTATTAGAATGAAGTTTGTATTTAGCTACGAAATTAATTGAGTCCATCATCTTATTTAGTATTAGAGCCCTATTCTCGATTCTAAATGGAAAACTTATTACGCTCTTTCTCTTCAATTGATCGGAAAATTGTGTCTGAGGTTGCTTCAAGATCTGTAGAGTCTGACTTAGACCCCAATGAAAACCATGAGTTAATTGAGAATCCTGAGAATTGGAATCCCCCATCACTCCATGCAATTGATGTCTATAAATTTCCTTTGTCTTATGTTTTTAAGAAGAAGTCCTTTATGAAAGAAGTTGAAGTCACTATAAAAATTTCTAGTTCGTCCGTCCAAATAGTCACTTTAAACCTGTTCTCTGAAGATGAAATCAAGAAATTCCACCAATACGCAAAGGATAAAAAATATTCTTATCTTCATTTTGGTGGTATAAGAATTGGTCTTGCTCCTTTATTCAGACATGGCTTAAATACTCCCTGTATAGCTGAAGTCTTTGACACCCATCATAAAAATTATGACCATGCCAGAATAGGAACCATTATGGGTAATCTGTCTACAGGATGTCAGTATGGGACTATATTTCCCGATTACTCAATTAGTTTGACTGATGTCCATCTCAAGGAATGCTGGAAAATTATGGTTAGAGTTCAAGGACTCCAAATGATTGAAGACAACGATTATCTTTCTATATTGGTCCAAACCTCTTTTCAGTTAACCAATACCGCTCATCCTAAACTTAAACAACCTGTCTTGAAAGATTGTGTTACTGTTGGTCTTTCCAATGCCCAAGTTGAAGGTGTTCTTTATGATCCTACTGAATTACCTAATAATTGGTACTTTCAATACAAGTCAATTCTTGATGAAAAGAAGCCTGAAAATAAATTTAAGCGAGTTTCTCTTTGTAATGGCCAAGTTAAGCTTATTCCTAAAAACACAGAGATTCCTCGACCTCTTGTCAGGCCTCGTCGCTATGTTGTTCTTGTCTCTGCTACTGAAGCATCTTCTTCAAATAGAGTTGATCTTCCTCCAATTGAAGAATTTTTTCCTTATGAACCTGTTTTGTCTTCTACTGAATTGTATATACCTGAATCTAAGCCTTTTCTTGCTGTAAATAAGATGCACCGTATTTCTAGCACTCATTTTTCTCCTGTTGAAGAATGGAAATATGCTAATCATCGTTTTGTGAAAGGTGGGAAATGGCCTCCTAAAACTAAATTTAGCACCACCTCTTCCATTTCCAAACAGCTAGCCACACGAGCTGATTGTGCTCCTTCGATAGAGCATAATGCATTGAATACTAATGATCTAGATCAAACTTACCAGATAGGCAATTATCTTGCTACCTAGTGTGCACATGCCGAAGATGTACTGGATGATCTAGGATCTCAGACAGAACAAACTCTTGCAAATATTAAGCTTCTCCATGATGAACAACAAGAAGAATGCCAATGCCGAGAAGCCAAAGAGAAAAAGAAAAAAGAAAAGAAACGGATAGAATCTACAACCCCAAATTTTTCAATCTCTATGAATACTCTGAACTATTGGGATATTGATGAAAAACAAGCAGAAAGTGAAGCTGATTCTAGTGCTTCCCAAGCCTATGAAACTAAACTAGAACCAGCAAAAACATTGCATTTTCAAAAACCCAAAAATGAAATAATTACTTTAGAAAATGCTGCTACCAAGTTTCCCTCTTTTATCTTGCCATCTCTCCAAAAGAACCATGTGTTCCATGAAATTCCAAAATATCCAAGGGTCGAAGAATATTTGTTTGCTACCAATTCCAGTGGATATGTTCTGGATTTAGATAAATAATCAAATCCAGCTGAATCTATAAGATTTTGGATTGGTGCATTATACCAAATGCAAGTTGTCTCTAGACTAGATAATATTTCTATTTTTGCCCTAGCTGAAAAATGAATGGCTGGCATTGTCTACGACTGGTGGATGGGACCATAAAACGAATAAAGAATGAATCTTGCTGCTTCAGGCCTAGCCACTTTAGAATTGCTACTCAAAACTCAGTTTGTTCTAGAACCGGCAGATGAAAAGAAACAACTGATAATAGATTTAGCACGAATGGAATTAAAGGATTTAAAATTCTTAGATCAATTTGGTAATGACTATATGGAAAAAATATATAAAGCCAATCTTACCAATGACTCCACTCAGAAAATTTCATTCTTGTCTAAATTGCCTGGTAATCTAGGAGATTTGATTATGAAAGATTTAGAAGTCCAAGGAAAGAATATTCAAAAGACTTATTGGGTAGATCTCCTATTTTGCTGTCAGGAAAAAGTTAAATATCTCTACTGGCAGAAGAAAGCCCAAGAATTTTCTCCTGGTCTTGATGTTTGTCGTTCTGTATTACCCTCGACACCATTTAAGAAAAGAAAATCTAAATGGTCTGGAAAATTCAAGCCAAAGAGAGTAGCTAATCCCAGAAAGCCTTTTCGAAAGTTTAAATATCTGAAAAAGCGCAGGCAACCAAAAAGAGACAATGCATGTTTCATTTGCAAGAAAGAAGGTCATTTTGCTCGAAAGTGCCCCAAAAGTTCGTCCAATAAATTAAAAGCCTATATTGAAATAGATGATTTTATAGATAATTGGTCTATGGTTGAATCCAATGATGAAGTATCAGATGTATATATTTTGACTGATGCTTCTCTGTTAGAATCTAAGTCCCTTCCCGATACCTCTCAGAAAATGAACAGATGTTCCGATCCTTATTACTGTTCCGAAATAGTTACTAAAACTGAACTACATTTCAGTGATGAATTTATTTCTGATGAATATATAGATGAGACGTCTGAATATCTCTCTGATGAAACTGTCTCTGCTATTCCTTCCATATCTATTCCTACAGATAACGGTATCAAGAATTCACCTCCCATTTTAAATTTCTTGCCTCCATAACCCACTTTGAATTCTTTCTGCCCTTATCCGAAGATAGTCATTCAGCCCTCATCCTTGCCAAACACTACATCTGTTAATATTGCTGAAAGTTATTTTCTAAAAAAGATTGTTAAAACTAACAATCTCTTGTATATTCCTGTTGAAGTCCAAGTTAAAGGAGACTAGATTAATGTCAATGCTTTTATCGATACTGGTGGATCCAATAATTTGGCTCATCCTTCTCTTTTCAAAGGTATGTGGAAACCTTTGCAGAATATTCTTGTTTCTGAGACCATTGGTGGCTCTGTCAATCTCACCCACTATGTTGATAATGTTTCATTAAAACTTGGGGGGAGTATTGTAAAATTCTCTGCAGTACAACATTATGACACATCTACAAGTCTGTTTCTTGGAATGTCCTTCATTAATTCTGTATTTCCAGTTACAATTAGTGAAGATAAATTCATATTCAATATTAAGAAAAAGGCAATTTCAGTTCCAAGATTGACTTTGGCTAATTCTGAAGCTCGCAAAGAAAATAGCCAAAAGAAAGCAGGTGCAAGAAGACCTATGAATGATTCTAATAACTGGAAATAGGTATTGTAGATTTCCAAAGAAAGGAGTAAAAAAAAGACTAAAAAAAAAGCAAACAGAAATCCTGATTGGTCTCCAACACAAATGGCTATTTATGATGAATTGTTGAAAAATTGTTCTAAAAATCCTCAAACATTTTGGAGTGTGGAGAGTCCCCAGCAAGAGATAGATACTCTTCATGACAATGGGGTGAAAGGAAAACTGATACCATGCACTCCAACAGATGAAAAAGAGATTAAAAAACAAATTGAAGAACTACTAGGTCTCCAGTTGATAGAACCTAGTTCTTCTCATTATTCCTATTCTGCTTTCCTAGTTAGGAATCATTCTGAAATAGTAAGAGGTAAAGCTAGAATGGTAATTAATTACAAACCATTGAATGCTATCACTAAAAGCTTTAACTATCCTCTGCCCCACCATGAAACTATTATGCAGAAGATTCAAAACAGCAAGGTCTTTAGTAAATTTGATATGAAATATGGTTATTACCAGATATAGATAAAAGAAGAAGACTGTCACAAGACCGCCTTTACATGCCCTGCAGGATTTTACCAGTGGAAAGTTGTTCCATTTGGTTTGAAAAATGCTCCCGCCTTCTTTCAAAGGCGAATGGATTTTATTTTTGGTAAATATGATTTTATTTTTTTATATATTGATGATATCCTAATTCACAGTCAGGATCTAGAATCCCACATGAAGCATTTGCAGATATTCCTTGAAGAAGAAAAAAAGCATGGTATAGTTCTATCTGAGAAGAAAATGCTTTTTTTCGAAAACAGTATTTATTTTTTGGGTATTCATGTGATAAATGGAAAAATTTAGATGCAGCCTCATATCTTGACCAAGCTTTATGAATTTCCAGATGTCTTAACATACACAAAAATGATTCAACGATTTCTAGGTGTGCTCAATTATGTTCATAAATATATCCCTAGATTGTCAGAGAAGTCTACTCCAATTTGAAAGAATTTGCATTCTGGATGGTCACCAGAAGCTAACGAAGCAGTCAAATTGCTTAAAACTGAATGCAATAAGCTCCCTAAGCTTAAACCTCTAGGTAATGGATTTTTAATTCTTCAGATTGATGCATCTGATTCCTTTTGGGCCGCAGTCCTTTTTGAAACAAAGGAGGGAACCAGCGAAGAAATTTTATGTTCTTATGCATTAGGTGAATTTCTACCTCACTAGAAAAATCATTTTACAGCTGAAAAAGAAACTCTTGATATCTTCAATGGCATACAAAAATTTGAGTTGTATTTAGCTCCTGCCAAGTCCTTGATATGAATAGATTCTATGAATTTCAAGTATTTCTTATCGGCCAAAATATCAAGACAATTAGCAAGGGGAAGACTACTGGCATGGCAGATTTGGTTTCAAATGTATGATTTTGATGTTGAATGAGTTCTAGGTATTTCTAATTATTTAGCAGACGCTTTGACTAGAGATATGAACAAAGCTCACAATCATCTTTGCTCCAATCAAAGAACTGATATATTTTCTCTTCCAGGTAAAAATTCTAAAGATGATAGTTTTGAAACTTTTGTCAAAAGATTTCAGATTATTGAATTATCTCTTGGTGATTTGGTTGTGGAGATTAAGAAAATTGTCGGGCTCAGAATACGAATAAATCAGTGGATACAAAGATGTCAAGCCTGGCAATCTAAGAATGTTAGAATTCTATTGGGTTTAGACAAAGAACTGGTAAAATTCTATCCCTTACCCAATATGAAAGTGAAGCTTTATTTTAAAACTTTGGATGACTATTGGTCAAGAGAATACACTGAAGATATGATCAAAGTTCTAAAAACTTTGAATTATTATCAGATTATTGGTGGTGTAGATTTCTATTTTGCAATCTATACTTTAGCCAAGATGTTGGATTTGGATGAAATAAACATGACTGAAGGATTTCAAATATTTTTAAAGACTTTAAGAATTCCTAATCTTTTTGAAGAAAATGATGGTGCATTTCTGCAAAGAAATGATGAAAATTATGCAGGTACAGATTCATTTCCCCAGTATGAGCTATTTGAACCATTTTTTGATTGGGAAATCAAAGATGGATGTTGCAAGAAGAAACCTCAAGTGAGAGCTTCTCAATGTGTTGAGAGAATGTTGCAATATTTGAGAACTTTCTCTACTTCGTGGGATTATCAAAGTTTAGAATTCAGAAATCCTATTGTGCCAAATCCTTTTGCACAAATTTATGGACCTAAAAGGATTGATGAATCAGTGTTAGCTGACAATGCTGAAGAAATCAAGATGCTGACCCTTTGGGTTAAAGAGTTTCATAAACTCAAACTGCCTAAAAAGATGTCCATGATCAAAACACTTGAAGAATGTCAAGGAAAGATAAAAGTAATTAAGTTGTTGATTAATCAGAAGGCATTGGTTACTATTACTGTTATGGTCGGAAATTGGAATGATGATGTAGTCTGTTTGATAAGTCTATTGCTATCAACTAAAGTATGTTCATCCATGATTTTTGAATTAGGATGGCAACAAAAGACAGACATCAATCATATTTGCAAACATTGGATCCAATGTGCCATAGAATGCTCTGTTAGCATGTTCCAAATTTTCAAATGAGAATTATTAGATGGAGTTGAGAGGCCAGTCCAATCACTGCCTGAATTCCGTAAAAATAAAACAGATTCTTTCCTCGACATAGAGATAGACCCAATGGCCTATGTTAACAGGTGGAAGAAATCTGATGATAAATATCTCATTCCACAGAAGAATTTCTATGTTACAACTGACACGATAAAGTTTGATATAGGAAAATCATCAAAGGCTTTACTAAAAGGTGAATCTTCTATAGTCTCAGCTAAAGGAAAATTAGCTACAGAGAAAGGAAAAGAGAAGGTATCCGAGGATAAAGCAACTATTTTTGTAGACCTGTACCAAGATACTCAAGAACAGCTGGACCATCAGTGGGAATCTGAATACACGGAATGGTTAAATCAATCTTGGCTAAATCAAAAGCTTCATTCATCCTCATCTGAAATCAGTGAACTCGACCATGATTGTGATTATGATAGCGACCGAAGTCCGAAAGGACCTTGGTAGTGCGTCTTTTGTTTTAATTATTGTACTTGAGAATATTGAGTAGACACCGTCTGGATTAAGCAATGTCTGACAAGGACCCTCAATATTTCTCATAAGTGTGTGTATGCTTGTGTTTGAGACAGAGTTGTGTGTTGTGTGTTCCGTGTGAGTGAGTTTGTGAAAGAGTGTTGTAATTATTCTTTAGGAGATCAGAGACTATAAGGCTCGACTCTGAAGCATCAATTGGTATGTAACATTTTTATTTGAATTAATACTGAAGCTTGCTGGGCCACCTGTCTAAGGATAGTTTGTTCCAAGATCACTGTAAGTCAGGATTATAAAGCGAGTTGAAGACCGGAGGAGTCATGTGTGTTCTCGTATTTCCCGTGCCCGTGGTGGAAGGTGTGAGGAAGTTCAGCTAAATTTTGGTAATTCAAGTAAGTTACTGAGTCCATCATCTTATAATTCTGCAACCAAACTATCTTTATGTAGCCACCATCATAGTACGAAAGGTTCTAAGGTATTAATGGAGAAGCAGAATATATGGGTAGTTGAAAAATGATCTGGTCATGGATCCTATCCTATTCATCCATCCAGAATCAAGAAATAAATTGTCGAAGAACACGGTCAAAGGAGCGGTCAAAAGGGAGCTAGAGCAAGTGAGCGAGAAAGTATGAGCTTCATGATTTTCTCTGCCACGTAGAAAATTGTGAAGCAATGAAATTATCATTTCTGTTAGAGTTATAGATAAACATTTCTTAGTATTTGAAGGCATAAATGCCTCAGAAAATTTAATTCCAAGCTTTTATAAATAGTAGGCTAAGTCATTGTGTAAAGAACGCGAATGATTGTGAGATTGTGACATATTTTAAAACTCTATTTTTATCCTTTAATCAAATGAAGAAGTGTTCCATATTTCTAATGCAAATTTAGTCAGGAGTAGATTCAGACAATATTTTGTGGAGGGCCCCTACAACAGAAAAGGTTTTCATTTTGTTTTTCTTATTTAATTATCATTACATAGATTAAATTTTTATGCATTTATAGCGTGTTGTAGTATAGATGTGCGCTCTGTCTTCAGTCTTATTTCCATGCAATTATTTTTATATTTATAATTGTCATTTCATTTACTGTTATCATTATTTCCAGAATATTTTCATGACTATATTAGATGCTTTTTTTCTTTCATAGATTTAATTCTTATATGGTTAAAACGCCTAGGTATTTTATCATAGATTAGTTTATTTTCTCTTCATGCAATATAAGTTTATCATAGATCAATTTATTTCCTCTTCATTTAATAGAATTTTATCATAGAAAAATTTATTTCCTCTTCATACAGTAGAATTTTATTATAGATAAGATATTGAGAAATATGTTTTAGAAGATTTATCTTTTCAGTTTTAGATCAATTTTGTCTTATGAGCTCAATTAGGTTTTATTTCATACCCATATATTTCTTTTATCAGCATAAAATAGTTTTTATTAATTCTTTAGGATAAATTTAATTCACATTAAATTTTCAAAGAGACATAAAAGTTAGAATTGCTTTTTGGTATTAGATTTTTAGTTCTTTTCATAATCAATCCTTCGCTACTAACAAGATTTGTCGTTTCAATTTCTAGAACTTAGTTAAGTTTTGATTTAAGTTTATTTTTTATAATTTCATTTTCTAAATTCATTCAAGAACATCTGGAATAAAAACATTTTCAAAAAAAATTTTGACATACCACCAAAATAAATTAAGTAAAGGAGGCTTCTAGCATATACAATGCATTTTCACTTCACAAGATTACCTACTCTGGTTGATAATTTATGATTGCAATTTAAGAACATTAAATTGACTAAACATGTAATTTACTCATTTACTCAACCATTTATAACTACAAATACTAAGGAATAAAGCCTACTACCTTTCTATCATGGGCATATACCTTTCTATGTTATAGTTTTGGGACAATCTCATCAAGTCAGTTCTCACTAACTTGAGGGGTAATATTTTGTCATACAGTAGAAGTAACTTATGTATCTTTGTCTTTAAATAAAAAAATATTTTACTCATATTTATCATTCTCTATAGTGCAAATATTGAATGATCTTTATCATAGCTTTTGCAAGAAAATAAAGAATTGCATACACTTGTTTTAGCAGATAATGAATTGCCTACAACTATTTCATTTCTAGTTTTGAAGAATAAGAAGAAACAATACTCTTACCCTATTGTACAAAATCTTAGTTCTATAATTGAATAAATTCCATTAATTTATAAATACCCCAGAAACCCATTCTCTATTTTCCCCTATTTCTTTATAGTTAATTTTCACTGAGGGGTTATCTTCACACTTGCATTCTTTTACTAATACATGCTAAATTAATTCTTGCATTTGTTTTGAAAACTTGATTACTATACTTTAGATAATTTAAGAAATTTTGGATCATATATCAAAGATTTTTACAACTATGCAGGGTCTAGGGTATATCCTTCTTTTGTTAGATATGTATATCATCACACGTATACTGTTTGGCTGGAGCATTAGTTTGTATGCATGATATTATATTTGATTGAAACACGTTAAGAGTATGCCCAACTTCTGGCCCTTTAAGGGTTTTCAAGCTTAGAGCTATTTCGTTATACCTTGCTCCAAACTGTGACCCAAAGAAATTTTATCCTTGAGACTTCAGTTGCACCACTATTTCATGAGTTATGTACACATTGAAATTTAGTGCATTATTTGAAGAAGCAACCTAATATTCCTTTAAATGAATTTATTTTCCCCATACATTTTGTGGCTTTTCCACAACCTTTTAGTTCTTCCAAGAGTAACCTAACAACAACAAATGTAATAAATAATGAATAGATTGGTATAAATTTTAGGAGTAAGGAAAATACTAACTAGACAATGCTTAAACCTAAAACATCAAGTTGAGAAGAATCTCCAACTGCAATTTACAAAATGTTGTTATCATATGGGGAAGGAGGTGATTCATGAGAATGATTCATATTATGTGTGGCTGTAGAATCGAGTATTTAGCTATTTGAAAATGCATATAAAAATTGTGTATAAATTTCATGCATTTTAGTAGTTGAAGAAGGTCTAACACTAAAATTTCATGCCACTACATGGCTTCAATCAATGCCTCTAGCTTCTTTCGGGATTTCCTCATGACCAAGTATGCCACAAAAATTGCAAGTTACACTTGAATTCTTCTTTATTTTGGAAGAAGACTCTACAATCTTGGAAGGTGGAGGAGCATGTGATTTTATTTCTATTGAGTCTCAAAGATAGACTAACTAGCATGAGTAGTATCATTCCCTTGCTTGTGTCGAGTTATGTGAAAAATATGAATACCCAAATACCTCACAAGGACCTCCCATTTGCTGGGACAATGACAGTGGTTGGGTGCATTCTTTAAGCTTCACATGTTTAAAATGTACCTCACTGTTTCCTTAGAAGGAATTTCCTTTGATTCCATGGGATGTGTATATTATTACCAAGGATGAGGGAGGGCTTTCCATGATTAATATTTTCAATTAGGTGATATTTTAGAAGTGCAATGGGTGCTAAGATGTATAGAGGGCTCTAGCCCCCGACAGTTTTTGATTGATAGGATGTTGTTTTGATGGTGATGAACGTTTGCTTGTGCCTAAATATATTCCAAATGATACTCTAGAAAATCATCTCTTCCATTGTATGTATCCCTTGAACTTGGGAACATTTGTTTGTTACACAATATATGCCATAGAAAGGAAGAAAGGGTTCCCACTCTAATTTCTAAAAAACAATATTTTAAAATTTATAGAAAATTTTATGCTAGAGGTTCTCTTTTAACTTGCATTCTTTTACTGATACATGATAAATGAATTTTTTCATCTGTTTTTAAAACTTGATTACTAAGATTTGGCTAATACAAGAAAATCCATATCATATATTAGAGAGTTTTACTACCATCAGGATCTAGGGTATATCCTACTTTTGTTAGATATTTATCGCATCACACATGTAATCTTGCTACCTTGTGTAATATTTGAATTACTGTGTTTCTTTCATTTATTCTCTAAAGTATTTTTGCATTTATTGTCCTCATTTACTTCAACCATTGTAAATTTGGTCATCAAACTAATAATCTGTATAAGTCAACTCTTATCTCTAAAATGGAATAAATCAGAGAAGAAAGAAACAAATTTGAAAATGAATTATTTCAACATGTATACAAAGAGATAAATGAAACATCTGATATGTTTTCTAAAGAATCTCTAGGACTCCAATAAAGCAAGTTGATGATAATAGAAAAAAACTAGAGTGGATCTCTGCCTGAGAGATCATATCTCTCTATTTAGAAGAAACATTATGTTTCCTTGTTTTTAGTAGAATTTTATCTTTACTATTATAAAAAAAAGAGCAAGCAATGATGTCTTATCTACATTTAGTTTCAGGAAACTTTTCTTTTGGAGTTTATAGAATTTGTGGTCAATGATGTGGACCTTCCCAGGAACTTTACATAGTGAATTGTTATTTATAGGTAAAAGAGTCATCTTATGGTAAGTGCTTAACTTTATCACGACTTGTTGATGCAGTTTCACTTCATCAAGTTAAATTTTTAATGCACTAATGCTTTTACATGAACATTGTGCATGAAACTCAACAACGTATTCATATATTTCCCATGTAATTTATTTCACCCTCTTCCCACATATGCCCAAGTAATCGAACAACTAGGGTAAACATATGAAGAGAGGCTACTAATATGAGATTCAATCTCCTAGATGACCTTAAGGAAGTGGAATTGATGGAAACCTATTAAAAAAACCTTGCACTTCATCAAAATCACCTCCAAGAGGTAACTCAATATCCTAGATCCTTGAACCCTGAAGGGAGACTCGTTTTTTACCCTTTTGAGCCTTGACCACGGGAATCTAAGGTCAAGGGAGTGGCTATCAACCTATATGCGCAAGCATGCCATGGCAAGGTAGCCGCCAAGGCCCCAAAAGTCAGTTTTGTGCCTACAGGTCCGAGATTTGTGCCACATATTTAGCCCCAGAGCCCAGGTCACTACCCAAAACTTCCTGAAACTTTAGGAGAGGATAAATAACATTAAAACAAAGATATGGAAGAAATCACATCATAAGGAACTCATCCATATCCCTCCCAACCATGAGAGGCATTTCCTCAAACATGTCACAAACATTTCTTATAAACAACAGAATTAAAAAAATGGGTCTCTTACATATCTGAGAATGGCTAAGAAGCATTTCTCCCCTACATCATAAGCTCCAATAAAATATATTTTACCATAAACAAATTATGTATACATTTACAGATAAAAAAATGGATAAAGCCATGCATTGTCACTAATATAATACATGCTTATAACCAACATAATAACAACATAAATAAAATGGATACAACAACAAATAAACTCATACATAAACTACTACATTTGCATACAGAATGCCAAAGGAATGAGCTCTTCATTTCTAAGTGTAAAATCCAACTGGGAATGGGACTTTCACATTCCACCCTAGCACAGAGTAGCCGAGCCAAGTCTCAATTCAACCAATCACCCCCATGCCATATTCCAAGCATGAATGTGGGACTTTATAAAACACATCAATCAACACCAAACCAGGGTTCCAGAGGCCAAACAGTCTCAACCCCAAACCAGTGATTCCACCTCATGGTTGGAAATCACTAACCATCTCGGATTGGTCTCTACCCAAGCTTCTTCATGGCTACAGTGTGTTTGTTCCAACCAAGGCTCTATGACTAATAACTCAACCCCAACCATTCCTGGGCTCTAGAGCGGTTGTGCAACAAAGGCTCCATGACTAGTAACTCAACTCAACGGTTGTCTGTCAGGCTCCAAAGCATTTCTTCAACCAAGGCTCAAGGAACTAATAACTCAACCCAACAACTAAAGGAATCATGAGAACCAACTAGAAATTAATAAATGGAAATAAACCCACAACACCACAGTTCTCCATGAAATAGAAAGGCTAGGAAAATCCTCATGCATATACCATGCATGCCAAAACTAGTGAGGAAAATATACATGCAACTCAGTACCTGCAATCAAATCTCACTACAGCTGATGATCCAAATTTCCACCTACATTTTCCTTCTCTTCCTTTTCCTGCATGCTCCAAATCACCAAGTATCCACACTCTTTAAGATTGCTCCAAAAAAATTTTAAATATCTAGGAGTATGAGAGAGAGAGACAGAGAGAGGATAATGTGAGAGCTCCAAAAATGCACTAAAAAAAGGTACCAATTGATTCTCAATTTTTTTTTTATAGAAGAGGCCTCTATTTTCTTCATTTTCCATCATTTTCCTTAATTTTCCTCCTCACATGCAACATGTGACCTTTCATCTCCGTTTTCTCCTAATTTCCATTATTTTCATAAATAAATGTGCAAAAAATATATTTTTCCTCTTTAATGCCTTAGCCATAGCCTTTACCAATTTCCTTAGCCATAATAAACCATGTGAACACTTGCACTAAGATGTTTTGCCCAACATTCAACTTGGAATACATGTCCCATCAACTCTGCTTATTATTTTAACTTTATTACATGAAATTTTCACCAGGGTTGTTACAGAACCCTCCCCCTTTGGGGACACTGTCCTCATCATTCAATGACACATATACCTCAGCAACACTACTGAAAATAAAACATACTTCTCATGGAGCTTTATAGCATAGCTCGATGCAGTATTTACAATGACCACCCTAATTAAAATCAAACCAACATGACATCATAACAACATGAAAATTATAATGACATGACACCATACAATTTATTGAAGATTTATAACATGTCTCATGGTGATAGTTACATCCATATACATATGTACATACATCCAACCATCACATCAAAACATATACCAAAACATCGCCAAAGAATATGCTAAATAAAACCAACATCACACCAAAACTGCTTTGCCTCAACTGGAAAACAAGGAAGGATACATGGCCTGCATATGATCCACCATCTCCAATGTAGCTTCATCGGGCCCAAAGTGATTCCATTGAAATTTAACTTTCTATATTTCTCGATTCCAGAGCATGAGCATCTTTTCTTGCAAAATGCATTGTGGCTCTAGATGGAACTCTCCTTTTGGATCCACCTGCAATACAGAAAAATCAATAACATGATCAAAATATTTAACATATTTATTAAGAATGATATATGAAAAACATCATGGAATTTCACTGTGGAAGGAAGTGCAAGTCGATAGGGCACTGGTCCGATCCTCTCAATGATCCTGAAGGGTCCACAAAACCTTGGTGCCAGCTTGGCACACAATACAATCTCCAAGGGGATCTTCTTGGGATTAATAGACAAGTATACCTAATACCAAACCTAAAAATCCTTGAACAACCTATTCCTGTCTGCATAACTCTTCTGCCCATCCTTTTCTTCTTTCAAGTTTTTCTTGATCACCTACATTTCTTGTTTCATTTATACCAACATATCTGGTCCAATATGTACCCTGTTAACTGGATCACTACAACTGATAGTAGTGTTACAACTCCACCCATACAATGCCTCAAATGGAATCATCCTCAATGACTCCTCATACCCATTGTTGTAGGAAAACTCTACCAGTTGAAGGTTTGAGTTGAAAGGAAATTAGCAATGATGGAGAGGGTGAAAGGTGGCTTGGCTATGTTGCAGAAAAAAATGAATTTAGGCTTGACAAGATGATAAGTAATGTTGGTAAGGATCAGGCGATTATATATATTAGCTATTTGAAGAAACTTACTAATCGAATTATTCTGGTGTAGGGGAGAATTGCAAGGAAAATATTTTCTATGAGTAATGGAAGTGGAAATGATGATGAGGAGCTCAGGCGCAGTGGGAGTGTAGTGGAAATGGTTGACATATCCTGCAAGTAGGTTGTCAAGGAGATCAACTAAAACATGGTTGTTGTGTTTTCTCAGTTATTTTGTCTTGGGAAGGACATGGAGTTGATCCAAAAATAAATGGAACACTTGAATACTAGTGTTCTGAACCTGAAACATAAAGTGGATAGTATTGAATTGTGAGGGAGATGATTACTGTGGGGGTTCTGAAGGATATTTTTAGGCTCTATGAAGGCTCTAATCCAATGGAAGAGGGAAATTCTAATGCTACAAGTCAATAAATGCAACCTAGTTCTGGGAGGAGTGTGGAACTGGGCTTGCCATCTAAGGAAACTCAAGAATAATTCGAGCCTAGAAGTCGCATATAGTTGTTGTCTTAAAATTGTTTTATGTTTTTTCGGATAATTAATTACTGTGGAGTTTTTTTTTTAAATATATTGTGTGAAATATGTAAAGATTATATATATGAAAATTATAGGTAGCAATAGGGTCTCTTTATTTTTATATCTTCACAAATATGAGAGAGAGTTCTCCATGATTGTAAGGGACCTGGCCCATTTCTAGCTTTATTAATGAAAATTGCTACCTATATTTTTGAAATATATATATATATATATATATATATATATATATATATATATATATATATATATAAATATTATCAATAATAATAAATTATTCAAAAATACAATTTAAAAAATGAAATAACATGGTAAGAGAGACTGAAATACACTACAGATCCATTCAAATCATGGATTTTATCGAGTATGAAAAGGAATTAGATTTCTTAACTTGTAAATATTTTTTCAAGTTTCACATTCTAAAAACATGTTTGCATATAATGATATTTAATACCTCTCGACTCTTAGTAGATCCATGGTTACGATAGATCTATACTAGTTTAACCACACATTACGCTCAAGTCTTGACATCTCTTTCTCTCTCACACACATAACATTGAAAATTTTAAAACACTTTGGAAATATGTATATTCAACATAAAAGAATTCATCTCAAAACACCTTGTGAATAAGACATAATTTGTTTATTTTAATTATATTATAAAAAAATATAAAATTATACATAAATCATATAAAAAATATTTCGATGGTAATATAAAATAAAATAAAAAAATATTATCATAACAATTAAAATATTGATAAGATTTCTTATCAAATTCAATTTTCATATCAATAAAAAAGTTAATATGTATATTGTGTTGTAAATAATTTTACACCTATCCTATTTTTTTTTTTATGAAATATTGTAATGGTCATGTACATATAATATAAATATAATGATAAACCTCTCAAGATATTTTCCGTCCCTACCTCATCAAGGACTATAGCATTTTCCTCGTAGTCAAAGTGCGACGGCCCTGCATTATTTGTCTATGGTTTTGCAATTTTAACCAAAGCTTTAGGAAAATGTTGAATATTCATATTTTTTTTTAAATTCAAATATAATTTCCTAATTTTATAGAAATATTATTTCTAATTTTTATTGCCTTAATGAGCTCTAATGGCACTATTGACAGTGTAGTAAAATTTTCAACCAAGCGGGTCTCCCCGATGTGAAGTCCCAATTAGACCTCACACCATTTGGAATAGGAGCCCCATCTAGAGTATCGGCCCGGGTGCCATGTATTGTTATGAATTTTTCTTCACTACAAATTTCAACACAAGATATTAATGCACAAATATCTTCAAATTAGCAAGTGAGTATTCCTTGTGAATTTTTCAGCTGCGGAAAGTATCAAGGTACTTCTACCAAAAGGGAAGAGAAAAGTGGGCCCTTTGAAGACAAGTAATAGTAATAATCTAAAAAAACGCACATGAGCATATCTATAAGAATGAATCATTGATAAACTAGCTAAATAGTTCACAAGGAAGCAATGATTGTTAAAGAAAATACAACACACCTTAAACAAGATAAGTACCAAAGCCACCAAAATAGTTCAATTTCCTTAGTACAAATTAAAACAACATACATTGTAAACATTAAAAAAAAATTATTACAATATTCATGACATATGCATGAAAGTGTGTCGACTCACCGAGCTTCTGAATTAAGTAAAAAGTTCCAATATACATCAACACAATGAACACCACTAGCCCCAATAGTGGAGCATTAGAGAAATCACTTGCTCATCCAAAACAACTATCTTCCTCTCTAATTCCTCGTAAGAGGAGCCAAGGTGAAAAGTGATTCCATTGTACAATGGGGTTGTATATATAACAAATGTGGTGACCACTCACCTCCTTTGTGACTCTTGGACTACCCTCATGACTGTTTGACTTATCCATGACTCTTTGAATTCCTAAATGACTTTTCACATTACATGGATGACTATTGGATTTCTACTTTATATTAAATTTTTAAATATATAATTTACATAATCCACAGATGATGTGGCACATGGAGGTTCATGATAGGATATGAAATGACAATGATGACATAGACTGCATGAGGATGTGGCAATGAAAAATTTTCCTTCTTATTTCTTCTTTCTTTCTATCTTAACTAAAAAATGTATCCAATACTTCATCTTCATGAGATATATGCTTTGTTCTCCATATCAACCCTCCAAAGGGTTGTGAATCAAATTTAGTCTTCATGTGGTCTCGATATTTTATCTTATATTGTAATCTATTTATATTTCATCTTCTTGCCTAGTGATAATCTTATTTCATTAGCTCCTTAGGTGTCTTCTAGCATGGTATCCTTCTCCATCTCCTTCATCATCATCCTATCATGGAATAATAGAATACCTGTGACTAAAATCCACTCATGACAAGATGAAATAAGTCTCATAAAACCCTAGCCTAAGATGTTTCATGAAATCACTTGTTAGGGATGGAACTAGTGACTGATTGAGTTACTGACTTAGGGATTGTGTAGTTCCAGAGGCAAAGGTCCAAGATTGAGGCTTGAGACTACACAATTCATAGTTTAGGATGGATAGGGTCAAAGGATTATGCAGTTGAGGGACTCAACAACTCAGGTTGGTAGCTTGAGCCTTGAGACTGCATAATGTGTAGTTCTAGAGTCCTAGGTAGAGGAACTATGTAGTTGAGGGATTCAAGGGCTCGAGCTAGAGGTTTGAGGCTTGAGACTACACAGTGCTTAGTTTTCAGGGTTTGGGCTAAGTGACTGGACAGTTGGGGAACTCAGGAGGTCAAGGTTGAGGCTTAAATTTGCCTAATGTGTAGTTTAGACATGATAACAAGCTAGGATATTGCATACTTGAGGGGTTAAAGGTATCAAAGTTGAATCTTGAAGTTTTCCAATGAAAATTTCTGGAGGGAGAAGAGTCTCAAGGATCGTGCAATTGTGCAACTCAAGGTGTCAGGTTGAAAGCTTGAGGTTTGAAACTACGCAGCTCGTAGTTAAGGTTGACTGGGAGGAAGAAATTTAACAGTTATGGAGTCAAGGGTCAAGGCTAGGCACTGTGACTGTGTAATGTGCAGTTCAGGAAGGCTAAGTGAGGTCAAGTTGCCCGAGAGTGAATTTTTTTGGATGAGGCTAAGTGTGGAATCAGTAACACCAAAGTGATCAAGGATAAAACTTGAGCATGATCACACACTTAGAACAATGGAAGATGCAACATTGATCACTTATAATGCATGAGCAACCTACTTCCCTCAATGCAATGAAATTGCAACAACTTTCCCCAAGTGCGACACTAAAGGTACACTTTGCGACGACAATGATGACACTTGCGCAACAATGCATAAAACTTTGGGAATGAGTGTAAAACATGTATACATGACTAGAGGGACTCATAAACACCAAATTTACCCTTTGAAACAAACAAAAAATCCACTTTACTTGATAAGTGACACTTCTTATGCCAAAAGATGAAATTTTCCATATGAAGAGAAAAGTGTGAATGACACTTGCGATATATGAACGACGATAAAAATGGCACATGAAAGAGTGAAGATAACATGAAAAAAACACTAATTAAAGTGAAAGAAATAAAAAGAGACAGTTAAAATCATGAAATAGGCACTCGTGAAAGCGAAGGTGCACAAAAGTGACACTTTGAAAAACTCACTAAAATAGAATTACAAACATAGCGAAAAGTGAGAAAATTTCAATAACAATGCACACCGACTTTCGACATGTATTGAACATTACACATAAAATATCTTGGTGGATTGTGCTAGGCCTATTCAAGGTTGCATGAAGGAATGTTCTCATGAATTCATTACGTCTGAGCATGTGTGAGCAAGTGATCTGACACTTATAATCCAAGCAGGGAGCTCAAAGACTTAACAGAGTATCAACTGATCAAGAACTAGATATGGAATGAAAAATAGCAAGATCCATAGTATGCTCCAAAATTGAAGTATAGGAAAATTTTTAGAGGGTGTTTTTCACAGAGACAACAATTGGCGACACAAGGGTAGAACTCTAGCTTCACTTCCTTGGTAAATTCTGTGTGCAGGGCCTAGTTCTTCAGGTATTATTGACTCATTGTGATCAATCCATCTCCCCCACTTACTCTATATGTAAACACAATCCCCTACATTCCTTATTGGATTAACAAAAACATATTACCATTGATATCACAACATTTCCCCTTATTTATATTTTTTTATAGGACTTTGCATCAGTTCTTATTCATTTCATGGGTGGAAGAGGGATCCCATCTTATTGAGAGAAGAAGGGGTTGTTCCTTCATAGAAGAATACGTAAGACCTATGATATCAGTTTTCTCGTTTATATTTTCCCCTTGTTCTTCTATACTTTATTGGATCAACATGGAAAATAGGGTCTCTTTATTTTTATATCTTCACAAATATGAGAGAGATTTCTCTATGATTGTAAGGGACCTAGCCCATTTCTAGCTTTATTAATGAAAATTTCTACCTATTATATATATATATATATATATATATATATATATATATATATATATAGATATAACAAATTATTCAAAAATACAATTTAAACAATGAAACATTTAACATGGTAAGAGACACTAAAATCCACTACAGATCCATTCAAATCATGGATTTATCGAGTATGAAAAGGAATTAAATCTCTTAACTCGTAAATATTTTTTAAAGTTTCACATTCTAAAAACATGTTTACATATAATGATATTTGATACCTCTTAAATCTTAGTAGATCCATGGTTAAGATAGATCTATACTAGTCTAACCACACATTACTCTCAAGTCTCAACCTCTCTTTCTCTCTCACACACATAACATTGAAAAATTTAAAACACTTTGAATATATGTCTATTCAAAATAAAATAATTAATCTCAAAACACCTTGTGAATAGGAAATAATTTGTTTACTTTACTTATATTATAAAAAAATATAAAATTATACATAAATCATATAAAAAATATTTCAATGATAATATAAAATTAAATTAAAAAATATTATCATAACAATTAAAAGACTAATAAGACTTATTATCAAATACAATTTTCATATCAATAAAAAAATTAATATATATATTGTGTTGTAAATCATTTTACACCTATCTTAAAAAATAATTTTATAAAATATTGTAATGGTCATGTACATATAATATAAATATAATTATAAACCTCTCAAGATATTTTTTGTCCCCACCTCATCAAGGACTATAGCATTTGCCTCGCAGTCAAAGTGCGATGACCCTACATTATTTGTCTATGGTTTTGCAATTTTAACCAAAAGTTTGAGGAACATGCTAAACATTTTTATTTTTTTGTAAATTCAAATATAATTTCCTAACTTTCTAGAAATATTATTTCTAACTTTCGATTGCCTTAACAATCTCTAATGGCACTGTTGATGGTGTTATAAATTTTTTAACCAAGGGGGTCTTCCCGATGTGAAGTCCCAATTAGACTTCACACTATTTGGAATAGCAGCCCCATCCAGAGTATCGGCCTGGCTACCATTTTTCCAATGCACATTTTTGGAGGGAGAAGACTCTCAAGGATTGTGTAGTTGCGCAACTCAAGGTGTCAAGTTGAAAGCTTGAGGCTTGATACTGCGTAGCTCACAGTTAAGGCTAAATTGGAGGAAGAAATTGAACAGTTATGGAACTCAATGGTAAATTTTGGGCACTGTGACTGCGTAATGTGAAATTCAGGAAGGCTAAGTGAGGTCAAGTTGCCCGGGAGTGAAATTTTTTGAATGAGGCTAAGTGTGGAATCAATAACACCAAAGTGAACAAGGATAAAACTTGAGCATGATCACACACTCAGAACAATAAAATATGCAACATTTATCACTTAGAATTCATGAGAAACCTACTTCCCTCAATGTGATGAAATTACGATAAATTTCCCCAAGTGCGACACTAAAGGTACACTTTGCGACGACAATGACGACACTTGAGGAACAATGCATAAAAATTTAGGCATGTGTGTAAAACATGTCTACATCACTAGAGGGATTCATCAACACCAAATTTACCCTTTTAAACAAACCAAAAGTGCACTTTACTCGATAAGAGACACTTCTTATGCCAAAAGATGACATTTTCCATATGAAGAGAAAAGTGTGAATGACACTTGTGATATACGAATGACAATAAAAATGGCACACACAAGAGTGAACATAAAATGAAAAAAAACACTAATTAAAGTTAAATAAATAAAATTCAACAACCAAAAGCATGAAATACGCACTCGTGAAAGCGAAGGTGTGCAAAAGTGACGACCAAAAATATGAAAGAGGAACTCGTGAAAGCGAAGGTGCGCAAAAGAGACACTTTGAAAAACTAACTAAAATAGAATTACAAACACATCCAAAAGTGAGAAAATGACAATGACAATGCACACCGACTGTCGACATGAATTGAATATTATGCCATAACTATCTTGGTGGATTTTGCTAGGCATATTCAAGCTTGCATGAAAGAATGCGCTCATGAATTCATTACGGTTTGAGCATGTGTGAGCAAGTGTTCTGAAACTTAAAATCCAAGAAGGGAGCTCAAATACTTAACAGAGTATCAGTCAATCAAGAAGTGGCTATGGAATGAACGATCGTAAGATCCACAGTAGGCTCCAAAATTAAAGTATGGCAAAATTTTGGAGGGTATTTGTCGCAACGACAACACTTGGCGACACAATGGTAGAACTTCAGCTTCACTACCCTGGTAAATTCTTTGTGCAGGGCCTAGCTCTTCGAGGATTATTGATTCATCGTTCAGATCAATCCATCTCCCCCACTTACTTTGTATGTAAACAAAGTCCCCTTCATTCCTTCTTGGTTTAAAAAAAACATATGACCAATGATATCGTAACGTTTCAAGATAGGAGAAGGGTAATGTAGCATGCGAGATTTATATTTTTAGACTATATTTTTTCATCTATGGTGTTTCTATGCTACCGTCAGGCCTAGACAATATCCTAACAGAGTCACTTCAGGAACACAAACAATGATATGCTGCTAGTGAGCCCAGATAGTACCCCAGCGGAGTTGCTTTCTTTACCTCCCTGTGTGGGAAGCCTTTCTCTCCTTTTCCCCTTATTTATATATTTTTATAGGATTTTTCATGAGTGCTTACTCATTTCGTGGGTGGAAGATGGTTCCCTACTAATTGAGAGAAGAAGAGGTTGTTCCTTCATAGAAGAATATGTAAGGCCTATGATATTGGTTTGCTCGTTTAGATTTTCCCCTTATCTTTCTCTACTTAATTGGATCAAAATGGAAAACATTGAAACATAAATAACCAATCGTAGGGATCAGGCTTATAGAATATACATGGATATCATGGTTTGACACAGAGCTTTCCTTATGCAAGTATCTTATTTTTCATCAGAACATGATCAGCCAAAGGATAACCAAGATGGAGAAGAAGGATTGATGGTTAGACAAATGTTGCAGTGTCACAAATCCCTTTTCTATTTCTTTATTTTTTATATTGAGCCAAAGGGAACATCTTTCATGTGAATTCTTATTTAAAAAAGTATGAAATAAAATAAAATACATATCAAGAAAACAAAACCAAAAGGAAAAATCAAAAGGAGGCTAGACCAAATACACAGTGCGAGACAAATGCCATAAAACTAAAAAGAAACTACATAAAATGAGTGCAAAATGAACGTGTAGGTAAAATAATATGCACCTAGACCTACTAAAATAAATGGATAAGAGGTTAGGAATACATATAATGAAATTTCCAATGTAACCATCATAGCTTTTACCGACCTGCATTCACAAATATACGAGAATTAAAACAAATATAAACATTGTGCAAAGGAAAATATAATATCGTGAATAGCTTGCATAGAAAATTGAAGGTCTTATCTATCAGTAGAAAGATAGTTCATAGCCACTATTTCTAACCAGTTCACATTCTTACCTTTTCGATGAAAACAATCATTCAACAAACCTCAAAATATTCTTGCAAATTTTTCTTCATCTACACCGAAATCCTTAGCAAACATGAGGAAATATTAGAAATTTTTATTTCAATGGATATTTCCAGGTAAGATTGCTCCAACCATTCAGCTATTGGATCATAAAGTTCATGACATTCCTCTTGAAAACCCTAAAATTTTTGAAAAGATTAATTTTCAATTCGAGGCACAAGATTACGATGAGAATATTGCGAGGGAAAATGGATCTAATCATATTCAACCAGTATGTCAAGACAACGAGGACCTGGCATAACCATCAGCAAGTGTGAAATTTCCTCAATTGCTTGACAAGTACTTGAATAGTGAGATGTTAAACCATATAGATCAAAGGATATAAAACAATTGACATCGGATGTGTTGATTGGAAAGTTGTAGATTGAATGACAGTCATTAGAGACAGAATCATGATCATATGGGTTGGTTAAAGAATGAAATTCTCAGTTTTTTATTAATAAAGATGAATCAATTTTAACATTTTCACAGATTCTCTTCATAATAGAATCATCTTCCCCATGTGATGAGTGTAAAAAACCATTTTCTTGTAACTATATACACACTACACTAGCATCGTAATCATCAAAAGAAGTAAAAAGGAATGCTAGGATAGAAAACACATGAAACCATTCAAGGTAAAAAGAGTGAAGAAGAATTTGATTCATCAAATAATCCATGCATTCACTAACAATCAAGAGAATTTTAGGTGAGAAGAAGAAAAATATTAGCATCATAATATTCACAAGAAAGATTAGGAGCTTATTGTTTTCAAAACATTGTAAGAGGTATGACTCCTTTGGCCAAAGACAATCCTTAGAATAATTAACTTCACATTTCCATGCTTATGTGAGAGACACACTCTCCAAACCTGAGTTAGAAGTTAGAGTTTTGCATGGAGATGAATCAACTGAAATAGAAACTTGAATCTGATCAGAAATCGAATCTTGAAAGTTTGAAATATTATATTCGTAACACAAAACATATTTAAATAAGGAATTTACATCGAGTGAAACCATGCAAAAAGAAGATTTTTGTGAGAATAACCATACCTATCTTAGTTTGGGGATCTTACCAGAGTTGGGAGGTCCTAACATAACCATCAACGTAATTCGAAGTGCCTCAAATTTCTAACAGGTCTGTAACTTTTAAGGATTATAAAATTTCATTTTGAATATTGAATGTGATCATGCATGGTTTGAGGATGGATGCATTCACTAATTTCAATGAGGTCACTATTATTCGAATGGCTTCCATCTTTGTCATTGATTTGATCACATTCTACAATTTTGACAACTAGATTACTCAAGTCGGAATATTCTTCTGGTTGCAAATCTAGAGATATATGAATCGAAGAAATTTCATGAGAACGCTAATTTGAAGAGTTGCCTTCATGCAAAATAAGAGATAATATGGGATGGAAAGGATACTCAATGATCTTATTATTTTCCCTTTCATCATGGACAACCTTACTACGTTGTGTCAACTGAGAAGTTGACTCCTCTGATGAAGAACTTTAAGAGTGTGGAATATATTCATCACATTTAGATACATCGCAAACAGTAGATCACAAGGGATAGTGAGATTAACAAGAAGTTTCAACAATAACGTCTTCTTTGACTTAATCATATTTTATATCTATGTCTTTCAAATTAAAATCTTCATGAGAAACTGAAATATTAACTGGTGCACTTGGGCATTCATCATCGCTTACATCAATAGAATTATCACCATCAGAATGATTGTTTCCAAATACTATGAGTCTAAACAAACTGATTTCATTTGATTCATTAGCATGATTAACAAATTCAATATTATCCAAGAATGAGGAAACACCAACTTCACATGGAGGAATTTGAAAAAGAGAAGAAAGATTGAAATAATCTTCATATTCTTCCTCCTCTATTGGATAGATGTGATTACCTTGCATCTGTTTATTGCTCGTATTTAGAAGAGATGGATTAGGAAAATCAAGGGGAAAAGGGTCATGAGAAAGACATAGTAGAGGATGTCAGGCATCCAAATCATATTCAATACGATATTTTTTAGTGTTAATACCCACTTGAGGAATGGAAAAGCTAGTCTTCACTGCAGGCTTCATGATCAATTCCAGGATTTTCTTAATGGGATCTGAGTTATGAAAAGTGGAAGGAGGGTGAGAAGATGGATTAGGAATTTTATGTGAATATTTCCCAACTTTATTATCATCACTATGAGGTACCCTCATCATAACTGGAAAAGGAGGAGGAAAAGGAACAAAAGGAATAATAGGTTCCTCCTCTAAAATTAGAGGTGTCTCATGGTTTACAAGAGTTTGGGAAGAAGAAACACCAGATTGTTTGGATTCATCGTGCTAGGAGATATGAACCAAATGATCAAAATTTTGTTTGAAGAAATACCAATCTGTATCTTCCTCGGGAAATTCTAACAAAGGTGAAAGAATCGATTAGAGAAATCCTCAATTGATTCATCGGGCTTCAAAGTTGATTGATTAGTTTATAAACATATTGGTAACCATACCTATCAAATTCTAAATGGAGCTCCTCACCGAGATGGTTAAGATAATGAATGGATGCAGTGGCAGAGTGTCACACCATTGGCTAGCTCAACTTTCAAGGGTGAGGCAGAAAACAATAGGAGTCACATCTTCATAATAAATTTCATAGTATTCACAAAACTGAAGAAAAAGAGATGTATGCTTGGTAATGGATGTATCACCCTCATGATTAAACTTGAATTGAGACAAGTCATGAAGAGACTCATCAGGGATTGAAATATCACTAGGCGATAGGTTAGAAACAAACCCTAGAAGTATGATTTGAGGATGAGCCATTTACAATAAAAGATTCAAAACAAACTATTGTGGTAGATTCGACACACGGGTGTACAAAATCACATGAGTTTATATAATGTGGTCTTTTCTCTAAACCATAAGTAACAGGCAATATTTGGGGGGAGCTCAGAAGTATAAAACTTAAATTAATTAATACACTAAAGTATGCTCTGTTAAAAAAGTAAAACTAAAAACACAAAAAGAAGCTATATAGAGAGTTCCAAACAATAACAAGGTAAACAATGGCTCGATGGCCTTCTTCTTATTGAATTCTTGGAATGAATACAAATCTTACTCACTTGCCAAAGGGCCTAGGCAGTGGCTCTAGGACCCAATGCAAGGATGTTTGTCCTTCAAGTTCTGCCTTCTGACGCAGTTCAACTCTCTCTCTCTCTGCTGCAATGGGCCGAGATTGTTGGTTGGCCAAAAATCGAGTCCTCTTCTTCAGCTCCTGCTCCTTGGGTCACACAAGACACTGGTGTTGCTTGGGAAACTTTGGCCAGCATAAATTTGTGATCACCCATTGTTCATCTCTTTGAGGGTTTATATAGGTGAGCTTTCAAACCTCCTTCCCTCCCTTGGTACATGGTGGATGGTGACCCAAGGGAGGGGCGTTATTCCATTGTGTGTTGAAATATGCTTTTGTGTGCTCACACAAGGCCTAAGGAGGTGTTGGTGCTGCCCTTAGGCGGATTTCACATAAGGAGAAATTGTCCTTTTCTTGCTTGTGGTCTCGAAAAGTGAATTTTTGCTACTTCCAGGAATGCATGCTTATTGGGCTCCAGTTCGCGCAGAAGGCACTCTTTTCAAAGGAAAAAGAGTGCATTTGAGCATTTATGACTAGTTCAAATTTTATTTGATCAAAACCTTAGAGATTTAAAATATTTTTTGATTCCATAATGTATCCTTGTCCTGTAAATCCTTAGGCTCGACATTAATTGATGTCATTTTCTGTTGTACGATTTTCCAATGTTAACACAAACACAACAAGAAAAAATTCTCATTTGGCCCTCCTAGTGCCATTTTGTTCACAGTGCTGGAAATCTGTCAACCATGGGGGTCTCCCCTATGTGAATTCTCAATTAGACATCACACCATTTGGAATAGGCACCCCATCTGGAGTAATGGCATGGAAACCATGTATTGTTATGGATTTTCCTTGGCTACAAATTTCAACACAAGAGAGTAATGCACATGTATCTTCAGATCAACAAGTGAGCATGTCGTATGAAATGTTCAGCTACAGAAAGTATCAAGTTACTTCTCCCAATCTACAAGTAAAAAAAATAGTCTACAAAAGTTACACGAGCATATATATAAGAATGAATCATTGATTAACCAATAAAATAGTTCACAAAGAAGTAATGATTGTTAAAGAAAATGAAACACACCTTTAAGAACATACGTATAAAATCCACCAAAATAGTTCAATATTGTTAGTACAAATTAAGACAACACACATCATAGGCATTCAAAGAAAAGACTTACAATATTGGCAAGATATTCATGAAAGTGTGTCGGTTAAACGAGCTTCTGAATTAACTAAAATTTTCCAAGATACATCAAGATAGTGAACACCACTCGCCCTAATAGTGGAGTATTGGAGCAATCACTTACTCCTCCAAAACAATTAATTTCCTCTCTAATTCCTGGTAGGAGGAGACAAGGTGAAAATTAATTCCCTTGTAAAATGGGGGTGTATACATAAAAAATGGGGTGACAACTCACCTCCCTTGTGACTCTTCGAGTACCCTCATGAATCTTTGACTTCTCCATGACTCTTTGACTTCCTACATGAATTTTCACATTACATGGATGATTCTTGGACATCCACTTTACATTAAATTTTTCAATAAATAATTTACATAATCCGCAGATGATGTGGCACATGGTAGCACGTGACAAGATAGGAAATGACACTGATGACATAGACTGCGTGATGATGTGGCAGTGCCAAGTTATCCCTCATGGCACTTATTGCTTTATGTATTCAATAAGAGATGTATCCAATACTTCATCTTCATGAGATATATGTTTTGTTCTTCATATCCACCCTTCATAGGGTTGTGAATCAGATGGAGTCTTCATGTGGTCCTGATCTTTGATCTTATGTTGTAATCCAATGTTCCTTCACCTTATTTCCTCAACTCCTTAGGTTTCTTATAGCATGGTCTGCTTCTCTGTATTCTTCATCATCATCCTGTCATGACATAATAGAATACCTGTGACTTCAATCCACTCATGACAAGACGAAATCAGTCTAATAAACCCCTAGCCTAAGATGTTTCATGAAATTACTTGTTAGGGCTGGAGTTGGTGACTGATTGAGTGACTAACTTAGGGATTGCATAGTTCCAGAGGCCAAGGTCCAGGACTGAGGCTTGATACTACACAATGCATAGTTGAGGATGGAAAGGGTCAAATGATTGTGCAGTTGCGAGACTCAAGGACTTAGGTTGGAGGCTTGAACCTTACGTTTATGCAATGTGCAGTCATTGCAGGAATTTTGAGGTATGAAATGGGCCTCCTAAGAAAAATGTACAACCAAAATAAAATTTATAAGTACCAACAGGATTCAAGATGATGATGTCAACCATGGGGGATGATTCACCATTTTTTAAGTAAAAGGGTAAAAATATTAAAAAATAATAAAATAAAAAAACTACTTTTTCAACTCATATTTTCAACCTATCTCCCAAAGTTTTTACTCAAATTTCGAGCGAGAGTAATAATTGGATGCAAAATTTAATTCCTCATCCAAGGAGTACCCATGTTGCTTACTTTCGATGGACCCTGCTATGCGAAAAATGAGAAATACATGAAAAAACGTGATTGCAATCATGATTTTCCTGTATTTCTCATTTTTCGTGTAGTAGGGTCCATCGAAAGTATGCAACATGGGTACTCCTTGGATGAGGAAGTAAATTTTGCATCCAATGAATAATCCTACTCGAAATTTGAGTAAAAACTTTGGTAGATAAGTTGAAAATACGAGTTGAAAAAATAGTTTTTTCTTTTTTCCCTCTAAATTTGATAATGTCATCAAATATTATCTTATTATTTCCACTATTATTTTATAATTTCCTTAGGAGGCCCATTTTAGACCTCAAAATTCCCCTAATGTATGGAGGCATGGGAAGAGGAAATGCGCATTTGAGGGAATAAAGGACTCAATATGGAGGCTTGAGGCCTGAGACTGCGCAGTGCACATTTTTGAGGACCTGGCCTAAGTGACTGCACAATTGGGGAACTTACGAGGTCCATCCTAAGGCTTGTAGTTGCTAAATGCGCAGTTGAGATAGGAGAAAAAGCTGGGAGATTGTGTAGTTGAGGGGTTCAAGGGCTCAAGTTTGAGGATTGATGATTGAAGTTTCCCAATGCGTAGTTCTGGAGGGAAAAAAATCTCAAGGATTGTACAGTGGTGCAACTCAAGGTGTCAGACTGAAAGATTGAGACTTGGCATTGCATAGTGCATAGTTGAGGCTAACTGGGAGGCACAAATTGTATACCTTTAAGGCTAACTGGGAGATCAAGGGTCAATTCTAGACACTGTGACTACGCAATGTGCACTTCCAAGAGGCAAGGTTGGGGATTGAGGGTTAAGACTGTGCAATTCATATTTCAGGAAGACTGAGTGAGGCCAAGTTGCGAGGTAGTGAAATTTTTCGAATGAGGCTAAGTGTGGAATCAATAAGACCAAAGTGAACAAGGACAAAACTTGAGCATAATCACACACTTAGAAAAATTGGAGACACAAAATTGATCACTCATAATACATGAACAACAAAATTCCTTCAATGTAACAACTATCCCCAAGTGCGACACTAAAGGTACACTTTGCGATGAAAATGACGACATTTGCACGACAGTTCTTAAAAAATTGGGAATAAGTGTAAAATAGGTCTAAATGACAAGAGGGACTCATCAACACCAAATTTACTCTTTGAAATAAACCAAAAATCCACTTTACACAATATGTGACAATTCCCATGCCAAAAGACAACATTTTCCATATGAAGAGAAAAGTGTGAGCGACACTTGCAATATGCGAACGACGATAAAAGTTACACATGTCAGAGTGAAGAGAAAAAGGAAATAAAACTAATTAATGTGAAATCAATCAAAATACATAGTCGAAAACATGAAAGAGACACTTATGAAAGTGAATGTGTGCAAAAGCGAAAGTTTGAAAAAGTCACCAAAATAGAAGTACAAACACAACAAAAGTGAGAAAATATCAATTAAAATGTGCATTGATTGTCGACATGAATTTAACATTACACATACATTATCTTGGTAGACTGTGCTAGGCTTGTTCAAGCTTGCATGAATGTATGCGCTCATGAATGCATTGCAGTATGAGCATGTGTGAGTGGGTGACTTAGACACTTACAATCCAAGTAGGGAGCTCAAAGACTTAAGAGAGTGTCAACTGACTAAGAAGTGGCTACAGAATGACTAATTGGAGTATCCACAGTAGGCTCCAAAATTGTAGTATAAGAAAAAATTTGGAGGGTGTTTGTCGTAGCGAAAACAAGGACATAATTCCCCCAGTGGGAGGGTGTTTAAGTTTGGTATTTATGACTGACCGACAATTAATTTAAAAAAAAAAAAAAAATGAGTGGCCATTTCGTAGGTGAGTGCTCCGACACTAACAATGTTATGTTACTGCTCTACCCAAAACTGATGTGGTTTTAGGTCCTCTGTTATGCCCAGAACTGACGTGGTTGCAGATCTTTTACGTAGGAAACGATGGGGGGCAGCGGGGGGTGATTAACAAGTGTCCAATTAATATAATATTCATTGTGTAAAGATTTCACTATGCATAAGTGCAGAAATTTCATTGTGCAAAAGCACTTATAATAATGACAGAGTTGAGAAGTTGATGATGGATCTCTTATACACATCTCTATGCATTTATGATATGTCATAGATTCTTGTGAGAGTAAGTCTTTGGTTTCTCCTCACTCAATGCAATAAAGCGAGATAATAGATATGGTTTCACCTGCAAATATAGTTGAAGGACAATGACCGAGAGAGGAGGTCTTGAGTACCAACACTAGCAAAAAAAGTGAAAAATACAAGCTCCAAACCAATACCAAGGTTGGTGTGGGTATTCTCTCACATAGTTATTATAGACATAAATTTATTGTTTTCTACTTTTAATGACCTTATGTGGTACTTTCAACATTGATTGGGAGTGGTGGAGAGAACAGTGAAAAATTAGCTAGTTTCGAATTCTCCACCAAAGTGTCGGAGAAATTCAACAGTGTTTTTTTTTGTTGGGGAGATTGTAGTGAAACTTTAAAAAAAAATTACAGGAAACTTGTAAAGAAGGAAAAAAATAGATATGTAGGTCTATTAGATCCTCCACATACATCATATGCTTTGAAAATTCTATAATTAGAATGGATTTTTTTGATACAAAAAATAGCATGTTAGAGAATGGTATTAGCAATTGACATGCTTTCTTATATTTAAATACGAATAGTGTCTCTTACTGAGAGAAAATATGGATGTATTATGGAAACTGGGCATTGGTGTGGATATAAAATATAACATTGATCTTGAACAAATATCCTTTCAAATTTTAACAAACTTTGGGAAGTTATAGCATAATGTTGCATTACATGGAGGATGGCATTCATAGACTTGTGGAATGCAGACTCCTCCCCTAACGTTGCGAGGTTATTATTTCCCAAACCTGTGCAAACACTACAACTTGAATCCATTGGGAGTGTGCCCCTATTTTGGTCATTCAAGCTTGTTCGAGTGCACAAGTTGTAAATACCCCCGAACTTCCTGAAATTTATTGTGGGCCCTCTTGGTGTTTGAGGCTTCTTGTTTGTTCTAGCCTCGAGTCTCATTCAAGCAACAACAAAGAAAGTATGGACCCTGAATCCCAAGCATTCATGAGTGGATCAAGTATGAAAGAGGGAGGAGAATTATCCATGGTTTGACACTCCTTACAAGTTTGTCATTATCACGGTAAAGAACTACAATTTTTCATATATGTGTGATATCGTTTATCATTGCAATGTGTGAAGTTCAATTTGAATTTTCCTTTTAGTTTTATAACTTTCAGTTGTTTTTCTTTAGGTTGGAGGCTTCATTCTCGCATTGAAATAAAGAAATGGTTTTAGTGAATTAAATTGTCTATCTTCAGTGATATTTTACAATTTTCAAGAATTTTTAGTAGCCATACCTGGTGTCTACCTCCCAAATTATCATTTACCTTCCATGCTTAATTCATTGTATATAAATTTTGAGCCTTGGGGTTATGGTGTTCTTACATTACTCTATTTCTCGTTGCCTTTTTTCCACCAATCTTCCCCGATTTTGACGATTTCATCATCATTATCATCATTTACCGCAAGTTTTGATTTTTGTGACCAATTTTTGAGGGGAGAGGCTTAATCTAGAACCCAAATAAGGGAGATGTGTAAGTTTGTTCATCCGTACTCAAGTTTTTCCATTTTGAAAAGTTTTTTTCTTTCCCAATTCGAATTTTCCTTTTAGTTTTAGAACTTTCAGTTGTTATTCTTTAGGTTGAAGGCTTCATTCTCACATTGAAATGAAGAAATGGTTTTAGTGAATGAAATTGTCCAACTTTGGTGAGATTTTATAGTTTTTAAGGATTTTTAGTAGCCATACCCGGTTTCTACCTCCCAAATTCTCATTCACCCTCTCAGATTAATTCATGTCTATAAATTCTGAGCTTTGGGGTTACGATGTGCTTACATGACTATATTTCTCACTACCTTTTTGCCACCAAGAATCCCCTATTTTGATGCTTTCATAGTCATTTATGGAATTTTTTTATTTATGTGACCAATTTTTAAGGGGAGAGGCTCATTCTACAACCCAATATGAGGGAGATGTGTAAGTTTGTTAGTCTTTCAGAGTTGACACATGCCCTTTTAAAATAAAAATAAAATATGGTCTAAATAATATTGGCTATAAAAAAATGAATATGTTTTAAAGTAATTAGAAGTAAAAAAATGTGTAAAATGTTTATGTATATATTGCGAAAAATGTTTTTATAAATCAAACACTTATTTGGTGAAATTACACATTTTATTTTTCACTCTAAGAAAATTTACGTGTAAAGAAATTTGATCCTTCTAGACCGTTCATGTTAGATCTGGATAGATCTATATTGGTAGTAGGCATACCTAATTTATGCCTCCTAAATTCTCATTTACTACCTCACCTTAATCCATTGTCCATAAATTTTGAGCCTTGGACCTAGGGTGTGCTTATTACTCTGTTTGTCGCTACCTTTTTTCTACCAATAATCCTTGAATTTGATGCTTTCCTAATCTTTTAGCTGCAAGTTTTAATTTTTGTGACCAGTTCAATATTGCAGATTTCTAATTCATCAAACATTTTGTGCAAAAGACTTTCGAATTGATTCTTAGGAATTGTACTCAGTAAAGTTTCTATAACGCTCCCCACCCACGATATGGTCTCGACCTCAGCCTGACAAATCTGAAGCAGAAGGATGATGGGCCTATTAAGATTGAGGATATATTCGAGACAAAAGGAATGATAGAGAAATGAAAAAGAAACTAACTAATTAATCCACACAAGTCAATACACACAGATTTACATGGTAAAACGTTGGAAAGGTGTCAAGGAAACCTCCACGGGGCAAGGGATTGGAAACTCTATTAATCAAGAGTGATTCTCCATAGGTTACAAGCCTCTTAGGACATCCCAATTTAACATGGGATACTTCGTTACATAACTGCCTCTTCATTATAAAACTGACTTTCTAGTAAATTCCATTAATTACAAGATTAGTTGCCATATTTCAACAAGCTCCACCTTGACAACAATTTTCCTAATCCCTTGCCCATGCCCATTCATCATTTCTTCTGCAAGCCAAGAGAAGTAAGACACCATCTCAACTTCTCTACTATAACTAGCTTCATGAATATGTCTGCATGATTTTCCTGTGTACGGACCTTCTTGAGAACTACTTTGCCGCCATCGATTACATGTCTCACAAAGTGATACCTTACATCAATGTGCTTGGTCTTGCTGTGATAGGTTGGATTTGTAGCCAAATGAATAGCACTTTGACTGTCACAAAACAAATTCACTTTCTCCTACATCCTTCCAATCTCTTCAAGCAGGCCTTTTAAGCAGATTTCCTCTTTACAGACATCTGAATTAGCTATATACTTTGCTTCAGTAGTAGACAAAGAAATTGTCTCTTAAAGCTTTGACATCCAGCTTATTGCTCGACCTGCAAGAGTAAAAACATAACATGTAGTAGACCTCCTTTTTTCCAAATCACCTGCATAA
The DNA here is from genome assembly GCA_034641835.2 of Pinus albicaulis. Lineage (NCBI taxonomy): Eukaryota > Viridiplantae > Streptophyta > Pinopsida > Pinales > Pinaceae > Pinus > Pinus albicaulis. The sequence goes on from JAXQQM020089726.1 coordinate 231,245, forward strand.
TCAGCATCGACATATCCTCATACTAAACCTTCACGACCATCAAAGCTAATGCAATGGTCACTTGTGCCTCTCAAATTCCAAAGCACCCATTTCACTGCTCTCTAATGTTCTCCTAGATTTTCCATGAACCTGCTGACAACTCCAACTGCATGTGAAATTTCAAGTCTTGTAGATACCATCGCATACATTAAGTTGCCTACCACATTTTCATATGGTACATAATATATATACTTATTTTCTTCATTAGTTCTAGGAATTAAATACAAAGAAATGTTAAAATGGGAAACTAATGGAACATTAATAGGTTTCACATTGTTCATACCGAAATTTTCATTCTATTGTGATAATCAAAGCTTACCATTCTTCCTGTCCTTGTGAATCTCCCTGCCCAAGATATGTTTTGCCGCTCCAAGATCCTTCATATCAAAAATCCTACAGAGTTGAGCCTTTAACATGTTGATTTCTTCCATGCTTTTGCTTGAAATAAGCATATCATCAACATACAACACCAAGATAATGAATATGCCATTGAAACTTTTGAAGTATACACAATGATCATAGTCACTTCTGATAAAATTCTGGCTCACCATGAAGGAGTCAAAATTCTTGTACCATTTCCTGGGCGACTGCCTCAGGCCATACAATGATTTCCTGAGCTTGAAAACTAATCTTCTGTTGCAACCTTATACAAAACCTTTTGGTTAATCCATATATATATCTTCATCCAAATCACCATGAAGGAAGGTTTTTTTAACATCTAACTATTCTAACTCAAGGTCAAGTGATGAAGTTAGTGCTAACATAGTACGAATAGAAACAAGTTTAATGACTAGTGAAAAAAAATCATGAAAATCAATACCTTCAACCTAAGAATACCCTTTTGCAACCAGCCTCACCTTATACCTATCAATACTTCCATCAACTCTTATCTTCAACTTGAAGACACATTTGCACCCAACAACACTTCTCCCTTCAGGAGGTTCTACAAGATCCCAGGTATTTTTCTTGGCTAAGGAATCCATTTCTTCTTCCATAGCCTTTTTCCATTTCTTGCTATCTGCATCATCCACTTCTTCCTGATAACAAGAAGGTTCCCCATCCTCAGTAATCAATGTAAAAGATGAAGCAGAATCTTCATACTTTTTGGGTGTTCTTCTTTCCCTTGTAGACCTTCTTAGAGTGACTAGTTGTTGAATTGGTTCTGGAATTTCTCAAGTTTTCTTTGCTTCTTCAACTTTTTCATCAGAAGTATCTCCTTCCTCTCAACTTTCTAAAAAAAAATTTAGTCTCTAATTGAATTTGTTGTTTTGGCGATACTTGTTCCTATTCAAATTTTCCAACATCTAATTTTAAAAGAGAAGATTCATCAAATGTTACATCTCTAGTAATGACTATCTTTTATGAAGAGGGATCCCACAACTTGTATCCTTTCACTACAAAATCATACCCAACAAAGACATAATAGTTCGATTTTGGATCTAAATTTGAATTTTGATTCCTAGGAATAAAAGCATAGGCATCACAACTAAAAATATTCAAATGTGAATAATCACAATATTTAACCGACCAAACTTCTTTAGGAATTTTATAGTTTATGGAAACCGAAGGTGATATGTTAACTAAATAACAAGCAGTAAATACAAGTTCTGCCCACAACTCCTTTGGCAAGTTAGCATTGTTGGTCATGCTTCTGGCTCTTTCCATAAGAGTCTGATTCATACGTTCGGCAATGCCATTTTATTGAGGAGTATAAACAACAGTTTTATGTCTAACAGGGCCAACGTGCCAATGAGGGTGTCAAGGTGGACGGTGTGTTCTATAGTTAACCATCGCATGGAGATCTAAGGGAAGAAGAGAGTAACGAGGGGAACTGTTGTGTGTTGAAACAAGAAAATAACGTAATTTGAAAGTGAACCAAAGCCCTCTAAATGATTTGGAAATCAAAGTTGGGATCGTATTAAGTTGTGTGGAGTGTGGAGAAGTTGATTATGCAAGGATGTGGAGAAAACACATTTTCATGCACTTCCCCATATGAGTTGTCTTTTCCACTAATAATAATTATTTTCTATAAATTATCTTCTTCTTTTTTTGTATATTTTGTAGTACCTCTCTATTCATTCATCTAATAAAAATAACAACCGATTATATACTTGGTAGCCTCAACCTACCCGTAGGAAACTAGGTCCATTGGAAACCTCAAAGAGTTATAAGCCAACCAAAATTGGAATAGTTTAAATCTGTCTCTAGCTACCTTAATAGGTCTATTATCTACTACATCTAGTGACATATAAACAAAATAAATGCTATCCGCTCTTTTCATATCAAACAAAAAACAAGAAACATCTCAACTCATTCATCTTATGATTTGATGAGTTCCGAATCCTTGACAGTTGACACGGGCATATCAACTTGGTTCATGCTATGGAGTTGTCCTTCTATTCGACCAATGCATACATTCTGATGATGTTGCTGGAGGTAAATTTCCTAGATATCCCTTTGCATTTATATTAATATGGAGGCTACCTTCAGGTCTCCTGCTACCACTTGAACAGTGACAATGGCTTTAGCCATTAAACACTTCATAGTCCCATATATATGAATAGGATGCTTAAATAATGACAGTCTTCCTCTAGTATTCCCAGGGTCAGTGAGCATCAGATCCATCTCGTCATCAAGGATGTATTCCTCCACTTTAGCTTTAAGGTCTTGTTCCCATCTAGAAATCAAGGATTTTACGTGACGAGGTGTCCCCACTCCATAGGCATGGAAGAGGTTATGCATAATTTCCTTGCTAGGTTTCCTGCCCCTTTTACTAGGCCCCACTTTTTGTTTTCCTTTGTCCTTTCCTTATCTTTTCCCAACTTGTGCTTTCACCATTTTTGTTTGAGGCTGGTCTCCCAGCAGCTAAACGTTCACCCAAATCCACACCAGGTTTCTCTCCTGACGTGCAAAGGCTTGAGGGTGAGTGATCCAGGTGGATATTGGTGGCCACCCACCTATTCCATTTTGACCCCCACCATCGGTTCTTTCAATTTGGCACTTCAACACAACTTACTATTTTTAAAAGGTTTTTGGGTCCTAAACTTCTGGAGACGTTTTGGGGCCCTAATGATCTAGGTGGATATTGGTTGCCACCCACCTATTCCATTTGAAATGCCACCATCGGTTCTTTCATATTTTTAGTTTTAGCACAACTTACTATTTTTAGTATTTTTTCGGGTCCTGAACTTTTAGAGCTGTTTTGAGGCCCTAAACGAAGTTTTTTGGGAAAACCGGGAGCAATATGGGTTCTTTTGGGGAATTTTGAAGTCTAAAATAGGCCTTATAAGGGAAATGTACAATCAAAATTCAATTTATGATAACAAATCACATTTTAGGAGATGACATCATCCCCAAAGGTTGAGGTGGCATTGCTAGAGTTAAAGATACTTACTTGTCACATTCTCAATGGTGGATAAAAACTCATGGTTAACCATGGGAGTGCTTTAAGTACTTTTAAAGTCATAAATTAAAGTACTCATAATAAAGGTCATTTCACATTTTTTGAATAAAACATTATTATTGTCATTTAATGTTTTTGAAAGGATCAATGCATATCCCTACACAATCTTCATGTATTTACACATTTTTCAATAAATATTATATTTTATATTTTTATATTTTTATTTTTAAATTATATAATCATCTCATTTTTTTTAATATTACAATTTCAAAATAATTATAAGTTAATATATATAGATATGTATTATAAATATGAATAAAAATAAATAAAAATGGAACCTTGTAATTTTAGGATAAATTAAATCTATGAATAATAATATTATAATATTAATAACAATACCGACATATTAAAGTTATAAAAAAAATGTATATTAGTTTCGTATGATGAAAACAATAGATCAGTTTGGTATGTTGAAAAAAGGTATTTTAGGTTCAAAATAGTTTGGGGAAAAAATATCTAACATTTCAATGTATATAAATCTTATATTATACTTGTAAATATAAATTAAATCTATTTCAATACTTTTTTTTCTTTAATTTTAAATAGAATTTAATTCATTTCATTATGATTATATTAATATTATATATTATTATTTATAATATTATGAAAAATAATCTAAATGTTATACAATATATATTATTTATTATTTATTATTATGTTATAAATTAAATCAATTCAATATGTAATATAAAATTAATACATAAAATAATATATTACATTTATTATATTATATTATTTGATTTTTATATAGTATATTAATTATATGTTATTATATAATTTAAATAATATAAATTTTAATTAATAGCACACTATATAATTAAGAATTTATGAATTTAATATAAGTTATTTAAGTACAAAGGACAAATGCATTATTCGTTCAATGGTAATGATTTTTTCTTAAAAAACTAGTTATTATTTATAGTTACATCAATACAATTTTTTTATTAACTTTATTTTGGTACAACTTTTTAATTGAATTTAACCATGGTTACATGGATTGTGATGCAAAAAGTGAATTACAAATTCATAAATATTATTTTATTATTTCCTTAGAATGTCCATTTTAGACCTCAAAATTCCCCTAATGCATGGACCGATGTTACACACACCAAAAGTTATACTCCTCGGATAGATATCTCTAACGAGGTATTTAGCGTGTCAAACAGAGATTGTATGTCAAAGTTACGTCCCCTGAAGTTGAAACATCAATTTACCCAAACGAGGCCCATAGTTTTGGTGCTTCATCTCCTAGGGTTAAGTTTTTGGATGTTTAGGGTTTTCCATTGTTTCTCAATAATAAACATGCCCTTGAGCCTCATTGTAACACAATTCAGAGGCCTGTAGTTGCCACATCTCTTCTCAGAGATAAGCTACCAACACCCTATCTAGTTTTTTTCCATTATGTATGTAAGAATATTTCTATTACTTGATATTAATGAAATGAAGTATTATTTCCACTGCATCTCTGTTCTTATGTTTGTTTTTGTATATTTTTGTGTTCCTACGTAAATTCGGATAAGTGGTATCAGAGCGGTCTACTCTTTCTCTATTTTTCTTTGCATGTTCCCAACGAGATCATGGTATAAGTAGTTAGGGCTTGATCTGGTCGAACCCCTGCAAGATCAGCCTCACAAACCCCAACGACCTCCCATGGAGGAAGAAAAGAAATATGAGGGAGCAGGAGATCCTATCAAAATATTTCTCGAGGAGGCCCTCGAGAAATAAAGCAACACGATGATAGATGACTTTGCTCAGATCCATCAACGGCTTCCCACCTACGGTGCATTTGCATCCAACAACCACTCTGGAGGTGCCACTCCCTTCAAGGTATGAGTAAAATTTGACATTCTTGTATTTGAAGGACATATAGATGTAGACGTTGTAGATAGATGGTTGAATTTGTTGGAAGGTTATTTCTCGGTCCATGATTTATCTGGCCGAAAAGAGATTATTTTTTCACTCCTCAAAGCCGCCCCCCCCCCCCATGTCAAGGACTCGTGGGAAACCTACTGTGAGAAAAAGGACGAGGGGGAACCCTCTCTGTTCTCAGTTGCACCCACTTGGAATTCGTTCCGAGATGGCATGAAGGAATAATATTACCCCGTGGGGAGCTATGAGGAAAATTACATCCAATGTACCACGTTGCGGCAGCAAAGAGATCAAGATGTGCACGAACTGACGAATTTGTTCCATACCCTACGCACAAAGTTGGGTATTAAAGATTCAGAGAGACATTTTGTGCTCAAGTACCGTAGATATCTAGACAAACACATTTAGGAGGAAATGGAGTTCCTCGTCATTACCTCATTTGGAATGGCATATCGCTATGCCGCCAAGATTGAGCATAAATTTAAGCAGAAGAAGAAAGACTTTGGATCCGTGAATCCAAAGCTCGGGAAAGGTGCCCTTGAACCACAGAACAAGGGGCAAAGCCAAAGCGGGACAACTCAGAACAACACCATAAATCCAAAGAAGGAAATTGGGAAGTGGTGTGAATTTCATAACAACCCCCTCACAACACAAACGAGTGTCAAGCCAAATAGTCGATGGTGGCTGAACTGAAGGTACCCGAATCAGATGCATGTTCTAATCCTGAGCCAGAACCAGACAAGGGAGATGACAAAGGGAAGCAGATCATTCATGTAGACCCCAATGCTATTGTTTCTGTTAGGGTCCTATAATAACAGGGTTAATAAAATTTTGAATTGACTTTGATAAGTCTTGTAAATATGTACATACCTTGCTTTCTGAAAGTTGTTTTCCCATATTTTGAAAAAATGAAAAATAATAAAAAATCAAAAAGAGGGTAAAAAGTCCTAAAAGAAAAATAAAAGGACTTAGAAATATATAAACCCCAAAAGAAAAGAAATAAGACCTAAAAGTGAGCAAGTCCAAATGCCACTACTTTTACTTTTACTACAAAGAATAATGATTATGTGTAGAGTGTCAATAAATTCCATAATCCATGATCAGTTAAATAGTTTAATCTTAACTTTTCATGTTTCAATTTCATGTTTTAGATAGAGAATAAACATTTGTCAAACAGTTTAAACTTGGCAAATCAGTAGATAGGTAGAGAATAATGAGGAGTTCAACAGTTTAATCAGAGCCCTTAGATGAAATAAGGTAGATCTAGATAGTTTTATTCTTTGAAAGAAACTATTTTAAGGTTGTAAGCCTAAATGCACCTGCAAAATGAAGAAAAAATATTAGAAATAAAAGTTGGGTAGGTAGAAATCAGTGGAGCAATCATGTAAATAATACATCATCAGGAAAAATCACTAATTTCCCCTCCCCTATGAGTATTCAGTATTCTAAGCTATCAGTCAAACAGGCTCAGAGAATTTCTCTAACTTTTGTTAGGACCGGACCCAAGGCTCTATGACTGGTTAGTTAAAAATATTTAGTTCTTATGCTAAATCCTCATTTATCATCATTTACCCTTCATTCATGTATTAAAACCCCTTTTTCCTAAGTAAAAACACATTCTTACTTAGTAAAACTGTAACCCTAGAATAATTAACTTCATCCCTTCATAAGCATTCATAAAAACCCACAAAATCACATTTATTCTAAGTATTAGTGAAAGAAATATGAAAATGAGCAATGCTTGATTATTATACTATACTTGGAGATAATATGCATTTTTTCTTTATTACACTACCCTTTCATATTAACCTTTAACATATTTTATTAAATCCCTAAGAAATACCCTTCCTTATTTATTAATTTCATTATATCTAAATACCCCAAAAAACACACTATTATAAACTTTTGACCAAAGTCTATTATCCCATGTGCGTAAATGAAAAACCCAAAATCTAAGGCCCTTTGGTCTAAAAAAATTATCATTATTCTAATGTATCCCACCCTATATTTTTTAAACTATTGAAAAAGTTTGAAAACTATATAAATACAATATATAAACCCACCCGCTTATGTTTTATTAAAAAAATTTATTAAATGTTTTAAATAAAAAAAATGATTAAACCCGCATATACCATCCTTAAAACATATAATATATGTTTTATAACATTTACCCCTTGGCCATATTATAAAGGTTTTAAACACATCATAAGCCCCCGCCACATATTAACCCTTCCGCTGCATATAATTAGACCCGGTCCCACCTTTCCATTTCAATGCAATTCCCAAACAAATCCTCACTGTTCGCTTTAAACTTCTTGATCCGACGGTTGGAGGACAATATCGCATGAAAAATATGCCCAACCGTCTAACAACCAAAGCCACGTGAAATAGGCAGTTTTGTATCGACCCCTCCCCTCCACGTGGCTTCTCTTAATTGGATCGCGTTGGTTTCTTTTAAAACCACTTACCACTAAAAATGTACGCGATAACCAGCTCAGTTTTCATCTATTGCATTACTAAAAACCACTCTCCCACCTGTTGAAACCTTCATTTAATGCCAAGGGTTAATACAACCAAAATTTTTATTAAACCTTTGTATATACATTTTCATTCTTCTACCTTCTTTTGCTTAAAACCTATGCTTTCTGCACAGTTTCCCCAACCGTAAAAAGCCTTCTAAAAGCCCCTAGTTGCCATTTTAAATGCCCAGAACCTCCGAATTCACCAAAAGAAACCTGTAAAGACTGCTGAGGAGCCACATCTGCTCCAGATCAACTGCTGAAAGCCATCAATTCAATCAGAGATTGAAGAAACCCTTTTAAAAGCCGATACCTGCATCAAAACAGGTATTTTTCTCAGAATTCAACCTGCAACCAAATTGAAGAAACCTTTTAAAAGAAAGAGAAGCATTATGAAATTAAGAAATTGATTAAATCCAATTGCCCAAAATTTCTAGAAACAAGCCAAAATCTGGAAAAAAATTTCTAGAAACCCTAGTTGTATGTTGTGTGGTATTTTCAAGGAAATTTATCAGTTTTTCATAGTTTAATGATCAATTTCAAGCTCTAAAATGCCTGAAATCCTCTGCAGGTGCCCTAATCTTCTATAAATCCTTTTTCAACAGAGTTTTAGCCCATTTTACAGTAAAAAAACTCAGAAAACCCCTGTTTTCTATTTTATACCAGTTTTAAAGCCTCAGAACTTATTTGAGAAACCTAATTGAGCATAAAATCCAAAAAGACATTCTATTTTGCTAAATTTGCCCAATCAAGCCTCTGTTATAGTAAAATTTCCTCTGCAAATAGTTTAAACTTGCAGAAGCCAGTCAAAATGCCTAAAAAACAGAATGTAAACAAGTCTGAGGGTTCTAAAACTCCTAGACCTACTCCTGCCATGACTCCAAATGCTGCAATTGTAGTCAATCCATTAAAAACAGAAATTGTTGATATTGAGCATATTCCCCTAGCTGATATTAACTACAAAATAGTTGATCCTATAGTTGAATTCAATCTGTTAGATATCCACAGCTAGTGTTTTTAAAAATCTCTAGATGATCATGAAGAAGTTCATATTTGGGAATCCAATCTGCCCAAATATGTAGTCCCCCTGACTCACCCTTGTCAAGAAATTATCAGATTATGCCACCAGAACTACATTCCTAAACAAATAGCTATTGTGAATGCAAATAAAGAAGTCCTATTTACTATCACTACAGAGTCAATAAACCAAATGTTGCAGCTTCAACCAAACCCTCAAGCAGTACCTTTGTCTATTGAAGCCCTCACTAAGCTATACATTAGCTTAGATTTCCCTAAAAGGTTTATGATTTTTCAGACTTTTATGCCCCTCCATGTTGAAATTGCCAAGTTAAACCCTCCATATTCAACTTCCAAGTTCCCTGAAGGTTGAAGGCATGTAATCTCCATGCTTTCCTACATACTTGGGTATTTCACTGATGAGCACACTGATGAGTCAATCTTGGGATTTTTGTCCACCTTTTCTCTAGGTCAACCACCTTCAGTTATATTTGACTATGCAGGTTTCATTGCTGATAGTATTCACTATCAATTGACTAATTTGCAGCTGGAATGAATATTCAGATATACCTCCTATCTTTTCCGCTTGTTTCTATTCTTTCAATTAGAGAGCTTTCCAATTTCACTTCAAAAGTTGGATATAGAAGGAAAACCCCTATCAGTTATCTTTTGGACATCTATGCTCAGAAAATAAGGCACAGAATTCAATTATTCGGAGTTTGCAGAGATGTTTTTACATCCATTGATCACCATCTTGACAAAAACAGAGCAGCCTAGAATCATTGAGGAAATGAAGAAAATATTGCAGCTATCAGAGCAGAGCAAAGTGGGTGATTGGTATTTGTATGAGAAATTCACTGAAATCAGAGTTTTTGGTTCTAACTTGTTTCCTTACAATTTACCTAAGTATCCATAAATGAGGATATTTGCCTTAGAGTACATTAGGAAGATCCTAAATTTATATTCAATTAATTTCATGGCAGCCAAAAATAAGACCCAATTCAAACTGAAAAATCAAATTTTGCCTTTTATATGTAATCACAAAGATGGAGAAAAGGAAGAAGCAAGTCAACTACTGGAATATAAATTAGAATAAAGCTTCCCATGGAATTATGATCCACAAGGGATCTTAATTAAACTAAGGGTAAGATGTAAATTGACACCCTTTATCCATGAGTCAAAGCCAGAAATAGAGAAGTTTCCTAACGAAATTGAGTGGGTTGAAAACCCTTTAACAGAGGCAGTTAACCAAAGGAATACTAGTCACACTTTGTAAATTGCCAAATAGCCAGAGACATCCACTAAGAGAATCAGAGAAGAAGGAGCTTATACTACAGAGACTACAACAGAAAAAAAATTTAAGATCATTTACAACAAGAGGCCAAAACTGGATACAACAGATAAAGGTAAAGTAACAATAGATGTTGAAGAAACAGAGACCTTGAATACCAACATTGAATAGCTAGAGACCAATGTAGCCATTGTAATCATCAGTGAGCCAAATCGGAATCAAGAACAACTAAATAATAAAGAGACACAGATGATCGAAAGGAAACAAAGTATTGAGGCTTCTTCCTCACATTCAGCTGAAGAAAAAGATTTGGATATTAAGGAGAAATACAAGCAAATCAAGTTTAAGAATGAGGAAATCAAAACTGAAATATATTCTCAGTTTTTTAAGCAAAATCTAGGTAATCAAAACAGATTCCTATCATCATTTGATTATTCAACTCAAAAATTGATTATGTCAGTATTATAGCTCATAGTATTAGTGCCAAAGACAGTTGCTGACTATAAGAAAGTTGATATGGAAGTAGCTACAGAAAAAATCCATGAATTAGATCAAATTGAGTTTCATAGGCAAACCTCAGAGATGTTGTATTCAAAAGTCACAACAAAAGCTATGAGTGCTCATAGGCTTCAAAATACCATCTCTAATATGCAATATCAATTGAAGATGGATAAAGCTTCATTATATGCAAAGGATCTAAGGATAAAGGCCTTAGAAGATTTAGTATTACAGGTAGGATATGATCCTACAAACATCAAAGCAGCAGAAGCATTGGTTAAAAAGAAAAATGAGGATATTGCTGCCTTGAGGAAACAGCTCAAGCTTCCACAAAGTGAGCATCCTCAGACAAAGGAAGTTTTACAGGATCAAAAGGAAAAAGATGAAATTATGAGTTTGATACTTCAACTGACAGCTCAAATTAAGGAAATGGAAGTACAAATGGACCAAGTTGTCCAAGAAAAGGAGACAGTTAAAGAACCAGTGATTCCCACAGTCATCCCAGTCATCACTGCAGCAGTGCCTTCAAATTTAGGAGAAAATTAGGCACCCAAAGAGCCACTGGCCACTGCAGTGCCAGTGACTTCTTCAACAACTTCAGTAACTGAATCCTCTACAACAGTGTTGCCGCCTACAGATGAAAGCAGTCAACTAGTAAAATAAATGGAAGAGATGTCCTTGAAGACCAATGAAATCAACATATTGACAAATTTAATTGAAAATCTTGAGAAGACAAAAAAATCAACTCAGATAGATGCTAGAATACATGAACAAAATGCCCATAGATTGAGTGAAGAGGTAAAGAAGCTCCAAAAAGAATTAACTCTCAAGGATTAGATATCATATATTAAAAATTATCTATGGAATAATCCAATTGAAGCCATCCATGATGTATGGCCTTCAATTCAAGTAATTTTTTAGCAGAGAGAGTTACTATTGGTAGCCCAAGAAGAGATCCAAAAGACACAAGTTGATTTAGCAGATAAACCAGAACAGGCTGTAAGGTTAATAAATTTTCTCAACAGCAAGAAGAGACAGGAACTTGAAGAATTAAAAATCAATGAATGGACATCAAATATCCTAGAAATTAGGAAAGTTACCACCAAAAGTAATTTGATGAGGCAACTTGAAGAGAAATGTGAAGGTATGAATACTGCTATAACCAGATTCATGGTTAAATTCACCAATTAAAGGCAAAAGGGACTTCCTGATATCATGGTTATTAATGATAAGTTAATGCCTCAAAATGATTATGACAAGAAGATAATAGAACATGCCAAGGAGCAGTTGAACAAGCCAACAGGTCAAGATATTCCCACAGGAAAAGTATTGTTAAAAAGTTTTGAAGATCTGTTTTATTTGTAGATGAAATCAAGCACTTATTTTTCATCAAGCCCACATTTTCTAGCTACACTAAGGTTGATGATAATTTTAGGAAACTCAAAAATATTCAAATTCCTAAAAATGAGGATTGGCAAGCATTGACTGATTTGCTATGAAGAATGAAAGGCAAACAAATGAAAAAGTAAAAATATGTTTGTTGATTTCACAATCAAAACAGATTTTACAGCAGAAAGCAGTTTGACTGAAGGTTAAAGAGTATCTGAAATGAAAGAGTATAAGTGAGAAAGATTATCATTGAGAAAGAGTATCGGTGAAGGCAGCTTAGATTCTAAATAATATATAAAGAGCCAACAAAGAGGACACATAAGCAGTCAGTTGCTTCTTATCTTAAAACAATTTCTATATATTTTGAATAAAATAGGATAGCTTGTTGATTTGTTAAGCAACTGTCACTATTATTGTTGTAAGATATTTTATTTTCCTAAGTTAATTCCTAGAAGTCATCTAGGATATTTTGTCAAACATTATCTATAAATACTTCACTCTTTTGAAGTATTTTTGTGTGGAATAAAATTGCTGGAGATTACTATAGATATTTTATTGACTTGAAGGCTTTGGATTTCAATTTCGAGTAGCAGACTGGATCAAATATTTGGCATCATACTACAGGATCCTTGTGATAAGCTATCTGGAGTGAAGTACTCATTAAAACTTGTCATTGTTATTTTCCTTCGTTACATGCATACATCTGTGTTTTAATTCTAAATCTGAATGTATAACTAGGAGTATTGCTACAAGACATGTTAATAACACCCTTTTTTTAACTAGTTATCATTTCTTTTCTTTCTTCTGATTTCTGCTGCGGGTAACCCTTAATTTTTTCCTCTTCTGTTTGACCTCTATCTACTACTTCCCTTTTCCGGATTTAAGTATTCTTAAGTGCCCTTTATCTCGATCATACCATCTTAAAAACCAATTTTCCAAGATCTCCAAGGGTTATCTATCTTGCCCTGCAGACATTTGACCGTTTAGGCCTTGATCCCAATTTTGTTAGCTTGACTTAGACTCCATAGCCCAATGGACAATTAGATTTCCCTCTATCTACCCTCCAAGTGAAATTTTCCCACCAAATCCAACAAAACAAACCAAATCTGCACTTTCATAGCTAGCCTAATATTCACAAATTAAAACAAAGTTAGACTTTAAAGAGAGAGCCCTCTCTGAACCCTAGGAAGGCTAGATCCTAGAGTTTTAAGTAGGTTTGTGGTTACCTCTAGTATTATTTGACTAAAAACTAAAATCCCATAACTTAAGAATTTACTGGAGTGATAATAGTTTCCACCACTAAGCTCCAGAGGGAGGATCTGGAGGATCTAGAGGAGGGGGAGCGCCTCTTCCATTCACAGATGTGGGTGAAGGGTTCTCCACTGCAATTCCTTGTTGATATAAGAAGCCAAAAGAACGTCATTTCAGCAGAGGTCATGAAGCGACTCAGCCTACCGATTATAGCACACCCGCAACCATATACCATCAGGTGACTTCACCCAGGGAGAGATCTCCACATCTGCCAGTAGTGCCGCCTTTCGTACATCATCAAGCCATTCATAGATGAGTTATTGTGTGATGTTGCTCATCTTGATGTAGTTGATGTATTATTGGGCCAACCATACTTGTGGAGGCAACATGATGCGTATGAGTCTACACCTCCTTCCATTGTTATTACTTTGGGAAATAAATTGTACAGGATACTGGAGGTAGTATCGTCTCCTGCCATCTCCTTGAATATTACAAAACAACGGAGTAATATTGTTTCCCAAACCATGAAATTTATTTTCCTTACAACACGCTCACAGGGAAAGAAGAAGAATGTGGCCACAGCCTCGAAACAGGGCTCCCCTGCAGCTAACATTTTCTCCTCACTCACAGAGTTTTCTCTACACTCTTAGGAAAAGCACTCCATTGATCTGACCCACGATGCACTGCTTCCTGATGTTGCCATACCTCATGCGACTACACAGATAGAATCCACACATGTACTGTCTGAGGCTGATAAAGAAACCAAATTTTCTGAACACATCCAAAATGTCTGCCCGCAGGTCCATGACATCTTTGAAAAATATAATACCCAGTTCAACAGAATTTGCCTCATCTCATCGAGGATCTCAACACAATGGGGACCATTTCTTTCCAAGGGGGGAGGAATGATCCAAGTGGATATTGGTGGCCGCCCACATTAGGGGAATTTTGAGGTCTAAAATGGGCCTCCTAAGAAAAATGTACAACCAAAATAAACTTTATAAGAACCAATAGGATTCAAGATGATGATGTCAACCATGGGGGATGATTTACCATTTTTTAAGTAAAAGGGTAGAAAGATTAAAAAATAATAAAATAATAAAGCTAGTTTTCAACTCATATTTTGAACTTATCTCCAAAAAAATTTACTCAAACTTTGAGCGGGAGTACTCGTTGGATCCAAAATTTAATTCCTCATCTAAGGAGTATCCATGTTGCAATCACGTTTTTCATGTATTTCTCATTTTTCGTATAGCATGGTCCATCAAAAGTATGAAACATGGGTACTCTTTTGATGGGGAATTAAATTTTACATCCAACAAGTACTCCCGCTCGAAATTTGAGTAAACACTTTGGGAGATAAGTTGAAAATATGAGTTGAAAAAATAGTTTTTTTTTTTTTCCTCTAAAATTTGATGATGTAATCAAATATTGTTTTATTATTTCCACTATTATTTTATAATTTCCTTAGGAGGCCCATTTTAGACCTCAAAATTCCCCTAATTCCTATTCCATTTGGACCCCCACCATCAGTTCTTTCAGTTTTTCACTTTCAACACAACTTACTATTTTTAGCAGGTTTTTGGGTCCTGAACCTCCGGGGCCGTTTTGGGGCCCTAATGATCCAGGTGGATATTGGTGGCCACCCAATTATTCCTTTTGAAACTCCACCATCAGCTCTTTCAGTTTTTCAGTTTCAGCACAACTTACTATTTTCAGCAATTTTTTGGGTCCTGAACTTCTGGAGCCTTTTTGAGGCCCTAAACGACATTTTTTGGGAAAACCGAGTGCAACATGGGTCAATGGACCAATGTTTTTCACACCAAAATTTTTACTCCTGGGATAGATATTTATAACGAGATATTGACCGCGTCAAATGAAAATCGTATGCCAAAGTTACGTCCCCAGGAAGTTGAAACACCAATTTATACAAACAGAGCCCATAGTTTTGGTGCTTCATCTCCTAGGGCTAGGTTTTTGGATGTTCAAGGTTTTACATTGTTTCTCAATAATAAATAGGCCCCTGAGCCTTATTTTAACATATTTCAGAGGCCTGTAGCCGCCACATCCCTTCTCAGAGAGATGCTACCATTTCCCTAGCTAGTTTATTTCCATTATGTCTGTAAGCATATTTTTGTTATTTGATATTAATGAAATGAAGTATTATTTCCGCAACATCTCCGTGTTTATGTTTATTTCTATATATTATTGCATTCCTTCATAAATCATGATCAATGAGAGATGCTAGGAAGACTTGTAGAAGGAAATAAAATAACAGTATTGGATTTAGTCAGTTTACACAGAATATTATCTTACTTATTGAGAGTCGCCACCTCAACCATTTTCATATTCTCTTGATCATCTGTCCAGATTCCTTTGTCCTTTGATTTTTTTTTTTTTTCAACCAGCGGCAACCTCTTAAGCTGATCTGAGAGCATTAAACACCTCTCATATCCCTTAGTTCAAAAAACAAGGCCTCGAAAGCGTGCCTCTACCTTAAGAATTTTGTAATAGTTCCACTTCTCAACTTGGGCATGGAGTAAAGAATTAACATACAGGAGCGATATGTTCCCACTCGCCACAGACAATGACACAAAGCCTGGACAAATACTGAAACCAGCAAACTGGTCAACTAATCCCATGCATCCCAAGAATAAAATCTCGACCTGCTTGGTAATTAAGTGAACCTCCCCAACACACAAAAACCAGGATTCTGGCATACTTAGAAATTTACCCCCGACCCTATTGACATAATCAATTGAACCCCTAAACCCCAAATGTTCATTAGAAGGCATGCATGCAAGTTCATAAAATTTCCTTGCAGAACTAAAAAATTGACAAGCAACGGTGTAAAATTGACATGCATAGCTATAGACTTGATATGAAGCATTGTAAACTTGAAATGCAAAGCTATATAAATGACATGAAGGGTTATCAAAACAATTACAATAAAATACCAGGATGGGGATTAGGGTTTCCCTATCACTTTCGCCCACCACCTCCCCTACAATCTCCATGCCCAAGATACAGGAATTAACCCGACCAAAAAAATATTAGACACTGTTGGAATTATGAAGGAGTACCATAGCATGATTTCCATATGAGATTAAAAACCAAAGACCAGACTAGTAGGGGCTATCAGCCTTAGATAACCATATGAAATTCCTCCAAGACAGAGAAAAATCTGAAATAAACATCTTAACTAAACCAAGGTGGTATGTATCCATTCCAAGTGCAGAACAAAGAATCAGAGCATACAGACAAAGCCCTTTTGTAATATTCCGAAATTTGAAAAGCAGGAATATAGAACAAAATGCCTAAAATAGCAGTGTATAACATCACATCAATTATGGAGACCAATATGGATCTTCTTTATTAATCATAATAGCAGAAAACATGTACAAATTAATGGGGCCCAAATCATACACATGAATTGAAGCCTCCAATAGATAAATCCCCTCACAATGAGGTGCTTCTACTATATCAAAATGCCAAAAGACTGCTACAACGTAGTCATAGGAGCACGGCTACAAAAAATGAACATACAATGATATAATGGGCTGATATATGCCTCAAGATATACATAAAATAAATATCTAGGCTCTATAACAAACTTCCAAGACAACCCAAGAGGGTTTCTGGTAAATACACCTAATAATAGAATATGAGTTACATCCTTAGGGCTAAAATTATGCTGCAATAACTGAAGATTTATGGCTGAAGATGATATGAAAATAAGTAGCTCTCCTCCAATGGATCCTCTAGATGAAAGGCTGACCCCTCCACTGAAGAAATCACTCCCCAAATAATCTACTGCAACTACCCCCTGCAACTCTTCCCTGGAATAACGCAGATCCAGACTAATATTGCGTTGTAGGGGATAAAAGCATTGTGCCCCTGGTGCAAAATATATCAATGATGCTCAAGGTCCTTCCTTACCAGCCTCCCAATGGAAGGAAACCTTCCTCCACTAAAATCTAGCTCATAAATCACCCAAATCAACTCTCCACAACTTTTGCCTTGCAACACAACACAACATCAATAGGAACTGCGTTGTACCATAAGACTAAAGCTTTGGCCTGATTCCAGAATGTGGAAATATAGTGCATATACTTCTCCTAAGTGGGCACTCAAATTCCCCTAAGGATGAAGGCGAGATTCCCACTCGGGAACACCTTGTGATAAACAACACTGCAATCTTAGCCAAACAACTGAAGAGAGAAAACAAGTCTTAACATACCATATCAAAATAATAATCAACAACATCTCCTCTATGGCTGCCATCCCCTTAATTATATAACTCGTGAGCTTCCTCACCCTTGGCCCCACTCATTAAAGCCACTACTTCCATGCATGGAGTCTCCCTCCAAAACTGCGTTGTCCCACAATGAATGCCACTCCTCCATGACAGTGATGTTGATTTGATCAAAGTTGACCCAGTCTACATGCTCTAGCCCCTTTTCACATATAAGGGTGCTTCATCAAGCTACTCAAGTGATCTCCTTTCACATTAGCAGTGATTTTATTCCTAGTAAGGATATTTATGGGTCTCCATACCCTCTTATTCATCAAACAAAGAAGCAAAAAAAAAATCAATATTCCAACTATCTCATGGCTAATTAGGAATATTACAGTCCTCCCCTCCCAAATGTTGCTTGTCCTCAAGCAACTGTAAACGTGAGTGCTGCAACTCTTCTCCTCCTTCCTTGGTGACACCTCCATGTGATAAGCTTTCCTCATAAGCCAAATGTCTCCCAATCAATCCCTCCATGAAATGCTCCTCCCAATTTCTCATGAGATGCAAATGACTCATCTCATAAGGAAGCAAAATATCCACTTTAGCAATCATGGTTTGCCCAATGTTCTCCCTGAAACATGAAGCATAAGAAACATGGAGAATCTCTCTCCCAAAGGGCACATCTAATACTTGCATCCTCCCTCTAATCATTCCCATAATAAGAATAAGGACATCATCAATGTATGGGATTAAAACCAAGGATAATTAAGCTGCCATATGAAATAATGGAGGTGGATAATAGTCCCACATGTGGAACCAGCGCAGTATATCTCCTGACTGCCTCAGATAATGATATGGTAAGTGGTTTCCCCACCACTTACTTGCTGCCTTAATCTTCTCACATGCTTTGAGAAGGTGAGTGATGTTTGGTGCCTTTGGAGTACACCCTGAATGATATATCATCTCCCTATATCCTCCTAGGGAGTGGCCATGCTCAACACTTTTTATGGCCCCAAGTTGACCATGAAGTTTATAAGGAGCAATGGCCTGCACATGTATGGTAAAGGAATGCAAATATTCATCATATAAATCATTATGCATACAAACATAATCCTTACCATATACTTTTCTCACATGAATGGAGTGGCTCATAGATAGGTCCCCTCTCATTCCTAAAGAGGAAAGAGGTGTTTGTGATAACTCCATTAAAGCGTTATGTATCTCCTCCATCTCCACATGATCCATGAATCTCCTCAAATTTTGATATATCTCCTCTTCAAAGCCTTCCCAAGTGTACCCCTCCATGATAGTATGGTATGCCCTCATGGAATAAGTGTGGTTGAAGAGAAATCTTCATGTGATGCTTGTAGCAACTTCTCCTTGAGCTTGGATGGTCTAGATAAAAATATCCTACCATGATAGTAGATGACCTCATCTCTTACTAAATATCCCTCCTCTAGTAGCCGGTCATCAAGTATCATGCAAGTAAAATTATCCTTCGAATAATCAACCAACAGTTGGGATTTCCAATATGGATCTATCCTCCATAGTGACAGCACTGATGATCTATCATATAAAACATCTATCATGTGGATGCCCCCTTCTTTGACATCTCATATTCCAAAGTCACACACCGGAAGGCTTCTATCCTCCCTATGTTGCTCCTCCTGTAGCTGCTCATGCTATAGTAAAGGTTGAAGCTTTTGGAGGTTAATATTCCATCGGAAGCTATCACCTATCCAAAACATCCTGAGTTTTGCCAAAGCATGCATGAGTGGCCACCATCCTCTACCATGTGTGGAATATTTCTACCCAAGTGAGAAAATCTTCTGAGCCTCCAATGTCAAAGAGTTGTCTCCTTGTACCATGATATTGCCATCCTCCATCCCTGTAGCATCATCTCTCAGTGCAAGATGTGAGGTGAGAGTGGGTAATGGTGATGTTGGGAGAATGTCTCCCTCCTCCTTAAGTCTACCCAAGACTCTCTACGTTGTACAATGACCTCTCATTGTTCCCACTCCTCCTGGATCTATGAGTGGTGCAACATGTTGTGAGACATTCCTCATCAACTCCTGATTAGGTCGCATCCTAGGTGATTTTCCAAAAAACAGTAATGTCTCATGGGATAAAGTCATATTCATAACAGATGGGACTGTTAGGTCCTCGCTTCCACTCCACAAATCCAACACTGTTTTCTGTGGGGAAGTTTTCTGATACTTTGGTACTACTCTCAATGATGCAAGAGTCCCTCCAATTGGACAAAATGCTCCATTCCCACCTCCTCGTGGTGGTGGATCCTCTCCTGCTATCCCAACGTTGTGACCTCCTTCTGGTTCTTCTTCTTCTTCCTCCTCATCATATGAAAAGACCTCTATATAGTGTGCCTTCCCTACTACACATCTATGTTCGGGTGCCCATGGTTCTTGGCATGTGAAGAAAAGATTCCTTCTCCTCAAATCTCTTCAAACATCATCACTAAGAGGTACTTTTTTTTTGCTCTCCTTTCAAAGAGGAACCTTATCATCTTTTCCCTTTAATGGAAAAGTGGGCTTTTGATGAAATGTTCTTCACCCTCAAGGTGCAGCGCTACTATCTTGATGGCCTCCATCTCCGGTACTTGGTTCAGCTGGAAGTAGATGTCTAGCTTCTCTATCCATGATTTGGTAGTGCATTTAGATGACCAATCAAGGTTGGGTAAGAAAAAACTGCCCATAGTCCGGTGTAGATCATGATTTTGTATGAATCCTCCACCTCTATTGTGATGTTGGGATCTCCTATTGTCCTTGATCTGACATAATTCTTGAAAAATCAAATGATCCTTGAATCTCTGAGATTGAGACTCATACTCCAGAAAATATTCTTCAAGAGTTTCTTGTTCTTGAAACCCTCCATTTCCCACTGCTAAAAATTTAGGTATTTTAGAGCGTTGGGAAATCTGCTACTTCACTAGTTGATCACTCCAATGATGAGAAATTATGGAGCCTTCACCATGAAGAAACCCTTTAGGGGATTCTTTTTGTCTTTCCATCCTTGAAGAAGAAGCTTAGGAAACTCCTTCTCCTCATCTTCTCCTGATAAAGGGGTTTTACCCTTGTTTTCTTTATCATCTGTATAATCATACTTCCAGTTTCTTTTGAGATACCTCTTCTCTCTATCTATGAGAGGATCTCCCTATTCTGATGACATATTGGCTTAATATGCACAAGCTGAGCCAATATTATGCTTTGATACCACTGTAATATTCCCAAATGGGAAAAGCAGGAATATAGAACAAAATTCTTGAAATAGTAGTCTATAACATCACATCAATAATGGAGACCAATATGGAGCTTCTTTATTAATCATAACAGCAACAAACATGTACAAAATAATGGGGCCCAAATCATACACATGAACCAACAAGCCTCCAATAGATAAATCCCCTCACAATGAGGTGTTGCTACTATATCAAAATGCCGGAAGACTGCTACAGCACAGTCATAGGAGCACTGCTATAGCAAATGAACATACAATGATACAATGGGCTGATATATTCCTCAGAGATACATAAAATGAAGATCTAGGCTCTATAACAACCTTCCAAGACAACCCAAGAGGGTTTTTGGGAAATACACCCAATAATAAAATATGAGTTGCAGCCCTAGGGCTGAAATTATGCTGCAATAACTGAAGATTTATGGCTGAAGATGATATGAAAATAAGTAGCTCTCCTCCAATGGATCCTCCAGATGAAAGGCTGACCCCTCTACTGAATAAATCACTCCCCAAATAATCTACTGCAACTACCCCTACAACTCCTCCCTAGAATAATGCAGATCCAGACTGATACTACGTTGTAGGGGATGAAAACACTGTGGCCTGGTGCCAAATATATCAATGATGCTCAAGGGCCTTCCTTACCAGCCTCCCAATGGTAGGAAACATTCCTCCACTGAGATCTAGCTCATAAATCACCCAAATCAACTCTCCACAACTTTTTCCCTGCAACAAAACACAACCTCAATAGGAACTGCATTGTACCATAAGACTGAAGCTTTGGCCTAATGTCCGAATGTGGAAATATAGTGATATAATTCTCCTGAGTGGGCACTCGAAGTCCCCCGAGGATGAAGGTGAGATTCCTGCTCGGGAACACCTCATGCTAAACAACACAAAAATCTTAGCTAAACAACTAAAGAGGGAAAATAAGTCTTAGCAGACCATATCAAAATAATAATCAACAAAATATCCTCTATGAATGCCATCCCCTTCCTTATATAAGTGGTGAGCTTCCTCACCCTTGGCCCCACTCATTAAAACCACTACCTCCATGCATGGAGTCTCCCTCCAAAACTACATTGTCCCACAATGAATGCCACTCCTCCATGACAACGTTGTTGATTTGGTCAAAGTTGACCCAGTCTACATGCTCCAGCCCCTTTTCACACATAAGGGTGCTTTATCAAGCTACTCAAGTGATCTCCATTCAAATTAGCAGTGTTTTTCGTACTAAGGAGATTTATGGGTCTTGATGCCCTCTTATTCATCAAACAAAAAAGCAAAAACAAAAATTAATATTCCAACTAGCTCATGGATAATTAGGAATATTACACCTTTTCTTATGGAAGAGACAGTCATAGTTAGAAAGAGACAAGATATGAGAACATACCCGAGGAACCGATACGCAGAGTTTTCCAACTCCCTCTTCTGCTCACCTGCCTTCTGCTTAGCGGCCTTCACTACCTGCTCTAGAACCATCAACTCAGTAACTAACACATTGTTTTTACCCGACCTTTTCTCCCTCCAACGCTGGTGTTTCCGCAAAAATGTTTTGACATTCCTCACTATCGTCCATCCACATTAATTGCCGTCATTATTTGGTGTGGGTGAACCCACCTTCCATTGCCACTGTGTGTCATCAATATTAATATGTGTGGCCCGCATGGCCTCTTGTCACCTCCCTCGGCACACTTGGAACCCCGATCAGTGATATTCATCTAGAAATTATCATTACCAACAGTAAACCTATTAATAACCCAAGAACAATAATTACCCTCTACTCACTATTAAGGCTTCCATAACTGATATCAATGCTCAAGCAACTCTCCTAGGTAAAAAAAATTTAGCTATTCCAATGACAACGACCTTTTGCCTAGACCCCACAGTTGATATTTGATTTTTCCTCTTTGCTGAAATTTTTTATGTGAAGCTTTGCTTGTGTAGAGTTATTTTTGTAAGTAGTGAAAGCTCTTCACAATAAACATTATTTATTTATAAAATATTAATATCACTAAGAAAATTTCAATTTATTTTAAAATTAATAAATCAAAACATAATCAACTTTTCTCTTCAACTTGAAGACCCATTTGCACCCAACAACACTTTTCCCTTCAGGAAGTTCTATAATATCCCAGGTATTTTTCTTGGCTAAGGAATCCATTCTTCTTCCATAACCTTTTTCCATTTCTTGCTATCTACATCATCCACTGCTTCTTGATAAAAATAAGGTTCCCCGTCATCAGTAATCAACGCAAAATATGAAGCAGAATCTTCATACCTTTTGGGTGTTCTTATTTTCCTTGTAGACCTTCATAGAGTAACTAGTTGCTGAATTGGTTCTAGAATTTCTCAAGTTTCCTTTGCTTCTTGACCTTTTTCATCAGAGGTCTCTCCTTCCTCTTGACTTTCTGAAAAACATTTAGTATCCAATTTGGAATTTTTTGACTTGGTGATACTTTTTCCTGTTCAAATTTTTGAACATCTAATTTTAAAAGAGAAGATTCATCAAATGTTACATCTCTACTAATGACTATCTTTCGTGAAGAGGGATCCCACAACCTGTATCATTTCACTACATAATCAGACCCAACAAAGACATAACTTTTCAATTTTGGATCTAACTGTGAACGTTGATTCCTAGGAATAAGAGCATAGGCATCACAACCAAAAATCTTCAAATGTGAATAATCACAAGACTTATCGACCAAACTTCTTTAGGAATTTTTACAGTTTATGGCAACCGAAGGTGATCTATTAACTAAATAACAAGTAGTAAATGCAACTCCTGTCCACAACTCCTTTGACAGGTTAGCATTGTTGATCATGCTTCTAGCTCTTTCCATAAGGGTCTGATTCATATGTTCAACAACGTCATTTTGATGAGGATTATTAACATAAGTTTTATGCCTAACAAGGCAAACGTACCAGCGAGGGTGTTGAGGTGGACGGTGTGTTCTATAGTTAATCATCACATGGAGATCTAAGGGAAGAAGAGAGTAATGAGGGGATTCACTGATGTGTGTTGAAAAAATAAAATAACATAATTGGAAAGTGAACCAAAGCCCTATAAATGATTTGGAAATAAAAGTTGGGATCGTATTAAGTTGTGCGGAGTGTGGAGAAGTTGATTATGTAGGGATGCAGAGAAAACACATTTCCCTGCACTTCCCCATATGAGATTTCTTTTCCACTAATAATAATATTTTTCTAGAAATTGTCTTCTTTTTTGGTAAATTTGGTAATACCTCTCTATTCATTCATCTAATCAAAATAGCAGCAGATTATATACTTGGTAGCCTCAACCTGCCCATAGGAAACCAGGTCTGTTGGCCACCTCAAAGAGTTATAAGCCAACCAAAATTGGAAAATTTTAAATCTATCTCTAGCTACTTTAACAGGTCTATTATCTACTACATAAAGTGACATATAAACAAAATAAATGATATCCACTCTTTTCATATCAAACAAAAAATAAGAAACCTCTCAACTTATTCATCTGACAATTCGATGGGTTTCGGATCCTTGACACTTGACTCGGGCATATCAACTTGGTTCATGCTTTGGAGTTGTTGTTATATTCGACCAAGGCGTACATTCTGATGATGTTGCTAGAGGTGAATTTCCTGGATATCCCTATGCATTTCTGCTAATATGGAGGCTACCTTTGGGTGTCCTCCCACCTCTTGAATAGTGACAATGGCTTTAGCCATTAAACACTTCATAGTCCAATAAATATGAATAGACGGCTTAAATAATGATAGTCTGCCTCTAGTGTTCCCAGGGTCAGTAAGCATCGGATCCATCTCGTGATCAGGGATGTCTTCCTCCACTTTAGTCTTAAGGTCTTGTTCCCATCAAGAAATAAAGTATTTTACACGACCATGTGTCCCCACTCCATAGTCATGGAAGAGGTTCTGCATAATTTCCTTGCCAGATTTCCTTCCCCTTTTACTAGGACCCACTTTTGCCTTTCCTTTGTCCTTTCCCTCTCTTTTCCCATCCTACACTTTCACCATTTTTGTTTAAGGCTAGTCTCCCAGTAGCTGAACGTTCACCCAAATCCACACCAGGGTTCTCGCCTGATGTGCAAAGGATTGAGGAAGAGAGATTCTAGGAAGACCTGTAGAAGGAAACTAAATAACATTATTGAATTTAGTCCATTTACATAGAATATTATCCTGGTTATTGAGGGTCACCACCTCAACCATTTTCATATTCTCTTGATCGTTTGTCCAAATTCCTTTTTCCCTGGAATTTTTTCTATTTTCAGCCAGCAACATCCTCTTAAGCTAATTTGACAGCAGTATACACTTCTCATATCCCTCAGTTCCAAAAACAAGGCCTCGCAAGCATGCCTCTATGTTCAGAATTTTGTAATAGTTCCACTTCTCAACTTTGGCATGGAGTAAAGACTTGACATACAGGTGTGAGATGTTCCCACTCACCACAGACAATGAGATAGAGCCTGGAAAAATATTGAAACCATTAAACTGGTCAACTAATCCCATGCATCCCAAGAATAAAATCTCGACCTGCTTGGTAATTAAATCAACCTCCCCATCACACAACAACCTAAAGTCTGGCATACTTAGCAAATTACCCTCGACCCTATTGACATAATCAATTGAACCCCTAAACCCCAAATGGTCATTAGGAGACATGCATGCAAGTTCATAAAATTTCCTTGCTGAACTAAAAAATTTACAAGCAACGCTATGAAGTTGACATGCAGGGTTATCAAAACAATTATAATAACAGACCAGGTCAGAGCTCAGGGTTTCCCCATCACTTTTGCTCGCCACCTCCCCTGCAATCTCCATGCCTAGGATACAGAAATTAACCCGACCAACAAAATAATAGACATTGATGGAATTATGAAGGAGTACCATAGCAGGATTTCGATATGAAATTAAAAAACAAAGACCAGACTAGCAGGGGCTATCAGCCTTATCAAACCATATGAAATTCCTCCCAGACAGAGCATAATCCGAAATAAACATCTTAATTAAACCAGGGTGGTATGCATCCATTCCAAGTGTAGAACAAAGAATCGAAGCATATAGACAAAGCCCTTTTCTTATTGCAGAGATAGTCATACTCAGAAAGAGACAAGATATGAGAACATACCCAAGGAACCGATACGTGGAGTTTGCCAACTCCCTCTTCTGCTCACCTGCCTTCTACCCAGCTGCCTTCGCTACCTTCTCCACAATCATCAGCTCAGTAACTAGCACAATGTTTTTACTCGGATTTTTCTCCCTCCAATGCTGGCGTTTTCCCCAAAAACGTTCTAACATTCCTCACTGTCTTCCGTGCACATTAACTGTCATCATTATTTGGTGTGGGTGAAGTTGCCCGCCACTACCACTGTGTGTCATCAATATTATTACGTGTGGCCCGCATGGCCTCCTACCACCTCACACCTCCCTTAGCACACTTGGCACCCCGATCGGGGAGGTTCATCTAGAAATTATCATTACTAACCCTAAACCTTTTAGTAACCCAAGAACAATAATTACCCTCTACTCAGTATTAAGGCTTCCATAACTTATATCAATGTTCAAGCAACTTTCCTAAGTAAAACAAATTTGGCTATTCCAATGTCGAAGACCTTTTTCTTAGACCCCACATTTGATATTCAATCTTTCCTCTTTCTCAAGCTTTTTTGTGTGAAGCTTTGCTTGCGTAAAGTTTTTTTTTTTTGTGAGTAGTGAAAGCTCTTCACAATAAATATTATTTATTTATAAAATATTAATATCACTACGAAAATTCGAATTTGTTTTAAAATTCAAATTTTTTTTTTTTTTTTAAATATTGTAATATGTTATAATATACATATATTCAGTGGGGAACTTCCTTGTAAAGAGCTTTGTTTGTGCTGAGCTTTTTCCTCCATGCACTGAAAGCTCCGCACATTAAACATTATTTATTTGGAAAATATTTTAATACCATTACTCGAATTCTAATTTATTCCAAAATTCAAATTTTTTTTTTTAATATTATAATATAAAAATACAATAGAAAATTATACGAACAATCACAAAATTGTGGTAGCCGACATCTGGGTCTCTTAGTTGAAAACCAATGCCAAGTTGTTTTTAAAATGCCATTCCGCTAGCAAAGGTGGAGACTCGTACATATTATAATCATCTGAATAAAAATTGGGATACAAGGAAATGTGGTAAAGTGATCTCTCGATTAGTTTATGTTTTGATTTGTATTTAAATATGTAGTTGTGTTGACGAAGTATGTGTGGAGGTTGCTGTGTGAAAGAAGCATGTGCAGAGAAGAAATGTTTGTATCGAAAACTTGTATTTTATTGTGGGGAGAATTTTATTGTGGGGAGATTTTTGTGTAAGAAGAATTAATTAATTAGTAGGAAAATTAAAAAATATATTATAGCATAGTTATTCATCTCTTTTAAAATAAAAAGCGTTATTCATTTTATTTTTAAAATGTGAAAGCTACTTCAAGTATGTCTGCCCATGGATTATAATTTTGCTTTTATCAAGCGAGCTAGTTTTGAGGTGATAGTCGCCCTACAAGATTCATTATCCTTCTCTATTTCAATCTATGTTTTTCTTTCGACGTCAAGCTAGCCTGTCTTTGCCTTCCACTTTGCCTTCCACTTTTGCAAGCAAGCCTGCTTTAATCAAGTTTTTGCACTAGCATGCCAGTTTTTGTCTATAATTCTTCTCTTATTCCAGATTAATCATCGCTTCCGGTGAGCTTATCTCATTCTATAATTGAATCTGGTGTGTCATGTTTTCAAGCCAGCCTGATCTCTACTCAAGCAAGCCTTCCTATAGGAAGCACTTTATATAGTTTTTGGTAAGAGCTCTCTCAGGTAATTGTGCTTACAATAACAAAGTGATCTATGTATGTGTTTCTGGTTCATTTTTGTATGTTGACATGGACTGTTTCGGTAATCTCTGATGCAAAGAGAGGTTATACTCTCTGTAATTTGTAAGTCATGCTTCTGTGACTCACTTTCTTTCTTTGAATGTGGTCTTGTTTGTTATATGGCAATGATATTATGTGTTTTCTCGCTGTCACATAGCTGAGAATGTAATAGATGTAAAAATGTACTGGCATATATAATATATCAGTGTTTTTTTTCTTCTGAAAAAAAAGAAAATGTCAAATATGTCAAATAAATATCTAAAACAATTTTGAATAGATTTACTTCATGATTATTGACAATTATTAAAATTTATGACAAATGAGGAAAATTCATCATAATTGTGAAATCACATATTTAGTATCGCAATAAGTTCAATATAAACATGATAGATAAAGTCCAATAAATTGAAATGTCATGATCCAATATGACACAATATTCAGTGTATAAGATCTTACAAAATTTATGGTAATTTACAAAATGCATCATAATCGTGAAATTACATATTCAAGTTATGAGATCTACATTGATCGCAATAAGTTCAATATAACAGTGGTAGGTAAAGTGTTGTAAATTGAAATTTCATGATCCAATGTGACGCTAAGTCATCTTTACTTTAGAATGAAATTCAACATATAAATGAGATGAATAGATTTTATTACAGTGAAAATATGAAAAAGTGAAAACTAGATTTAGAATGGGATTATTTAGTATAAAAATGATATATTGTTTTTTTTAATTTTTTAAAATGTTTTAAATCACATAGGGTTTTTCTTATAAAAATAAAAGTTATTGGTGAATAAATATATTAAAATATTTTGCAGATAACATATTGACTATTTTATTAATTATTAAATAAAATATTTATATTAATTTAATATATTGTAATAAATGTACAATTTTAAAAATAATAATAATATATGAAAATCACAATATTTAACAATTATAGAAAAAAAAATTAAAACAATATTATCATATAAAATTTTATAATATAACATTATATATTAAAAATATTCATATCATAGTAAAGTTTCATTAAGTCACATATATTATAAAATTTAAACATATATTTCCAACATTTTTTACCCATTAATTTCTCTTAATTAATTAACTTATGTACTATTAAAAATTTGTCTAAAATAAATATACATTTTCATTAATATCCATTTTCCCGAGATAACTTATTATTATGCCATCTATACTCGACTTTTATAATAAAAATATGATCAAAATCCCAATATTTACATTTAAGCATAAAAATCTCAAATAAAAAATTAACATTCTAAATTTTCTACAATTTTAAAACTATGCTTGTGCATGACTATGCTTTATACAATTTTAGAACTATGTTGGTGTATGACTATGCTTTATAATGGTTTTTAATTTCTCATCCATGCTCAACATCTTTTTCATTTGATTATATGGTAGAAATGCCAATTACTCAAGATTAGCCATTAACATATACATCAACATCTACATCAAACCCATAATACAATTTTATGGAAGAAACTTGGATTTAGGTGAAAAATGCAAGGTAAAGCAAAGAAGATATTATAGAATTGTCTTAGGACTTTTCTTTGACCAATATTTTAGAAAAATAGTCACTCATACTTGTTAAAACTAAATTTAATCTGTTTTCCATGCATATTCCCCTAGTCCCCACACTAAAGAATGCAAGCCCCTAGTCCCCCACACTAAAGAATTCAGGTATACTGCAAACTTTGGCCTAAAAACGCAAAGTAAACCAAAGAAGATACTTACAAATTGTAAACAAAAGAAGATATTTACAAACTGCAGACTTTGACCAAAATTTAAGGAGAACTTTCCCCGTGGTCCCCACACTAAGAATTTAGACATATTGTGCCCTTCTAAATTTTCACTGAAGGTCTCTTGGTCACCGTCCAATTTAGCGGCATAACCGACGATCCATTTCCAAAGGTTCTCAATGTCTAGATCAGATTGCACCCTTCATAGGTGAGAAATAGTAGCCTACATTTTTCCCTGGTTCTTTTTCTTTTACCTAAAACTATACTAATGTTTTTTTTTCTTTTACCTAAAACTATGTTGATGCTTTTTTTTATTTTACCTAAAAGTATACTAATTTAGAATCAAACCCATGAGTAAAACCCAAATAGCTATTTAAAATATCTGACATTACAGTATTGGCATCTCTATTGAGAATCATATTTTGCATTGAATTGCATAAAGTTATTTCGAATCATCTAATTGGCATCTCAACTATACTAATTTAGAAGCTAACCCATGAGTAAAACCCAAATAGCTATTTAAAATATCTGACATTACAGTATTGGCATCTCTATGGAGAATCATCTTTTGCATTGAATTGCATAAGGTTATTTCCAATCATCTTTTGCATTGAATTGCATAAGGTTATTTCCAACCAGTTGTAATAACCAAACTACATCAGTGTACCTATGCAATTCCAAATTTTTCTAACTTGTTTTATGTTATTAGGATACATTTGTATTAAATCTAAACACGTGGCCCAATTCATATCTATGTGAAGGCAGCCTTCATCCCCAAGTTAGGCAAATGCTTTTAAAGATGGAAGATGTAGCACTCAGCAATAATAGAGTAACATATGTTATGTACTAAAGCATCAAATGTTGAATTGTAACATGAAGCAAATTTCAGAACCTCATATTAATTACTTGTTCAAGTTCATGTCTCTATTCAATCATTCTTCATTGGTTACCACTTGAAAAGATAGGATTTGATGCAACATATATAACATCGTTTTTTATTAGTCCCTACTGCCTGCAGCATGGCAGGGACTATTGTAATCATTTTTATTCCCTAGTATTAGTCGCTTTTAAGTTTAAGCTAAAGTTTTTAACTTTCATTTTTATTTTATGTTTTAAATAGTCTATCAAATTGATCTGAAGGTTTTGATGGCCAATAAGATGTTTCATCATCTTATTTGGCCTTTTCCCAATGCAGTCGAGGGAGGTAGGTTATCTTATAACTTCATTGCACTTATTGATTTGATTTCTATTTGGTACTAGAAGTAATGCTAGCATTAATCAGTAAGCATTAAATGTTTGATGTTTGTTTGTTTCAAAAGTTATGTAATAGTATACAAAGGCAAGCCTACAAAGGGCAGGTGCATTCCATGATGGTTGTGTGCATGCCTTCCAGATGGTTGTGTGCATGCCTAACGACTTACTTACCAATTACTGAAGCTTCTTTACACTTCAGAAGACCTACTCAGATACTCCAGCCCAGGAACTCACCCACCGCACTCTTCCCACCACTTTGTCCATCTATTCTGTCGCCTTTTCGAGTGTTTATAGTTTTTTCAGGAGCTCCACCAGCCCCCACTCTACTAGCATCGCAGAGCTCTCGGTGCAACCCTGAGAATTCAAAGGGTTCAAAGAATTAAAAAGGATTGGTAACCCCATTAAAATAATAGAGACGAGAAAGCTTCTCAGTGCATGCCTGAGTGAATGCTTTGACTTTGATTCGACTCAGATTCAGCTGGGGATCATCAGCCTGTTGTATCAAAACGTCCACCATATCCTTCGCCACATAATTCTCCACGCCCTTCCTTCACCTTTCGTGTTCTTCCAACACCTCCACCAGGAAATCATCCAACCGCTTGCTCAGCTTCTTCATATGCCTGACATAACCATGCAGATTCTTCTATCGCCTTTTCAAATGTTTTTGGTTTTTTCAGGAGCTCCTCCAGTGCCCCCTCCACTAGTATCGCTGAGCTCTCGATGTCTCCCGCTATGATGTCCTGCATACAAAGAATTCAAAGGGTTTAGAGAATTAAAAAGGATTGGTAACCCCATTAAAAAAAATAGAGATGAGAAAGCTTCACAGTGCTTGCCTGAGTGAATTCTTTGACTTTGGTTTGACTCAGATTCGACTCAGATTCAACTGGGGATCATCGGCTTGCTGCAACACAACATTCACACATCCTTTGTTTTCTACTTCTGTGGAGGGAAAACCTTCAGGTTTTCTTTCACTTATTTTAAACTATTAAAATCAATCCTGCACTTTTCTTTTGAAGCTTAACTTTATTGCAGAATTAGAGTTTCACTTTGTTTTAAATTAAATTTATGAAGAAATCATGAGACATTTTGTCACATATACTCAAACTTCATAAAAAAAAATTTTAACCTTCTTATACTTTATCACAGAATAAATATATAATTCTATGCAATATAAATCTTCTACTTGGATAAGGATTGAATGTAAATCTTATATAACAACTGTATTAATGCTATTCGTTCTGTAACATATTAAACTTTCGATTTCGATAATCCATACATTAAAATTAAAATGTAACTATCGGATTTCTATTAGCATACCACTATAAATTTATTACACCTCCGCTAAACTTGTCAACTCGTTTTTAATGAGGACATAGTTGTATTGTACTGGTTCATTTATATATATCAATTTCCATCCAGATTTCTCTGTGACACCTGTGCGGTATACACAGTATATGGAGATCACGATGTATCAAAACTTGATCCATGTCGTTGATTGATTTTATTTGTTTGATGACTTTGGGATAAGGTGGGAACCTGGTGTAGGCAATCCCGCCAAGCCCTAGATCTACACATTGGCTTTGTTCTTCATGTTATTCTCTTCTGTGGGATGTGCTGGTTCACCGGGGTTCTACAACCACTGTGCTTGGAACTCTGTTACAGTGGAAGTTATGGTTGCCCATGGCAACGTCAAGCCTAGCTCAGATATGGAGGTAATTAACATCTTTATAAACCGGCCTACCATAGAAGATTTTTCTAAGTTCTCTTTCGTTCGTTCCTCAATTTATCTATGCCTTCAGGTTATTAAACTTCTTCGCTATATTACTTATATTATTGAAGCCATCTGCTTGCCTTTATGTTTAAATGACTTATGGGGCAAACTGAGAAGTCGAAAATGGTTCTCTTATTCCATTAACTCTTTGTGAAACAGGGCTATGGGAAAAACGGCACCCATATTTCCTTAGACTCTATCCTCAGGTGATTTTCGAATTAGGGGTTTACATTTTTATTGAATTCAATCTATCTTCATCACAAAATGTCTTTCCAAATGTACTCATTTCGCTTATCTGTTTCATTTGGCAGGTAATGTTTCAAAGTTTTCGCAGCAATTTTCTTCTATGGAGAACCTCACTTGGCAAGATTCTGCTTCTACTTACCCTTCTCAGGATTTCTCCAGGTATTCTTCGAAGGGTTGTCGTTTTGCATGAACGACCTTTTAGATGATCTATACATACGAATTTTCTTGATTTCTGGTCTTGGAAGCTTTGAAATTTATTTTTGGGACTTACTGTTCCTCACGAGAACATTACTGTAATATATTTAGGGAGTTTAGACAGAGAATTCCACTTTGGAAACCCTGTAATTTTTTTAAAGGGTTTTTTTTTCTTGAAGATTTTAGTTCAGTTCGATTATCACAGTTTGAACGTTCTGGGTTTTTCCCAATATAATTAAAATCGATGGAACTGATGAGTTATAGCATTGTTTTCTTATTTCTATAACTATAACTTCGTTTTATATAATTTTATGTACAAAATCTTGGAATTTTTCCGTCTTGCACATTTCTCGCTATGTCTATCCAGACCATGGTTTCGATGCATTTACTGGGTTTACTATTCTGATTTCAATGCCGAAGAAGAATTGTTTCCTTAGTTGTTTGCTATTGTTTATGTTTAAGGAATTTCTCATGCAAGATTTATTTGGTTAAACCTTAGCTTTAGGCTGATATTACCTACATAGAATGATTCTTCTTAATATATTCATGTATGTGAATATTGTATAAATCTTTACATTTGATTCTTTCAGGTGACCGGACCACCATTTTCCACTGTCCGAGTATTTATAATTTTATACCTGAAAGACAACTAGGTTTTGGGATTGGGATCTTTACCCTAACCCTTACCTGATAGTCTACTGCTGTCATAATTGATTTCTATAGTTAAACAGTTGACAATGATATTCTTACAGCTTTGAAATGATTGTAATCAATACTCTTTATATTTCCCATTCAATAGCAAGTATTATTGACATAGTATAAAATATCTGTGAAATAATAAGGGTTTGTACAACATACGTTTTCTTTCTGTAGCTTACAGTACTCTTTCCCTTAAGATTAATTTGATTCTACTTGGTAGGTCAAATTTCTTTGAAGAGAAAATACAAGCTAAATTTTTGTGCACAGCTTCACTTTTTTTTTCTTTTTTTCTAGTAATTATTTCCTATTTCATGAAATATCGCTAAATGTTTTCCAGAATCCATCATTCTTTCATAATAGTACTTCTAGGAAAAATCACAGCATTTAGCTCTGGAAGTAATTATTTTCTAACAGTGAAATATAAAATTACTAACATTAATCAATTGAAAATATAGAATCTTTTGCACTACTATACATACCATTCTGATAACAGTATTTTAACAAGTATAAGTCACATAAACTATCAGTCATAGCTTTGCATGTATACTTATCTGAATTTAATAAATGATTCAGCCACGGTCCTCCCAACCATCAAATGAGGCAATTACATCCTTTTTTCCCCCGTGCTCCAAACTGAATGGTACGGGTTAACAATGGAATTTTATTTCTGCTGTGACCTCAAGACACCCAGTCCAGTCAGTACCATAAGTTTTAGGAAATTTCTGAGTGTAATTCCACTAGCTACAACCAGCTCAAGAATCTCTCACTCTTTCCTTTTCCCAAAATATAGAACCCCTACCCCTCCCTAGGATCAGTCATTTATCCTTAGAGGAGTAACTATTTTCCAACTATTCCGCAACCCCTTTTCAGTTCTTGGAAACATTTTACCATCATATTTTTACTTTCCTTATCCAGTTATTTCTCATAACAGTTTTTTTTTTATTAAATAACATTAATTGTCTCAATTTTTTATTCACAAAACAATAAAATTACTTAACTAGTTAACAATAATGTAGCTGTCACAACTTCCCCCCTGGAAGTAACACCATCCTCGGTGTTTCATTCTAGCTCTGAAAATAGTTCTGGGTAAGCCTTCCGTATCAACCCTTCATCCTCCCAAGTAGCTTCATTCGGGCTGAAGTGCTTCCATTGCACTTTCACCTTGGTGATAACTCGCTTTCGGAGCATGATTTCCCTTTGGTCAAGGATGCATTGCGGCTCGACTAGAAATTCTGTGTCCGGTTCTACCTACAACAATAAATAATTTTCTGGTCAATTTCTCATAAAGGAAATCACTTTACAAGTTAGGATTGCATTACCATCCTACCTCTATATGCTGGCAATGAATTACATGCTTTGAATCATGTACGTAACGCTTCAACAGGGATACATGAAATACATTGTGTACTCGGATATGGCTGGGTAATGCTAGCCGATAGGCTACAGGTCCTACCCTCTCCAAAATTTCAAAGGGTCCACAAAATCTGGGAGCCAATTTGACACAAGAGGGCCACTGCAAGGTACTCCTTTTTGGCTTGATCCTTACGTACACATGGTCTCCTACTGCGAACTCTCGATAGGACCTTTTCTTATCTGCATAGATCTTCTGACGATCTTGTGCAGCCTTCAGATTTTGTCTTATTTTCCTCACCTCTGCTTCCATCTCAGCAAGTATTTCGGGTCCCAACATTAGTTTTGTATCGGGGCTGCTCTAATTTATGGGCATGCGACACTGCCTCCCATACAAGACCTCGAAAGGACTCATTTTTAGAGATACCTGATACCCATTGTTGTAAGAAAATTCAACAAGGTGTAGGAACTCTTCCCATTTAGATGGCTGCTGCATCACATACGTGCGCAACATGTCTTCTAGTACTTGATTCACCCGCTCCGTTTGACCATCGGTCTGGGGGTGATAAGCGGTGCTGCAATTTATCTGTGTTCCCAATCCTGAGAACAAGGTTTTCCAAAATGCAGATGCAAACTTAACATCTCGATATGAAATGAAAGTCTTTGGAATTCCATGTAGCCTAAAAATTTCCTTCATGAAAATGTCCGCTATTTGTACAGTCTTGTAAGTAGACTGGACTGGTATAAAATGTGCATATTTACTCAATCTGTCAACCACCACCATTAGGGAATCATTTTGTCTTTTTGTTCGCGGTAAGCCTGTGATGAAGTCTAGGGATATGACCTCCCACTTCCATTCGGGTATGGGTATGAGCTGCAAAAATCTTGCAGGATGTTGAAGCTCTACCTTCACCTGCTGACATTCCAAACACTTAGATATTCAGCAATTTTTTTCCGCATACCAGGCCAGAAAAATACCTTTCTAATTGCGGTCAACATTTTCTGGTGAACCGGATGACCTGCATAATTGTTGTGATGATATTCATTCATTATCATCTCTTTCAGGTCCAATCGATTAGGCACATATACTTTACCTTTGAAGGTTAACATTTGATCTTCATTTATTCCATACTCAAATGTGCCTCCATGCTTTCTGCTTTCTTCCATTTGTTGCCACAAAAACTGGTACTCGGGATCTTTTTGTGCTTCTTTCTTTACTTGCTCTGAAAATTTATTTTCCAGCTGATTGTAATATAGCTCATATATACCATGTAATTTTCTACTTAATGCATCAGCTACTCGATTTTCTTTTCCTCTGACATGTTGAATATCCATGTCAAACTCACTTAGGAAGGCATTCCATTTTGCCTATCTTGAGTTCAAATCTACTTGCTTGAAGTAACTCATCAAGCTACTATGATCTGTTTTTAACACAAACTTTTTCCCAGCAAGTAGTGTCTCCATACCCGGAGCACATGAACTACTACTGTCAATTCCAAACCATATGCGGAACATATTTTCTCATGATCCTTCAACTTTCTGGATTCATACGCAATCACCTTGCCTTCCTAAGACAACACTGCCCCAACACCTTCTTTACTTGCGTCCGTACATACTTCAAATTATTTGCTGGGGTCAATTACCCTTAACATAGGAGTAGTAGTCAAGAGTTGTTTCAATTTTTTAAAATTGTTTCGACATTCCATAGTCCATTTGAAAACTTTTCCTTTCTTCTGCAAGGAAGTAATAGGAAAAGAAATTCTGGAAAAACCTTCAATAAATCTTCAGTGGTACCCAGCTAGCCCCATAAAGGATCTAATATCTACCACGTTCTGGGGTACCCTCCATTCCATAATTGTTTTGATCTTCTCGGGATCAACTGCAATTCCGTCAATGGAAATAACGTGTCATAAATACTGGATTTCTATTTTAAAGAAATCACACTTGCTGAACTTTGAGTACAGCTGGTGTTTTCTTAGCATTTCCAGCACAATCCTCAAATGTTCTCTATGCTCTTCCTAGTTTTTATAATATATCAAGATATCGTCTATAAAAATAAGTACAAAGTTATCCAAGAAGGGATGGAAGACCCCATGCATTAGTCTCATAAAGGTTGTTGGTGCGTTTGTTAACCCAAAGGGTAACACCACAAATTCGTAGTGACCATACCTTGTACGAAATGTTGTCTTGCAAATTTCTTCCTCCTTAATTCGAATCTGGTGATACCCCGATCTCAAATATATCTTGGAAAATACCGTGGCTCCTTTTACTTGATCAAATAGATCATCAATCCTTGGTAAAGGGTATTTATTCTTGACAGTTAATTTGTTGAGTTGCCTATAATCCATGCACATATGCATGGTCCCGTCTTTCTTTTTCATGAACAGAACTGGAGCTCCCCAAGGTGACACACTTGGGCGAATGTACCCCTTATTGAGTAGTTCCTGTAACTGCATCTTCAAATCTGTTAATTCGGGCACACTCATTCTATAAGGAGCCCTTGATACGGGGGAAGCTCCAGGAATTAACTCTATAGTAAAGTCAATGTCTCTTCTTGGTGGTAATCCAGGAATATCTTCTGGAAAAACATCCAGAAATTCTTGCACCACTGGTATACTTTCCATTGTATGCGACTTCTCCTTAGAGTCTGCATATCCCACATGAATAGCATATATATGGCACCCCTTCCTTATACATTTACTCATTTGGGATGTTGTTATTGGGCGTAACTGTAATGGTTTTCTGATTCCTTGTATTTCCTTCTGGGTTCCATCATGCATTCTGTAATAAATAACTTTTTCCTTATAGTCCACTAGAGTCCAATGCTTTTCTAGCCAATCCATGCCTAACAAAACATCATAGGATCCTAATGGCAGAAAATTCAGATCTACTTGTAACTACTGATTTGAAATTTCTAATATACAGTTCGGAATTTTAGCAGTCACTTTATGCTTTGCCCCAGTGGCTAGTTGTACTAGCCAAGAATTTTTAAATTTCTGATCTTTCAATTTACACAACTCTACCACCATGGGACTAATATAGCTCAAACTTGCGCCTGGATCTACTAAAATTGAAACAGACTGAGTTAGTATTTCATCTTCTAGCTCAATCATCATGGGTTGATAATCCTCTTGCCTGTCCTCCAATGGCACATTAATTCGGGGAATGTTTCATGCTACATCACCCACAGTAGAAGCTTCCTGCAAGTTTGCTATAGCATCATTTCTTGTTCGCTGTGGGCAGTTTTTGTAGTAATGTGCTTCACCACACCCCCAACATTGTAAAGGTGGTTTGGTAACTTGCCCTTGCTCAGGTTTTCTGGATGCTTCTGTAGGCTTTTCATCTGCTGGCCATCTAGTCCTCTGATGATTTCTGCCAAACTGTTTGCTACCAGGATTTTGTGCAGAATTCTTAAAGTTGCCGCTTTTAGCACCCTTGAAATTCAAATTACTTTTTTGTCCTTTCTTTGGCTGCTAAGTCTTGCCAACCTCCCCTTTTACTTTGGATTGCTGATCGCACATTCATTCTTTTCGAATGGCCTCATCCATAGTCCGGGGATTTACAAATTCTATTCTCTCTTTCATGTGTGTTGGCAAGCTGCTCAGAAATCTCTGCACCTTAGCCTTCTCCTCTCGAAGATATGTAACATAGCGTAATAGGGAGGTAAAATTACTAATATAATCATCCATGGTCATCTATCACAGCTTTAGATCATGAAATTCTTTAGCTTTTTCATCATAAAATCTTTCAGTCAGGTACTTGTCCTTGAAGTATTGCTGGAATGATTCCTAGGTGACGTATTGTTCTTCAATACTGCGTACATTCTTCACATCCTCCCACCACAAAGTGGCTTTCTCTCTTAGCTGATATATTGCTAATCTGGCCTTCAGATTGCTATTATATTCATACACCTGAAAATACTTATTCATATTTATTAACCATGCCTCTGCCACCTCCTCAACCTCATCATCAAATGTTGGTGGTTTTATTTTACGAAATTCTCCTTGAAGTTCTAATTTCTGCCTCTTGACTTCTTGCGGATCTGACAAGTTGCCAGATTCTGCCTTATTAAAAATTTTATTCTTACTTCACTGAGAGGGGCTCCTTTCCACCCTTTCTATAGTGTTATTTCTTGTTTGTTGCTCATTTTCTTCTTGCACACCTCTATCAGTACTGGGATGTTCCACCTCCTGGTTTTGTTTATCTGACATAATTTTTAATATCTTTTCCTGGTCTTGTAGTAATCGTTCATTATCTCTTCAAACGCGCACCATTTCCTCCTGTAGTTGTTGAACAATATTTAACAGGAAACTGGTTTGGTGTTGTTGTTCTTCGAACAACCTACTAGTTTTCTGCTGCTGTTCGACACTTAGCTGGACCCACATCTCTGGGTTCATCACTGGTCGTATTTGGGGTTCCCCAGTGTCTTGAGAGGGTTGCTGCGGGGTTCCTCTTCCTATGATGTTCCTGCTAGATTGCTAAATTCTTTCTCTGTGCATCATTTACACACAGCGTCATCATTAGTTGACCCTTAGGGTCCTAGCGTATGAACGCTGCTCTGATGCCATTTGTCACATATACTCAAAGTTCATTAAAAAAAAAAAATTAACCTTCTTATACTTTATCACAGAATAAATATTTAATTCTATGCAATATAAATCTTCTACATGGATAAGGATTGAATGTAAATCTTATATAAAAATTGTATTAATGCTATTCGTTGTGTAACATATTAAACTTTCGATTTCAATAATCCATACATTTAAATTAAAATGTAAGTATCGGATTTATATTACCATACCAATATAAATTTATTACACCTCCGCTAAACCTGTCAACTCGTTTTTAACGAGGACACAACTGTATTGTACTAGTGCATTTATATATATCGATTTCCATCCGGATTTCTCTATGACACCTTTGCGGTATACACAGTATATGGAGATCGCGATGTATCAAAACTTGATCCACGCCGTTGATTGATTTTATTTGTTTGATGACTTTGGGCTAAGGCGGGAACCTAGCCTAGGCAATCCCACCAAGCCCTAGATCTACACACTGGCTTTGTTCTTCATGTTATTCTCTTCTGTGCGATGTGCTGGTTCACCAGGGTTCTACAGCCACTATGCCTGGAACTCTCTTACAGTGGAAGTTATGGTTTTCCATGGCAACGCCGAGCCCAGCTCGGATATGGAGGTAATTCACATCTTTATAAACCAACCTGCCATAGAAGATTTTTCTACGTTCTCTTTCGTCTGGTCCTCAATTTATCTATGCCTTCAGGTTATTAAGCTTCTTCGTTGTATTACTTATATCATTGAAGCCATCTGCTTGCCTTTATGTTTTAAATAACTTATGGGGCAAACCGAGAAGTCGAAAATGGTTCTCTTATTCCATTAACTCTCTGTAAAACAGGGCTACGGGAAAAACGACACCCATATTTCCTTAGATGCTCTCCTCAGGTGATTTTCTAATTAGGGATTTACATTTTTATTGAATTCAATCTATCTTCATCGCAAAATGTCTTTCCAGATGTACTCATTTCGCTTATATGTTTCATTTGGCAGGTAATGTTTCAAAGTTTTCGTAGCAATTTTCTTCTATGGAGAACCTCACTTGGTAAGATTCTGCTTCTACTTAGTCTGCTCAGGATTTCTCCAGGTATGCTTCGAAGGTTTTGTCGTTTTGCACGAACGGCCTTTAAGATGATCTATACATACGAATTTTCTTGATTTCTGGTCTTGGAAGCTTTGAAATTTATTTTCGGGACTTATTGTTCCTCACGGAAACATTACTGTAATATATTTAGGGAGTTTAGATGGAGCATTCCACTTTGGAAACCCTGTAATTTTTTTAAAGGGTTTTTTTTTGTTTTTTAAAGATTTTAGTTCGGTTCAATTATCACAGTTTGAACGTTCTGGGTTTTTCCCAATATAATTAAAATCGATGGAACTGATGAGTTATAGCACTATTTTCTCCTTTCTATAACTATAACTTCGTTTTATAGAATTTTATGTACAAAATATTGGAATTTTTCCGTCTTGCGCATTTCTTGCTATGTCTATCCAGACCATGGTTTCAATGCATTTACTGGGTTTACTATTCTAATTTCAATGCCGAAGAAGAATTGTTTCCTCAGATGTTTGCTATTTTTTATGTTTAAGAAATTTCTCATGCAAGATTTATTTGGTTAAACCTTAGCTTTACGCTGCTATTACCTGCATAGAATGATTCTTCTTAAAATATTCCTGTATGTGAATACTGTATAAATTTTTACATTCGATTCTTTCAGGTGACCAAACCACCATTTTCCATTGTCTGAGTATTTCTAATTTTATACCTGAAAGACCACTAGGTTTTGGGACTGCGATCTTTATCCTAACCCTTACCTAACAGTCTACTGCTGTCATAATTGATTTCTGTAGTTATACAGTTGACAATGATATTCTTACAACTTTGAAATGATTGTAATCAATATTCTTTATCTTTCCCATTCAATGGCAAGTATTATTGACATAGTATAAAATATATGTGAAATAATAAGGGTTTGTACAGCATACGTTTTCTTTCTATAGCTTACAGTACTCTTTCCCTTAAGATTAATTTGATTCTACTTGGTAGGTCGAATTTCTTTGAAGAGAAAATACAATCTAAAATTGTGTGCATAACTTCAATTTTTTTGTTTTTGTTTTTGGTAATTATTTCCTATTTCATGAAATATCGCTAAATGTTTGCCAGAATCCATAATTCTTTCATAACAGTACTTCTAAGAAAAATCACAGCGTTTAGCTCTAGAAGTAATTCTTTTCTAACAGTGAAATATAAAATTACTAACATTAATCAATTGAAAATATAGAATCTTTCACACCACTGTACATACCATTCTGATAACAGTATTTTAACAAGTATAAGTGACATAAACTATCAGTTATATTTCTGCATGTATACTTATCTGAATTTAATAAATGATTTAGCTGTGGTCCTCCCAACCATCAAGTGAGGAAATTACATCCTCCTTGCCCCCATGCTCCAAACTGAATGGTACGGATTAACAGTGGAATTTTCTTTCTGCTGTGACCTCAAGAGTCCAATCAGTACCAGAAGTTTCAGGAGATTTCTGAGTGTAATTCCACTGGCTACAACCAGCTCAAGAATCTCTCACTCTTTCATTTTTCCCAAAATACAGAACCCCTACCCCTCATTAGTCATTTATCCTTAGAGGAGTAGGTAACTGTTTTCCAACTATTCCCCAACCTCTTTTCAGTTCTTGGAAACATTTTACCATTAGCTTTTTACTTTTCTTATCGAGTTATTTCTCATAACAATTTTTTTTTATTAAATAACATTAATTGTCTCAATTTTTTATTAACAAAACAATAAAATTACTTGAACTAGTTAACAATAATTTTTTATTAACAAAACAATAAAATTACTTGAACTAGTTAACAATAATATAGTTGTCACACATTTTCTTTAAAATTTATTTGTCATTTTTATTTTTGACCCGACTTTTACTTTCAAAATAGTT
The DNA here is from genome assembly GCA_034641835.2 of Pinus albicaulis. Taxonomy (NCBI): domain Eukaryota; kingdom Viridiplantae; phylum Streptophyta; class Pinopsida; order Pinales; family Pinaceae; genus Pinus; species Pinus albicaulis. The sequence goes on from JAXQQM020089726.1 coordinate 273,786, forward strand.
GAAGACTACGTTTACTTTGGTAGGTAGGGATTTTTACCACATAAGGAACTTTTATTAACAAAACAATAAAATTACTTGAAATAGTTAACAATAATATAGTTGTCACACATTTTCTTTAAAATTTATTTGTCATTTTTATTTTTGACCCGACTTTTACTTTCAAAATAGTTGAAGACTACGTTTACTTTGGTAGGTAGGGATTTTTACCACATAAGGAAAGGAAAAAATCACCGTAAAAAAATACATACTCATAATTTTCTGATGCCATTGGCACTGTAAAATCCGACGTTTACCTCGGGTTTCCATCTTGCTCTTGGTATTTTGCCGCGGGGTCTACAATGTTGGAATTATTGAAAATTCCAAGCAAATAGTGGAGAGAATGACGCTCTCCTCTGCAACACAGAGAAGTTTTAAAACAGAAATTTTAATCGTAGACAGAGATAGCATGAAAATGCTTTCTTCTATTTCATTAACAGAACTAAAAAAAACTGTTACAAATTTCTTCCTCAGTACAGAGGGATTCACAAAAAATATGTTTGACTGCTACAGACGCAGTGTTCTAAAACAATTCTCTATCTTTCTCTCTTTAAGAACGCACAAGACAGTGCTTTGTTCTTCTTGCTGTGTTTTCTTTGCCTACGGGCTCACACAACATTTACAACAACAATATGTTCATTCCACATGCGGCTCTCGGGCCTTTTCACCTTTTTATAGCGCGGCGGCACAAATTACATATAAAACATAAGCAATTAAATAAAACCAAAATACAAAGGAAAACCTTTGCAAAACATAAAGCTTTGATACTGGCGCGACGTACGAGTGGGGACCACGTCGCAGTCGACCATTCTGCGATTTGCGATGGCGGAACACAATGGAATAACAAAAATGCAATTTACGACATGCAATGGTGTGATGAGCGCACATCGCAATATTAACATCTGCGATAACACATATGGAATGGGCGGAACAATCAATGCGACATGCGATATTGCGACGGCACATATCGCATATCGCAAATTTCAATATTTGCGATGGCGGAGGGCGATGACAACTTTGAAAAATGTGATGTGTGATGTTGCGATGGCGCACATCGCACATCGCAGATTCCACATCTGCAAGACATTTGTCACTTCCAAAAAGTGCGATATGTGGTCTTGCGCTTTTGCGCTCAAGTGGTAGGGACGACTTGTCCTTCCACTCATAAAAGACTTCCGCCTGTTTAATTCAATTCATTCATTTTTAGTTGTTGAGGGCTTTTACGCCCGACTTGACTGTTTTAAATAATTTCTGCTCCTCCGTAGACAAAATATTCATTCTTCTGCTGAAGTAACTTCTCGCCCATAACAAAATTAATTCCTCTCTGTTATACTTGGCTGCGGCCCATCAAAATTAAATTCTTCTCCTTACATTCTCCATTCCTCTTTATTACATGGTGCTCCTCACTCAATCTTCTACTGCGTTGCTGCTGCTGCTGTACTTTGTTCTTCCTGCCCAAAGGCACGGCAAGTGACTTTAATATTTCTAACACTCCCCCTTAAAGTCAGCTGCTTGGTTATCCATCATACCCAAATATTTTCTCAAAAATTCAAAGGCTTTCTGTCCCAATGGTTTAGTTAAAATATCTGCATATTGCTCCTCTGTTTTACAATGCTGCAAAACAATTTCACCATTGTTCACCAAATCTCTAATATAATGAAACTTTGTGTCTATGTGTTTCGTTCTCTTATGAAACACTGAATTCTTTGACAATGCAATAGCTGAGCTATTGTCGCAATAAATCACAGTGCCCTTTACCTGTTCTTGACTTAGACTTCTCAACATTCTTCTCATCCAAATTGCTTGACATGTTGCTGCTGTAGCTGCCACATATTCTGCCTCTGCTGTAGACAATGCTACAATAGGCTGTTTCTTGGAAGCCCATGGAATGGCTCCTCAACCCATATGAAAAACATAACCGGAAGTGCTCTTCCGATCATCTACACTTCCAGCCCAATCACTGTCAGTGTATCCAACTAATTCTGAATTTTCTGAAGCTGTATATAAAATACCAAATCTTTTTGTTCCTTTCATGTACCTCAGAATTCTCTTTGCTGCTTGCCAATGTGCTTCTTTTGGCTTCTCCATAAATCTGGAAATTAAACTAACAGCATGCATAATATCCGGCCTAGTTGCAGTCAAATACATGAGGTTGCCAACTATGTTTTTATACAAAATTTGATCAAAATCCTTGCTGTTGTCATCTTTACTTAACTTCAATCCCATTACTGTGAGAGTAATTGCAGCTTTGCACTCCTGCATATTAAATCTTTCTAAAACTTGATTCACATACTTTTCTTGAGATATAAAAATCCCTTTCTCATTTTGTTCTACTTCTATTCCCAAGAAGTATCTCAGTAAACCCATGTCAGTCATTTCAAATTCATCCTTCATGACTATTTTAAAATTCTCAACAAGGCAGTCTTCATTACCTGTAAATATTAAATCATCAACATACAAAACAACAATCAACATCTTACCATCCTTTTCTTTGATGTAGAGGGTGGGTTCTCCCTCACACTTCTCAAATCCATTTTCCAGTAGATAGGAGTCTATCCTACTGTACCATGCTCTTGGCGCTTGCTTCAGCCCATAAAGAGCTTTCTTCAATCTGTAGACCTTATGCTCTTGGCCTTTCTTTTCATATCCGAGAGGTTGTTCCACATATACCTCTTCCATTAAAACTCCATTTAAAAATGCAGATTTTACATCCATCTGATATAATTTCCATTTGTTTTGTGCTGTTATGGACAGCACAGCTCTCACGGTTTCCATTCTAGCAACTGGTGCAAAAGTTTCTTCATAATCAATTCCATGTTTCTGCTTATATCCTTTGACAACAAGTCTGGCCTTGTGTCTTTCTATCTTTCCTTCAGCATTGCTCTTGGTCTTGTAGACCCATTTAACTCCAATGACTTCTTTACCTTCTGGGAGATCAACCAACTCCCATCCTCTGTTCTTCTCTATGGCATTAATTTCTTCATCCATAGCTTCTATCCATTTTCTATCTTTAATAGCATCTTCAAAATGAATAGGATCATCAACTTGACAATACAAAGCAAATAAGGAATTCATACCTTCGTTTGCTTCTCCTTGCTCATAAATTTCTCTAAGGCTTCTGAACCTTATTCCGCTTTCACTTGGTGTAGTTGTGCTTGATGAAGCACTCATTTTTGCTCCATGTGGTGTGCTTGGAGATGCACTCCCGCTTCTTCTCAAGGGTGTTCTTGCTGCTGCTTGAGGTGTCCCTTGCTGTCCTTGTGTTGGTGAAGGTTGTGCCATGGATGGGTTGTTGATTTCAACCACATCTGCATCATCTTCATCATGAGATAAACAACTTTTAACATTGACTATTTTCTCAATGCTTCCATCCCATGCTTCTTCTTCAATAAATTGCACATCTCTGCTTATCACAAACTTCTTTGTGGATGGGTTATACAATCTGTATCCTTTGGAATCTTCACAATATCCAAGGAAAATGCATTTCTCCCCCTTACTATCCAACTTCTTTCTCAACTTGTCTGGAATGTGTACATATGCTACACATCCAAAAACTCTCATGTGGGTGACTCCCTGTTTTCTGCCACTCCACGCTTCTTCTGGAACTTTGTTCATCACTGCTTTTGTGGGGCATCTATTCAAAATATACGCAGCACAGTTTGCTGCTTCTGCCCAATACTCATTCGGCAAATGTTTTGCCTTTAGCATACTTCTCACCATTTCCATTATGGTTCGATTCTTCCTTTCAGCAACTCCATTCTGTTGCGGTGTGTACCTTGTGGTAAAATGCTTGTGTATGCCATTCTCTCTGCAAAAACGCAGAAATTCCTTTGATATGTATTCTCCTCCTCTGTCAGTTCTGAGAAATTTAATGTACTACCCACTCTGTTTCTCTACAAGAGCTTTAAAATGGCAAAATTTCTGAAAGACTTCACTCTTATATTTCAGAAAATAAACCCACACTTTTCTTGTGAAATCATCTATGAAGGTCAGCATGTAATTGCTGCCTGAAACTGATGTTGTTTGCATCGGCCCACATAAGTCTGAATGAATGATTTCTAAGGGTGCTTTCACCCTTATGCTTTTCCCTGAAGGAAAACTTTCTCTGTGTTGTTTTCCCAAGATGCAGCCTTCACATAGGCTGTCAGGCTTTTCAATCAATGGCAAACCTCTGACCATTCCTTTTCTGTGCAACAAATTTAATCCTCTGAAATTGATATGTCCAAATCTCAGGTGCCATAACCAATTTTCATCCTTCTCTTCCTTCTGGAAGGCTTCTTGTGTTACAGCTGCTATGCTTTTTCCTTTTCCCTTCAAGTCAGTGTTGAGCTTGAGTGGAAACATTCTATTGCTGGTCATTTGTATTTCAGCAATGATTTTCTTACTTGGAGGTATATCTTTTATTGTGCACACATCATCTTTAAAAATTACATTGTAACCTTTGTTTATGAGCTGCCCAACGCTCAAAAGATTACATTTCAGACCTGGAACGTAATACACATCAGGAACAAATTTTTTCTCCCCATTTCTTACTCTAATACTAACTCTGCCTTTTCCTTTGACAGAGATCTTAGTATCAGTCCCTATGGTCACTTTTGATTTTAATTCTTCATCTAGATTGGCAAACATTGCTTTGTTGCCAGTCATATGATTACTACATCCAGAATCTGAGAACCAAACATCATCATCTTTATATTGTGCTATATTACAAGCTAATAGCACATTACTTGGGTTCTTTTCTTCTTTTGCTACATTAGCATTCTGCTTATTTTTCATGTCATTTTGCTTCTTTCTACATTCATTGGCATAGTGCCCATATTTCTTTCAATAATGACATTGGACATTGGATTTGTCATACCTTTTTCCATGAGCATGTTGGTGTTGATGTCCACCTTGCTGGCTGTTGCTTTGGCCATGGCTCTGACTTTCACTGTTGCTCCTTCCATGTGAATGTGAAGGGTTGTTCCTTCCACCTCTGTTCTGGCTTCTGCCTCTTCCTCTTCCTTTACCTTGACCTCTTCCTCTTCCTGAAGGCATCTGGGTCTTGAAGGCGTGCTCAAGAGATGAGTTTTCATTTCTGCTCAATCTCTGTTCATGAGTCATCAACGAGGCATGAAGTTCATCAACTGTGAACTGTGAAAGATCTTTGGTCTCTTCTATGGTGGTAACAATTACATCAAACTTTGAGGGTAAGCATCTCAAAAGTTTTTCCACTATCCTTCTTTCTTCAAGAGTTTCTCCATGGGATCTTATCTGGTTTACAATCCCAATCACATGTGTAAAAAATGTGTCAACACTGTCTGACTCTTTCATGCAAAGAGTTTCAAAATCTCTTCTCAGCAATTGAAGTTTTGTTGTCTTAACTTCTCCATACCTTGATAGGCTACTTTCAGAGTTTCCCATGCCTCCTTGGATTTCTTAGCTGCTGCTATCCTTGGAAACACACTCTCATTTATGGCTTGATACAATAAGAAGAGAGCTTTAGCATCTTTCTTCCTATTATTCTTCAACACATCTTTCTCTGCTTGAGGTAAGGAATTAAAAGCCTACTCATCAGCTGGTTCTGTAAAACCATCTTCTACTAACTCCCATAAGTCTTGTGAGACAAACAGGGCTCTCATGGTAATGGCCCAATAATCATAGTTCTTTCCATTAAACTGTGGAAGTTGAACATTTCCAATGTTCATTCCAGTGCTTGGTCCAACCATTGCTCTTGAACTGAACTTCTAAACTTAAACAAACTGTCTTTCCTTTTTCTGAAAGAACAAACTCTTCAAACAAAATAACAACTCTATTATCTTTGAGAAATACCTGACTTTTCGACTTCTGTTGGGCTTTCACACTACTGGAGAAAACGCTGCAACGAGTCTTCTTCTTCTTCAGCTTCTTTGAAAGTTTCAAAGAGCCTGAACTAGCTCTGATACCATGTTGGAATTATTGAAAATTCCAACCAAACAGTGGAGAGAATGATGCTCTCCTCTGCAGCATAGAGAAGTTTTAAAACAGAAATTTTAATCGCAGACAGAGATAGCATGAAAATTCTTTCTTCTATTTCATTAACAAAACTAAAAAAAACTGTTACAAATTTCTTCCTCAGTACAGAGGGATTCACAAAAAATATGTTTGACTGCTACAGACGCAGTGTTCTAAAACAATTCTCTGTCTTTCTCTCTTCAAGAACGCACAAGACAGTGCTTTGTTCTTCTTGCTGTGTTTTCTTTGCCTGCGGGCTCACACAACGTTTACAACAACAATATGTTCATTCCACACGCGGCTCTCGGGCCTTTTCACCTTTTTATAGCGCGGCGGCACAAATTACATATAAAACATAAGCAATTAAATAAAACCAAAATACAAAGGAAAACCTTTGCAAAACATAAAGCTTTGATACTGGCGCGACGTACGAGTGGGGACCACGTCGCAGTCGACCATTCTGCGTTTTGCGATGGCGGAACACAATGGAATAACAAAAATGCGATTTGCGACATGCGATGGTGCGACGAGCGCACATCGCAATATTAAAATCTGCGATAACACATATGGAATGGGCGGAACAATCAATGCGACATGCGATATTGCGACGGCGCATATCACATATCGCAAATTTCAATATTTGCGATGGCGGAGGGTGATGACAACTTTGAAACATGCGATGTGCGATGTTGCGATGGCGCACATCGCAGATTCCACATCTGCAAGACATTTGTCACTTCCAAAAAGTGTGATCTGTGGTCTTGCGCTTTTGTGCTCAAGTGGTAGAGACCACTTGTCCTTCCACTCATAAAAGACTTCCGCCTATTTAATTCAATTAATTCATTTTTAGTTGTTGAGGGCTTTTACGCCCGACTTGACTGTTTTAAATAATTTCTGCTCCTCCGTAGACAAAATCTTCATTCTTCTGCTGAAGTAACTTCTCGCCCATAACAAAATTAATTCCTCTCTGTTATACTTGGCTGCGGCCCATCAAAATTAAATTCTTCTCCTTACATTCTCCATTCCTCTTTATTACACGGTGCTCCTCACTCAATCTTCTGCTGCGCTGTTGCTACTGCTGTACTTTGTTCTTCCTGCCCAAAGGCACGGCAGGTGACTTTAATATTTCTAACATACAAGGTTGGGATACCTGCAGGGAATTTGCGCTTTTTCCATGCATATACAGATTGAATCTTTACAGGAATAGCGCCCTGGTTTTCCTCTAGAAGCCTCGCCATTGGCATCGTTGACGTCTGACCAATTTTTCTTTATTTGGCGAGTCCAAAAATAGTGTGTTCCCCTGTATTTAAAGTTTTTTTTCCAATTTTAATTGATTTTATTTCGGCATTCACGAGTAGAATAACCAGAATATCCTCGGCCTCCTCCTCCTCCTGCAGCACCGTATCAACCTTAAAATGGCCCCTACATGTTTGCAGCCAACGCCCCTTACCATGTCCCATATGCCCACTGGGATCCACATCCACCTCCCCACCATGCCTGTCACTCCCACCAGCCTTATTACCACCATTACAACACCAGCGGTGGTGGCGGTTCTATGATGGGCCGCCAGAACTATCCCCCGCCACAGGGCAATGGAGGTGGAGGTGGTCATATAGCATGCGCCCTCTTCGTTCGCCCTGGTCAATGAATCCTACGGCAGTGCTCACTACCCAGACAAACATACCATGTGTGCTTTGCCAACCAAGACAAACATACCATGAGTGCTTTCCCAACCGTTTTCATGTGGTAGTTTCCCTCCTTTGGTACCTGATTGATTAAAATAAAACTTATCAAGCAGCTCATACAAGTGTAATACATGCGATGAAGTCACAGGTGGCACGTTGCATGATCCTCATAAAAGTAAGAAAGTTAATCAAAAGTTAATGTTCTGTGCTGTCAGCGATAATATGTCTAATGCGTGATTTAGGTGAAGCATAGTCTTCCATGTGATTGAATACTTTGTTCATTGTATCTTCTATTTGTTTTTCTAATAATACTGAACCGCTATCTTATTATCAAATTTCACTCCCAAAAATAAATAAAACACCCAAAACAATTATCGTTATCTAAAATGGATGGCCATAGTTTCTAAATATTATGTTTTTGTTTTTATGACTAAATGCCTTTATAATATTCATAAGTCAAAATCCATCCATAATACATTTCCATAAATTGATTTAGTAAACATTTCATGCTATAATTTATTTCTTTAAAATTCACAACTTTAAATGGATGGAACTTGTGGTCTCGGGTTGTGACGGCACAATTCACAACTTTAAAATTCAACTTGTGGCCTCGGGTTGTGACGGCACAATTTCCAATTTTAAAATTCATAAAAAAATTAACCAAAACCAATTCACTTCTGCGCTTTAACAACCATTAAATAGATTAATATGGTGGACGTTATAGGCTATTAGCAATTACAGATTATTCATTTAATCAAAACCAATTCAAGTATGCGCTTTAACAACCATTTAAAAGATTAATATGGTGGACGTTATAGGCTATCAGCAATTACAACTGGGAATAACAAGTTCATCAATTACACCTGGGAATAACAAGCGCTGTGGGGGCAGGGACTTGCTGCGTCCGCAGCCCTTCTTGTTTTATACGAAATTTATTTTAGTTAGATCCAATCATATAATTATCTTGATAAGTCGGATGTTATGAAAAATTTAGTATAATTAACTATAACTAACTGTTTAATATATATATAGAATTAAAAAATATCAAAGTATATTAAATAAACTAATGTATAGTTATTTAGTATTGGAGTTGTATTAAATTAATCATTAATATATAAATAATTACATATGACAATTTCCATAAAAAAATATTTGACCTGCACACAGCAGAAGATAGCTGAGATGCATATCGAATAAATGCTTGAAAGATTCATGGTGATTGTTATTCAACGCCTATTTATAGGTGAAAATAAAAGGTGGACATAGATGCATTAATATAATCTTAATAAATCAAACGGAAGGACACGCAGAGCTTCCTTACAAAATTAATATCAAAGAAACTTAGAGATGACATGAATATATCCATAAGGGCCAGGGATCACTAGGGCCTGTATGAACCTCCCACCGAATCCAATATATCGATAATAATCATCTCCAATATATCCATAGCCATTCTTGTAAGGGATCATGGACCGTGTGCTCCAGGAACCACTGTTTCTTCATTGCCTCGATTCACACCCCCCTCTTCTTCTTCTACTCTAGAGTCCTCGCTCACCCTATAACAATCATAATCCAAGTCCCCGGGGCACGGGGGTACGGGGTTGCTCCCGGTCCTGCCTTCCGAGGGTTTAATCACAGCTTTGGCTTGCTGGGTTGCCAGAAGAAACAACAGTCCAATGATGATGATGATGAGAATCAGATGACTGCCGCGTCGAATCTTAAATTCCTCCATTCTCACACACTAATAAATAAATCGCCAACACAAGATTGAAGACGAACTAATGAGTAGTGTTTAACACCAGAAATTTCGTTAGCCTTCTTGGGACCGTGCAATACCAAGCCAAGGAAGGAAAGGAACTCCAATTAATCTCCGATGATGAATATCCATATAAATAATGGTTGCTTGGCACCCGCAGTAATCGAAATTGAACACGGCTCATCTCTGCAGTTGAAAGTCATAAGTAAAAGCAATTTTTGTAACTGATTGGTTGGCATGCCCAGTGGTCGCTAATTTAAGAAGTGGCGTCTATGTGTTCTTTTATAAGGGATGGGATAACGTATAGTACTAGCAATTGCACCGGGAGGTGCAAAGGAACGCTGAAAGGAAACCTTCCAATGATGTAAGGGGGGCAAAACAGGTAGATGTTGAGTTAATTCTTCTCCAACTCTTCCTAGGAGAACAGAGGAAGAAGAATAAATGGCCTCAAGGGACTGAAATCAACCGAATTCACTATCATGCCGTCTCTAGTAACATAGCAATGGAATGTAGCCTTTCGGGAGGGCGTATACTTGTTATTGCTTGGGGTTATGGTCTAAGAAGTTCGAACATCAAAATATAATGAGAGGATATTGCCTTTTAATACAATTTACAAGGGGAGGATTTCTATTAATATTCAAGCACTTTATAAAAGAGAGAGATAGTCTCTGTGCATTATTTAAAGGATATTCAATTGTTTTTATTATTATCGAATAAATTAAATGTTAAAAGTAATTAAACAACATTTAAAGTTTGAATTTATATATTTATTTTATTTTTAATAATTACATGCTATGATAAGAAAAGATTTCAAAACCAATAAAAAAATAAAAAAAATAAAAAATAAAAATTAATTAAATAAATAAATAAATAGAAATAAAATAAAATAAAGATATAATTAAAAATAAAAATAAAATAGATAAAAATAAATAAATAAAATAAAAATTAAATTCTTAATTACAAAAACGAGAATAAAATAAATAAATAAATAGAAATAAAATAAAATAAAGATTAATAAATAAATAAATAAACAAACAAATAAATAAAATGAAATAAAAATAAAATTACATAAATAACAAATTAATAATTTTAAAATTAAAAATTAATATTTTTATTAAAATAAATATAAATATTTAAAATTCAAATTATAAAGTTTGATTATTTGGTTTACTTTTCCATATCTCACTGGATTTTAACAAGCGCACCTCAAATAAAATGCATAATTCATGAATCTTACAAAGACAATGGCTCCATGAACCAATATGGACCACTTGCAGACTCAATTGGTGGACTTGTGTACAAGAGAAATCCAAATACATGAATATTCCGTATAAACAAGAACCAATTACGAGCAAGATGATCTTCTTTAACATGTGGCTGAATTATATGATTAAACAATTAGATAGGTATTTGTTATATTGATAATTTGAGATAATTCTAAGTAATTATATTTGAATGTCCTTTTATTCTAACGAGACTAGTAAAAAGAACAACAGTGAAAGCATAATAAAGAATTCCATTGTATTGTCTACAGAAATAGAGACCTAATGAGAAGAGATCTATGTAATAAAAATAATATGATGATTGTTTAATAGCTTGAGAAATTGTGTTAATGAGGAGATCTATATATAATAAAAATAATATGATGGTTGTTGAATAGCTTGAGAAATTTTGTTTGAATTTATCCAGTCAACGTAAGATTGCAATTGTGATTTCATCGATATATTTTTTTCTATTTTATCTTTTGCAATATGCATCACAAGCACACTTCATGTCATTCCACTAGAAGATGCTATCACCAAAATCATGTGACTTTGGTCAAGCATGCATGAATGTATAATTAAATGTGTTAACTGAATGAAAATATACCCATTTTACAAATTACAAATTAGTAATTAAATGTGTTAACTCCATTTTACAAATTAGTGATTAAATGTGTTAACTGAATGTAATTATACTCATTGATTAAATGTGTTAACCGAATGTAACTACACATTTTACATTTTGATATGAACTAACCGGCATTTTTCCAAACTAAGTTAACATATCCTCACCATATCTGGATCCTGGCTTTTCAAAATCTGGCAGATCTAAAATCTGGATCTGTGTCCATATCCTGCCTCCTGCTAACTTAGTTACCATATGATGCTATTCTAGGTCTGGTTGCTTCCTTCCTGCTCACTTTTGACAAATAAACAAGCTAGGAATTGACATATGTTTAAAGGTTTGCCTAGGACACACTAATAAACGACTTAAAATTTAAAAAATATATAGGTGTATAGCACAACATACTTGAACAATGAAAACTAAATAATGATTTCTCTCTGTTAATTCCACTGGCATCCACAATGGAACTTCTTTGCACTTGCTAAAAAGTTTGACTTGCCTATTACTATATATAAAAGGTAGGATTAGCAGATCAGACGATCAGACGATGTAAGTTTGTCATTACTGAATAATGCTACAAGGAAACAAGATAAATAAATATGACAAACCTTCTAGAGAGATAGAAAGAGGAACCCTTTTTCACTGTCGGTAAAAGCTGCAGTGAAGACATGTTGGTGAAATTGACTATTTATTGTGATGCTGAAATAACTGATCTTTATAAAGGGAAATCTCTCCAAGAGGCTTTTTGAAACATGTGGCAGTGTTCTCATAAGATATTCACACTGGAAATGTAACTCTCTCCAGTTTCTGCAGTCACAAAACCTCAGTCATGAATTGAGATCAATGTAATTCTGTTATGTGAAAAAAAATGCAATGTGTAGAGACAGCAGATCAGTGTAATTTTGCTATGGTTAAAAAAAATGCTGTGTGTAGAGACAGCACAGAAGAAGGAAAAATAACCAGATAAAGCCTGAAGATTATGATGATATTCTTCATTGAAAATTTAGTCCCCGTACAGTCAATGCATATGGCATTTTTGCAAAGTAATTTCTACGTCATTCCAGTGTCCATTCTTGATAATTAGAATTTAGCATTACTTGTTCCAACTCATGCTAAGCTATAATAACTATCTTGAAACACTCCAATTCAAACATTCATACCTAAATGTAAGGAAAAGGAACCCATTTTTTTTAATAGCATGTGTAGTATTTTACTATGCATCATAAGTATCCAAACACTGCAAGTTCTTATGTACTCTCTATAGAGTGCTGACAATCGAATTGTGCAAATTAGAAATGCCCCACCTAGATCAGAGGGCACTAGACATGAACCGTTTTTATTAACAGGAAAAAATGGAATCTGGGCAGTACCAGAAAGCCATTTTCATTCTCAGACGTTTGTGAAATAACCCAAAATGGAGAGCATACTCATGTAAAAGCCCGGCAACATTGCACATAAAGCATACTCATGTAATAGTCCGGCAACATTGCACATAGAATGGTATAATAAAGATTCTTCTCTTGGCTGAAGCAATGAAAATATGAAAAAACAAACATAGTCAAATACATAACAGCATAGGTCTTAACCATTCATCATAAAAAACTGTCCATGAATAACAAATAGCACACTTACCTTGCTGCCAAGTTGGTTGGCTAAGCTTGGATCGCCCATGGGATGTTCAAAGAGTCCCATGGTGAATTTAACTGTCAAAATTCTTTGAACTGCATCATTTATTCTACTCATAGGTATGAAACCGCCCTTAACTTGCATAGTGAGGTCGTTAATAAAGTCAGCAAAATTGTCGGGAACCATCACCTACGAAGCAAATTTCCAATAGAAAAAGTCAGGCGTGACTCTCACAGGTATCATACTTAATAGACTGTCACAAGTATATGCAGTATTTAATTGTGAATACTGAAAATTGAGCAATGCTATCTAGTATGGAAGACAAGAACACTACCATGTCAATCCTTGCACCCACACTTTCAAGGACTGACAAAGAATAATTAGCATTCGGTGGGCTAGTTATCCTGTCAATACCTTGCCAATCTGAAATAACAAAGCCCTGTAACCAATACAAGAAGGCATCATTGTAAAATTAAAAGAAAAAAACTGATTGAATGTTTTACAGAATGTAATTTTTTGAAAAAGAAAAAAACCAAAACCAATCAAAATTCTATAAACAAACAGTAATAATACCTGGAAGCGAAGTTGCTTCTTTAAAACATGAGAAATGAGAAAACGGTTGGCGTGCATCTTCTGTCCATTCCAACTGGAATAGGAAACCATAATGGTGGAGACTCCTTTGGCAATGGCATCAACATAGGGGGTCATGTGGATGTTGACTAATTGTTTATAACTGCTGACAGTGTTACTCTCATCGACACCCTGCGTTGTTCCGCCACCGCCCACAAAGTGCTTAGCACATGCTACAACATTTGACCTGGCAAACATCCATAAATAACATAGTTAGAAAATTATTTCAAGAAACTGTGGTATAATTGATTGATCGAAGAAATTCATACTCTAAGAATAGACAAAACAGAAGGTTTGAAACTTAATGTCCAGCTATAGAGAAAACTGTGACACAATTGATTGATCAAAGAAATTTATGTTCTAAGTAGGGATAAAACAAAAAGGTCTGAAGCTTGCTGTCCAGCTATATAGAAAACTGTGGCATAATTGACTTATCAAAGAAAGTCATGTTTTAAGTATTCATAAAACAAAAGGTTTGAAACTTACTGTCCAGCTACAAACGGCACCCTCTTTGTAAAATTAGCAGGAGGCTGCCCCTGCAGGCCAAAGATAATCTCTGTCATGGACTTGACTATTGTTGGATCCTCGTTGTAGCTCTCATAGCAGCGCCCCCATCGAGGATCTCTGCAAACCTGCTCACAACAAAGGAGACATTCTCAGCAGTGAAAAACTTCTCTCATTTTGAATAAACTTCCATCAAGCACATCCGTGCCAGAGTCTTACAGCAACACATGGAGCAAATGTGTACTGAATGCCAGTAGATCGAATTTCCAGAGCTGTGGCTGCTCCAATTCTTTTAACCAGATCGGGATCCCTGTATCCATAAAACGTTGATACAAATTGTTAGCCAAAGTTTCTAGAAGATTTTGATTTTGGGGGCAGTAATCAGAAGCCAGAGTTCCCACGATATATTAAGCATCAATATTTTCACCCTGATTTTGTTATCATCCCAATTCACTAACTCAAGATTTTGCTCATAATCATCCCGATGACCCCAGTTACTTTCCAAATCACTGCCTACTAACATTCTGCTCTTTGCAATCATTGCAATCCGAGTGACCCTTGGCACTTTCCAAATCATAATACTAATGCCTTCCGATATAGGCCCAGGCTGATTTCCCAAAGTAACCAGGCTACAATCTCTAGTAATGTCCAAAGATTTAGGGGTTTTCATTAAAATAACAGACAACTCAACCTACTCGTTTGTTTAAATCATTAGCCATGAAATTTTGAAGATGAAGGGGAGGACGAATCCGAGAGGGACGAGGTAGGGGGGCGCAGAATTTTGCCTCTGCTACTGCCCCTCCTGCATCCCATTCTCTGTCTTAAATGGGGCATGGCTATCTTGGCAGCAGAAGGCCGACTCGAAGGAGCAGAAGCAACAAAATGGTGTACACTGGGAGTCGAATAATCAACAGTAAAAGACTGAGGACCGGGAATTGCGTTCCTTACCGAGCTAATGGAAGGAAAGCAGGCGCGCGACTTAGTCTTTCTGCTGCAGCATACACTCTGTGAGAAGTGGGCGCCTTCAACTGTTTCAATGCAGCAGAGAATTTGACACCGCCACCCTGTCTTTGTGCGAGAGCTTGGCTTCGTAGCAACAGGGGAGCAAATGCAATGCTAAGGCTTCGCAACATCAACAAATCTTCCGGAGAATTCCATTTTGTGGAGCAGGACGATGGAGTCTCGACCAGCGAGCTTCATTAAAGAGCAGTTATGGTTGGCGGGGGCACAGTTGTTTAAAAACTTAATGCGAGCGTGGGTGGCCATGTGGAGAAGCCACATGCCAACCCAGCGCATCATCAACGTACTCTCGCTAATGAACACGCATAAGGCAAATGTCAAATTTTAACTGGCGATAAGAACGATGAGAACGCGTTCTAATTGGCTGAGTGAAAAATCGCATTCGAAAAGCCCATAAAGGGAACGCTTTCAGCGTAATTAGTATAGCATTAAATTAAGTGTTTATTTAGATTAGAGAATATACAAATAGATAAGTGCGTCAATATTTAATTAAAAAGATACCAAATGTTCAAACTCCGATTGAATATACAGGGTTCTATTTTCATGGTCGACATTTCATATTCATAACATGACAAATCTATCTTCAAAATACAGAGTTGCAAAGATAAAAATGAAAAGAACCAATTTTCAACGCGTAAGTCGTAGAGATAGATACCTGAAAGAAAGAAATAGCTGTACTTACCAAACAATTAATAATAAATATAATTAAAAAATAAAAAAACATAAATAAAAATTAAAAGTATAAAAGTAAAAGCAAGCAGATAAAATAATAAGAAAATGATAAAACGAAATGAATCAATTTTCAACCAAAGAAGTTCTACAGCTAGATACCATGAAAAAAATGATTATTCATATCAAATAATTAAAAATAAATATAATTAAAAAAATAAAGAAACATAAAAAACATTAAAAATATAAAAGTAAAAACAAATAAAATAAGTGCTATACAATAGTTTTTGCTTGTTTTTTTTAGTAAAAAGATACACAAATGATCTTGACTAATATTTGTAAAGCTATGAATTTTACATAGAAAGTAAGTATTAGACAACTTTTAATATATTATTTAATTTGGCCAGTGGTTAATTACACAATCTATGCTTTCGAGCTTGATTTTCTTGACTAATACTTTCACAAGAATCATCCTCCTGTAATTAAAGGCACACCTTAATAGCAATCCAGCAAGAGTACTCCATCTGCAACCTTAATTGCATTATAACTATTACCCAAGTCTTAAGAGTCTCATGATTTAAGGGTCATGTTCCTTCATATTCACACGTGATTAATATTATTTGGAGCATCAAGATGTTATGATAGCATGAGTGGAAATACCTTTTTAAGAGATAGTAGTTGATTTTAGAGAGTGAAATTTGGTGGAGTTGTATAGTGAGTCACATTGGAATAAATGATTTCTTTCAAAATAGGGAGTGACACTTTCAAGGTTATTGCTAAAGTGTTTACACCAAGATTGGGGGCGCTTCATGAGATTTGGGATAAATGGTGTATAATTAAATCTTTGATGGTCTATGTTGAATTTTCACTTGGGATATGGTTTTTGATGTATTTTTCACATTTAAATTGTCTTACTTAGTGGTTGCTTGACCTCAGTTGGATGTTGTCATGATATTCTTCCCTAGTGCATTCTACATGATCATGGGCACATGGAAATGGTTCCTTGATTTCATAATTCCCTAATTAGGAGGAGAAGAGCATTGCATATTGGAAGACGGAATTGGATGCTAGAACACATTCAATAGTTGGGATGCTTCCATGGAGCCTTAGAGTTGACTAGGGGATGTTTGGAAAATGAAAATGTTCATGTATGGAAAATAGACCTACTAGAATACATGGCTTAAGAGGATTGTTGGGAACATTTGTAGGCTTGTAGGAGTGTTAGACACACGTCATGGAGTGCCCTTACATTCTAAACCATGTTTGTGGATAATATCACCTTAGGGTTTGATATGTGTACCATTGGACTGTAGCATTCAACATGTGTGAGGCCACATGTGTTATTATAAGTTGCATGACCATGGAATACATATCTATAGACCATGAGCTATGCAATACCATGAGCTTGTAAACTACACTAGTTTTAAAGTTTGATTTAATTTTACAATTTTATTCTTAAAATTATAATTATTAATTTTTTAATTTTTTAAATTTTAATTATATATATATATATATATATATATATATATATACACACACACACTAGGTCAAAATGTTTTTGTTCACATTACATTATGGTTGTCATACCCTAGAGTACCTTTCCACTCTATGAATAATTAAACTAGAACAACCATATAAATTAAATGGATAGTAAACATAGATAAGATTCAAAACCATTACCTCATTATACATCTCACATTGCCAAATTTTTAAGAAAAACTTGAAAATTAACTAAATTATACATTTATTTTAAATTACTATTATTATTAATAATAATTATTAAAAAATTAATACATAAACTTGCAATTGCACCACATGTTGCAAAATAAACATCTTAAGACAATAACATAGGAAGGAGTAGCCTAGAAGAAATAATTTGCTGAAGAGAAAGAGCCATCATGAAGGAATGAAAGGAAAATTTTGCTTCCATGGAAGCAAGTCATGGAGGTTTCAAAGATATCGATGATAAGAGTTATCAACCAGAAAATTTTGTTATAGATATTGAAATAGGCAATTGTGGGTGAAAACATATATGTAAACAAACATAATATGTTCACATATATAAAAAATTTGTTATAGATATTGAAATATGAAATTGGAGGTGAAAATAATTTGGTGATTAATAGTACAAACAACCATGAAATGAGCATGTAACTCAAATAAGATATTTTAAATACATTCAAGTACAATCTATCTAGCATAGATGTAAATAAAAGGATTTTTATTAACAGAAATAGAGTTTACTCCAAGTTCATCTACATATACGAGCACCAATTGCATGCTTGTCAGAAATTGTATATGAAGAACAATAGTCTTGGTATGCAAGAAAGTGAATGTCATTTTAATATGGAAAAATTTTTGGAAGGAGATATTGTTCTTTATGTTATGGTTTATTTTCTTAAGTCCAAACTTTGTTTAGTCTTTCTATATATATATATATATATATATATATATATGAAAAAAATACAAAGTAATTTCACAAATATAAGTTATAGTTTATATTTTATAATTACAAATCTAGTTTTTTATTAAAATATTTTACACACATCTATTTATTCAAATAAATTATATTGTGAATATGTTTTCTCCTCTTATTTGATTACAAAATTATTGTATTCCCTACTAAGTAAAACAACTTTATTAATAAAGAATTGAATGCCAAATTGAAATATTAGTCAAGTGAGAAGTCTATAATATATAGAACTCATTTTTTGTTCTATAAACTATTTGTTTTATATGTCATTCAATTTCCATTACCTATTATATTCAAACCCCATGGGCACGTATTGAACATGGGAGCCAACTTTAGGTAAATAAACATACACATTTTCAACTTGGAAAAAAAAAAAAATTATAATCCTAAAATTCTCTTACCTAATCATCTTTTTAAATATATAATTGAATTCCATTTATTAAAACAAAGGCAATATTAAGAACCTCTAAGAGTTATAAAAGGTAATTGACATGAAAAATAAAAAATCTCCTCATGACAACATACAAATGTTAATCTTAATTGAATCATTAAAAAAATAAGAAGGGATAATATATTTACGAGTTATATTATTAAAAAAGACCACTTTCACAATTGAATTTCTACATTAATTTTAAAAAATATTATTTTATAATTATATATAATTATAATTTTATATTTTTAATATATATATCTTATGGTAATAATATTTTTTTTGGAAAAATAAGCCTAAGTTGGAACTAAATGGATTTTGTGAATTGCGTAGATATTTAACACATTAGGGGACATTAAGTGAAGGGGCGCTAGTGTTTCTTACCTCCAAATGTATTATAGTGTGATGTTGATCTGAAATTGAACTTTTGATTCTAACTCAAATTAAACTTTAAAACATGTATATGGAAAAATGATTAAAAAAAAATCATTTAATTGAATGCTTTAATAAAATATGTTCAAGAACATAAGCAAACATTCACAAGAAAGAGAACAACATGATTGATAACAGAGTTCACCCCCTCCACTGGGCTACTTCTCTAGATTCGCCTCCAATAGGATGAATCGATATATTGTCTTAATGAATAGAGATAAATGTACATTGACTTTTACATCAAGGTGGCGAGTCGAGAACTCTCAACTATACATACATACTCTGAAAGACTTATGAGCTATCCAAGCTCTGCTCAAAAATGAATTTTTCAAGCACTCCAAATCTCTCCTTACTCTCTTTCTCCTTCCTTTTCTATACATAGAATGGCATTATATAGCTCTTAAGAGCCCAACACTAAGGAGGAAATATCTCCTTATCTTCAATTTTAAGGAGGAAATAATTCTCATATCCCTTAAAATTTTCTCATGAGATTTCTATGGAGGAAATATCTCAATATCTACTTTCAAGGGCATTATCCCCAAAACCTTAGGGATGAGAATAATCTATAAACTTCAATATGAAATTAGAAATTGAATTTTTGAATTGTTGAGGAAAAATCCTCTCAACATTTTCAATTTCTATTTTACATATATATCAACACATTTAATTAAAAATAAAGACATCCTCACCCTATGCTTAACATGAGTATATATTCTTCACAGTGCTCCTTGGGTTGTCTAGATCCTCCTGGATCAAACCTCCCCATTAAAAAAACTTTTAGTCCTCTAAAAGTAATTTTTTTTTTTTTAAATTGAAGTTGATTCTGAATGAGGTCAATTCTTCCTGTAAATTTTGGGAAGAATCTTGTTTGCATTTGATGTAATCTTGCATGCTACCTTTTTGGAATCGATGTTGGGCTTCCACATTGATTCTCCCTTCTCCATAACATGCTTTGAATGTTGCACCAAATCTTAACCAAACAGGAAGATGAACTTGAATTTGTCTCCAAAAATTTGTGTCATGCTGGAATCATACTAGAAAACAACCTTGACTGCCTATAAATTCGTGTCAAGAGCCCATACCAAAAATCCAGTTGACTACCAAGAACGTTCCAAAGAACATTAACGCGACGAATTGTAGATCACATTTACAATGCCAGAACTGAAGATACTCCTCATTGCATCATCACTTGTATTAAAAACCAAGCTTGTGAGATCATTGTAATGACCAGCTGAATAGGGAAACTATTTGTAGACGCTTCAGGATTTCTAGTACAAAAATAATATTTACTACCCACAACATCGAATAATTCATGTATTGATAAATCTGTTTCTCGGCGAGTAGCCCAGGCATTCGATGTTGTTGTTGCCAAAACAAATGCAGTCACATCAGATCCAATACATGAAAATTGAGCTACCATGACCCATCTTGAATTTGGAATCCGATTTACTGGATGGTGTAATGGATCAACAAACTGATGATAAAATTTCATGATCGTTTTCCTTGTAAATTACATAGAAACTTTAAAATAACATAAATCAATGTCACTAGTAGTCCATAGCTCCTCGTTACAAATTCCAAGACTAGAATAAGTTCTCATAAGAAATTCAAGTACTGATCTTCAAAAACGGAAGGATTTCAGAGTGGAAATTCAACTCCATCCTAAGCAAGAGAAATTATCATCAAAAAGTTGCAAAATGCTTGAAAATACATGCACTAATAAACCATGTCTTTACTGAGGCATAAAGAAGCTATTCAAACTCCGCGCTTTCATTCGTTTAAAAAAAACTCTCATGCATTCGTTAAACATAGTAAAACGATGACACATCTTGATATACCCCTCCACCGAGAACTCTTGGTGTTGTTGATTACCTTGATTGTTGATGTTAATTTTTATAGGATGACAATGAATATTGGCTTCGTTCTAGATATCCAATCGAATGAGAAGCTCCCGAAGTCGGCAGTACTCTCCATACAGAGATCCTCCTCCAATAGGACCATACCCTCTTGATGTTTTACCATCGTCGTACCCACCAACATGAGGAAAACTACATTCCAAGGTTCGAAGGTACTATATTTCCGGGTTGTTTCAACTTATTGATATCAGACACATCTGATCCCCTAGGAGCATTAATGCCCCCTCCTGCAGGATATCCAATGGTTACTCTGGAGTGAAGGGTTCCAACATTTTCTGAGCATCTTCCACGGCTATTTCAACCACGCCTTTTGATTCTTCAGTATTTCGCTTCTTCGCAGACATGGCCCACCTTTCGAATCGACTTCCAACATTACGGAGTTCTGCATCTAGATGTACCACTGATCATGCCACAGAATATTCATTCCATTGATGAAATCATGGAATCCTGGCCAAACTCTGCAGCGGATCCGAAAAAAGTGCTTCCAAAACTTTGGAAAGGCAATCTGATTGTGCCTTCAATGTTGTTTTTCTTTGATTGGATCTTTGCATCAACCGCCACAGAAGGATGATGATTTTCAGGAAATGATAAATAAATAAAAATTAAAAGTATAAAAGTAAAAGCAAGCAAATAGAAATAATAAGAAAATGATAAAATGAAAAGAAGAAATTTTCAACCAAGGAAGTCCCATCGCTAGATACCAAGAAAAAATGATTATAGATATCAAATAATTAATAATAAATATAATTAAAAATAAAGGAACATAAATAAAAAAATAAAAATATAAAAGTTAAAACAAATAAAACAAGTGTTATATAGTAGTTTTTGTTTTCATTTTAGTAAAAAGACACATGTGATTTTGACTATTATTTGTAAAGCTAAGAAGTTTACATAGAAAGTATGTATTAAGATACTCTTAATACATTAGTCAATTTGATCACTTGTTAATTATACAACCTGTGCATTCTAGCCTAATTTTCGTGACTAATACTTTCCCAAGAATCATCCTCTTGTAATTAAACACACACCTTAATAGAAATGCACCAAGAATACTCAATCTACAACCTTAATTGCATTATAACTAAGCGAGTAAGCATTAATCAAAGAGAGACTAATATTTTAACTATTAATAAAAATTATCTTGTTATTTCTCATAATGGATTTCCCCCTGGATCCGAGTGCTTACACACTGTTGAAACTTTGAATTTCCACATCAACAGAACCTTGGAGGTAGTTAACTTAAGTGACATGGAAATTTTCACTTAGTTAACTCAGTAAATTCGAGTTGGGGAAGCTTGTGTTTTACTTAATTTGAGTCATTGTCAGTTAAACTAGTTCAACTGTTGGAGAAACTGGTGGAAGGTCAAGTTTTGGAGTGTAACTTCAGTCATCCAGTTAAATGATCAGTCAACCCAAAATAACCATTGCATGCAGAGAATTCAAGTTACCAATTTGAGATGGAGTTTCCAAGGAAGTGTACTATTAGTTGTAGACCAATCCCATTTGTACAGGCAGCGCATGTAGTTAAAGAATGGGCCTACAGGGATTTCACAATCCAATTGAGTAATTTCCCTAAAAAATAGGGGTTAATTACTCAAGGAACAACACAAGGAAATATGAGCTTGGAGGCTTGAAATTGGCTTAGTATTTGTCAGGTTCAGTTAGTCATGAAGAGAGATAGACCATACACTTGCAGGTTGTGCTCAGGCATGATAAAGCATTGTATTTGATCTCTTTTATT
Organism: Pinus albicaulis; assembly: GCA_034641835.2. NCBI lineage: Eukaryota > Viridiplantae > Streptophyta > Pinopsida > Pinales > Pinaceae > Pinus > Pinus albicaulis. The sequence continues at coordinate 296,564 of JAXQQM020089726.1, forward strand.
TGATTAACACAATACAAATAGTAAGGGGTTTTAAGCAGTTTCTTTCCCCTAGATAAATATATGTGCATGTGTGATGTTTCTTCTTGCATGTTTATGTTATGTGTTCTCGGATGTGAATTAGCTTCCGTAAATCAATAGAGTAACCTCTAGTCTTGTGATTTAGTAAATTTCATGAGCACATTAGAATATACACATTAATTTCTACATGGTATTAGAGCAAGATTCCCAGTAGCGAATATCTTTCGAATTTGTCTTAGCATGAGGATCAAATTTGTAGGATCAATTCTTTAGAGCCAGAAGGATGGATTTTTATGGACTAAGACTCGAGTATGCCCTTGAGTGATCCAGATTTATGAAAGAACGCAATATAATACACATATAACCATAAATACAAATATGCAATGGAAATAACACTTCATTTCATTAATATCAAAGAATTGAAATTTTCTTAGAGACAGAATGGAAATAAACTAGCTAGGGAGTTCGTAACTTATCTCTGAGAAGAGATGTGGTGGCTAAAGGCCTCTAAACTCTGTGTTAAAATGAGGCTTGAAGGCCTATATATTATTTAGAAACAATTAAAAACCCTAAATATCCAAAAACCTAACCCTAGGAGATGAAACGCCAGAATATGGGTCCCGTCGGGGTAAATTGGTACAATAATTTCCCGAGGTTGTAACTTTGGCATACTATCTCCGTTTGACGCACATGATACATTGTTAGAAATATCTATCTAAGGACTACAAACTTTGACTGCAAATGTATATTTGGGAATGGAATCATATTCACTTGAAAATTGATGCCTAAAAAACGTCGTTTAGGGCCTCAAAACTGCTCCAGAAGTTCAGGACCCGAAAAACTACTATAAATAGTAAGTTGTGCTGAAACATAAAAAATAAAAGAGACAATGGTGGGGCCCCACGTGGAATAGGTGGGTCACCTCCAATATCCACCTGGATCATTCCTCCCTCCTTAGAAAGCAATGGTCCCCATTGCATTGAGTTCCTCCATGAGATGAGGAAACTTCTATTGAACTTGGTCCCTAGTCAACCACTTGCCTTGTTGCAGGAGTTGGCCAGCCTTGACAACCCGATATATTTGGATCTTATATTGGCGATGTTATTGATTTGCAGGTCCATGATACAATCTGTAGTGGCTTGTTCCATGCAGTCTGGGTTGAAATCTATTGGTGTGAGTTGTTCTGCAATGCCAGAGGTGTCCAGTAGAGGTGGGAAGTAGGGACAAAGGCGGTCCACATTGAATACTGGGTGCAAAGCAAGGAATGGTGGAATACTGAGCTCAAAGGCATTATTCCCTACAACCTTGGTGATGGTTTACGGCCCATATCAGAGCGAGCGAAGCTTGCAATGGGGTCTAGTGAGGCGCTCTTTCTGCAAATGTAGATAGACTTTGTCACCCACCTGGAAGTTGTGTGGCACCCGATGTTGATCATGTCGTCGCTTGTACGTAGCATTGGCGCTGTCCAATATTTCATGAACATGTTGGTAGATTTTCTGAATGCGCTTGATGAAGTTGTTCACTTTGTCAGCTGTAGACTGGACATGATCTGAATCGGCCTAAGTAGCCGCAAATGGCATGGCTACGTCGATGGGACATAGTGGCTAGAATCCCAAGCGCACCTGAAAGGGGTTGTGACCGGTTGAGCTATGGGGAGCTCGATTATAACTGTGCTATACATAGGGGAGGCTCTCATCCCCTGTGTGTGAATTATTTGAATTTTACATGCGCAGAATGTGTGAAATCATCATGTTAACAACCTCTGTCTGTCCATCAGTTTGGGGATGGAAAGCTGTGGAATTGGTGAGACCAAAATGTGCAGAGGAACCTACTATCCTGATCTGAGATGATAGACTGTGGGATCCCAAAGTGCACCCACACTCATTCAAAGAAAATTTTAGCAGTGGCATATTCTTCTTGCAGGCTCCCATAATGGCCATCTTTGAGAATCTGTCAACGACCACGAAAACATAGTCATTTCCATGCTTAGTAGAAGGAATTCCCAACATGTAATCCATGGATATGGATTCCCAAGGTCGACTAGGGGTAGGTAGTAGAGTATAGAGGCCTTGATTCTTGATGGTTAGTTTGGAAATGGCACGGAAGTGCAGGATCTTATGTACTTCCCAACATCTTATCAAAGGTTCGACTAATAAAAGCACTTTTGCAGTACTGCCACTGTTTTCTTAGCCATGAAATGCCTAGCAATTCAACTATAGTGTGCTTCCCATATCATCTTGGCATGCTCGCTTGATGGAACACAAAGGTGTCCCAGATGACATAACAGTGCATCTTGGAGGTGAAAATTTGGAACTTGAGTACCACCCAAGAGTGCCTTATATGTGTGACTGAATTCTCAATTTCTCTTGAAGAGAAGCGTCCAATTAGAAATCTCGTGCCCACAAGGGTTGAGAACAGTGCTTAGCACCACGATCGGTGGCTGGCTAAGGAAGTCTACAACATTATTGGTGCTACCTTTCTTGTACTTGATGTTCAAATGAAACTGTTTCAAATATGTGGACCACTTCTGATGGTGATCGTTCAGCAACTTCCCTTGTGTCTGTATGAACTACAAGGGTTGGTCATCTGCTTGAATGATTGTTTCCTTCCCCAAAATGTAATTATTCCATTTTCAACAAGCCTGCAGAATGGAATACATTTTTTTTATCATAAGTGGGATACTTGCGGACTGTGTCAGACAATTTATCATTGTGATATGCCACTAGATGCCCTCGTTGAGTAAGAACTACCCCAATAGAATAGTCAGAGGCATCCGTCTCAATCTCAAACGGTTGTTTCAAGTCTGGTAATGTGAGCACTAGGGTAGAACATAGGTGATGTTTCAATTCTACGAATGCATTATTTTGAGATTCCAACCAAAATAATTTTGCTTTCGTTCCTCCCTTGGTGACTTGACTCAAGGGACAAGTGATATGAGAGAATCCCAACATGAACCTACGATAGAAATTAGAAAGACCCAGAAAGCTGCAAAGCTCTGTTAGAGTGGTTGGGGTTGGCCAATCCCGAATGACTTGGATCTTGGTTGGATCCACATGCACCCCCTTTTCATCAATAATGTGTCCCAGATATTGAAGCTGGGTCATGCCAAAAGTGAAATTCTCCACATTGGCACATAACTTGTGTTGCCACAATGTTTAGAGGACTTGTTGGATGTGGTGGAGGTTATCTTCCCAAGTCTGGCTGAAGATCAGAATTTCATCCAAGTACACCACTACAAATGAGTTGTTGAATGGCCGCAAGATGTCATCCATCAACCTCATGAAGGTTTCGGGAGCATTCGTCAACCCGAAAGGCATGACCAACCATTCGAAAAGGCCCTCCCTGGATTTGAAGGAAAACTTCCACACATCAAAGGGTTCGATTGGTACCCGGTGATACCAAAAATTTAAGTCGATCTTGCTGAAATATTTCGCCCCTTTGAGTTGGTCCACAAGGTCATCAATCTATGGGATCAAGTACCTATTCCGGACAGTGATATTTTTCAATACCCGAGAGTCAATACAGAGTCTCCAAGTCCCATCCTTCTTCCATACCAACACAATTAGGCTCCCACAGGGTGATGAACTCAACCGAATGTGACGTTTCTGTAGCAGCTCCTGAATCCACCTCTTGATTTCATCATTCTCCATAACAGAGTGGCGATAGATCATTCCATTGGGTAGTGGCACACCTGGGGTCAGATAAATGGGGCGTTTGACCCGATGGTGCAGAGGCACCCTTGTGGGTGAGGTGAAGATGTCCCCGTAATCCTCCACAACTTTGTCCATTTTTTGTTGTTGTGCAGAGGAGCCCTATCTGGAGGTCATGGCCACAATATTCTTCTTTCCCTAGAGGCAGATCATTAGGAAAACAAATTTTCTATTTTTGGAAATGAGCTTATTGCATTTTTTTGTAGTAACCAAAGAGACAGTGGCAAGCGGTGGTACCTCTGGTATCCTATACAACTTATTTCCCAAAGTAACAATAACAGCGCGAGGTCGGGACTCATACACATGATGTCGCTTCCACAAGTATTGTTGGCCTAATAATACATCAAAAACATCAAGAGGATCAATGTCACATAATACCTCATCCGTGAAGGGCTTGATGTTGTAGGGAAGGCAGCACTGCTGCCTAATGCAGAGATCCCGTCCTTGGTGAAGCCACCCAATGGTGTATGGTTGTGGGTGTGTTGTGGTTTTCAAGCCCAACCTCTGCATGGTTTCTACTAAAATGAGGTTCTTTTGGCTCCCATATCTACAATAAACTGTAGCGGGGAACCCTTTACCCACATCTGGGAATGGAAGAGACACTCCTCCTCCTCTGGATCTTCTAGTTCCTCCTTTTGGATCTTCGCAGTGGCAATAGTCGAGTTGGGCTCCGCACCAATAATCTATTTCCCTTTTTCATTCCCCTTATCAGGTTCTAATTCAGAGTCAGAGTATGCATCTGATTCAGAAGCCCTCATCTCGGCCCCCAGCAATTTCTTGGCCCGACACTCACTTGTGATGTCATTGGAGCTCTTATGGAACTCACATCACCTTCTCGTGTCCTTCTTTAGCCTCGCGGTGTTTTTCTTTTCTTGCAGCTTTGGCAGGTTGTCTTGGGTCGCCATGCCTTGGCTTTTTCCTTTGTTATGTGGTTTGGGGGCACCTTTCCATTGCTTTTTATTCACAGATCCAAAGTCTCTCTTCTTCTATTTGAATTTCTGCTCAATCTTAGCAGCGTACCGGTATGTCATACCAAGCGAGGAGATGTCAAGGAACTCCATTTCCTCCTAAATGTATTTGTGCAGACAACTGCGATACTTTAGCACCGAGTTTTTCTCTGAATCTTTGATACCCATCTTTGTGCGTAGGGTATGGAATATATTTGTCAACTCATGCACATCTTGATCCCTTTGTTGCCACAGCATGGTCCATTGTATGTACTTGTCCTCATAGATCCCCACGGGATAGTATTGTTCCTTGACGGCATCTTGGAAAGAATTTCAAGTGGGTATGGCTAAGAACAGAGAGGGTTTCGTCTCATCCTTTTTCTCACATTAGGTTTCCCACCAGTCCTTGACATGGGGGATAGCTTTGAGGAGTGAAAAAATAATCTTCTCCCTATCGGAAAAGTCCTGAACCGAGAAATATCCTTCTAATAGATTAAACCATCTATCTACAACATCCACATCTATTTGACCCTCAAATATGGGAATGTCAAAGTTTAATTGTACCTTAAATGGATTCGCACCTCCAGAGTGGTTGCTGGATGCAAATGTGCCGCCCGTGGGTAGTCGTTGAAGGATATGGGCAAAGTTATCCATCATCACGTTCCTTTGATTTTTGAGGTCCTCCTCGAGCAATAATTTGATAGGATCTCCTGCTCCATCATCTTTCATTTTGTCCCCCATGGGAGGTTGTCGGGGTTTGAGAGGCTGATCTTGCAAAGGTTCAACCGGATCGAACCCTAACTCCTTATACCTCGACCTCATTGGGAACATGCAAAGAAGGATCGAGAAAAATAAGACCGCTTAGATACCATTGATCCGGATTTATGAATGAAAGAAATATAATACACATATAACCATAAATAAAAATATGCAGCAGAAATAACACTTCATTTCATTAATATCAAAGAACTGAAATTTTCTTACAGACAGAATGGAAATAAACTAGCCACAGCGCTGGTAGCTTATCTCTGAGAAGAGATGTGGCGACTACAGGCCTCTGAACTCTATGTTACAATGAGGCCTGAAGGCCTATATATTATTAAGAAACAATGGAAAACCCTAAATATCCAAAAACCTAACCCTAGGAGATGAAACACAGAATATGGGCCCCGTCGGGGTAAATTGGTACATCAATTTCCTGAGGTCGTAACTTTGGCATATTATCTCAGTTTGATGCACATGATACATCATTAGGAAGATCTATCTAAGGACTAGAACTGTTGACCATGAATATATATTTTGAAAAGGAATCATCTTCGCCGGAAAAGTGATACCCAAAAAACGTTGTTTAGGGCCTCAAAATGGCTCCAGAAGTTTAGGACTCGAAAAAACTACTAAAAATAGTAAGTTGTGCTGAAATTGAAAAACTGAAAGAGACAATGGTGGGGCCACAAGTGGAATAGGTGGGTGGCCACAAATATCCACCTGGATGAATGAGTGTATCTTGAATTATGTTTCTTGGAAGGACCACATGGAGGTTGTATTGGAAGATAATGGGTTGAAGGAATTCATTGATATTGATATCCCGAAACCAATACTAGTTGATACTCAAAATCTAGTAGAACGAAAGAAGTGTGTTGTCAAGGTGATGTGAATCATATTGGAGGGATTATGAGACCATATTGTCTCAAATGTCTGGGGGAAATATACTTTGTATGTAATGTGGTAAGCATTGATAGATATGATCCAAAATAGCAGCAACCACAGGAAACTGGCGCTCAAGGATAAAATTCGAAGTATCAAGATACAGAAGAATGACTCAATTTAGCAGTATTTCAGCAATTTTACGCAACGTCGTGATGAATTTTCAAGTGTTGGTTTCATATTCCCAGATTATGATTTGGTGAGCCTAGCCCTTATAGGCCTTCCCAAGAGCTGGCACAGCTACTAAGATTCGATGAATGAGAGGGAGAAAATACCAAATTGTGAATGCTTATGGTCTTATTTGGTATAAGACAAAATAAGGTGGAATAACATATATGGGACTTTATCCAAGGGTGAGGATGAAGAAAATTGTGCCTTGGATGGAAATGAAAAGAAGGGAAAAGGGAATAAATTCTAATCCAGTCAAGAGGGAAAGAAGAAAGACTTACCTAGAATAAAGTGCTTTCACTATCATGAATTTGGGCATTATTCCATGTAGTGTACACACAAGAAGGAAATCAAAGATACCTTAGGAGGAGTGGCCGGTGAAACTTTGGATTCACATTTTGAGATGGATTTCACCCTCATTGCATGCATGGCAAGCACGGTGATGGGGAGTGTGTGGTATCTGAATAGTGGTGCCTCCTTCCACATGACAGGGAACAAATATTTTTTCAGTGACTTGGAGGAGAAAGATATCCATATGCACATCGAGATGGTAGATTATGGAGGTAAAACGTAGCTGAGAGCGGTATAGTCACCTTTCAGAGGGAGTCGGGTTCCCCTCTCAGGATCAAGGATGTGATGTTTGTACTGGGTCTAAATAAGAATCTCATTTCCGTCGTCATGTTGGAAGATGGTGGCGACGATGTGATATTAAGAAAAGGGAATCCATTCCTGAGATACATCACCATGGGACAAGTGAATCAAATTTGGGTTTGAGTGAAGAACCTATACAAGTTGGATGTGGAATATTGTGCTGCATTAGTAACAAAGGCAGAGAAGGTGCAGAGTCAATATGTCGACAAATTATGGCATAGATTACTTGGCCATTTGCATCATGGAGCTTTGAAGATCATGAAAAAGCCTACCCAAAGGAGAACTAGAGCAACATGATACATTCAAAAGGTTTACATTGGGGAAGTACACAAAATCCACCTTCAATGATCGGGACAACAAGGCACATGTATTCCTTGAAAGGATCCACTATGATGTTTGTGGACCTTTCTCGATAGCCTCCACTACATAGAATATGTATTATGTTATATTTTTAGATGATTTATCATGAAAGTGTTCGATATTCTTCATGCATAAGAAGGACCAGACATTCTCCAAGTTTATAGAGATGTCTTTTGATAATGTGATTAATCCGAAAGTCATCTATCTACATTATGTATCACAAAAGTCTTAGATATAACATTCTCCAAGTTTGTTTAATTTAAAAAACTTTTTGAGAAATAAACTGGAAAGAAAGTGAAGGCTCTATGGAGTGATAATGGAGGTGAGTATGTGTCGAATGAGTTTTAAAAATTATGCGCAAAGGAAGGCATTCGATGGGGGTTAACAACACCCCACAACCCACAACAAAATTCGGTGGTTGAGAGGAATAACATAAGTATTGTGGGAATGAAAAGGGTGATGTTGCATGAACAAGGCCTACCACTACACTTGTGAGCTAAAGCATGCAACACAACTGTATATTTGTAGAATAGGAGTCCTCATTGGATTCTTGGGATGAGTACACCAGAAGAATATTTTTCAAGGAATAAACTAGATGTGTCACATTTCAGTATCTTTTGAGCATCAGTATATTTCCATGTCTCTAAGGAATCAAGGAAAAATATAGTGTCGAGAATAGAGGGGGATATTTGTGGGGTAGATGGAAACACCTCACAACTATCATGTGTACTTTCCATCCCTCAGAATGCCAGTGGTTTGAAGGGATATGAATTTTTATGAGGAGAAATAAATGATGTGTTCTCTTGAGAGGGAGCTTCAGTTGAATTCAAATCAATATATTTTATCTCCAAAGGAAGAGCCTTAGGAAGTTGTGGAGTATCCACTAGCAGAGGAGCAGAGAGTGGAGACTACCACTCGAGCAGATACATCCATAAAAGGAAGGAAACAAACCAGGGAAGCTTATAGATTATTACATGATGCTATAGAGAATGTGGGAGCTCCCACTTCACAACGTAGTCAAAGGAGGTCACATATTAGTACATTAACTACATGGCTCTAATGACTTAGATAGTAGAGACATAACTATCCTCATTCGAGGAAGCAGTAGAGAAGTTTATATGGGTTGATGCTATAATAGAGGGATATGATTCCATTGTCAGAAAAAGTGTTTGGGAAGTGGTCCCAAGACTGGAGGATAAATCAGTGGTGGGTTTGAGATGTCCTTACAAGGTGAAACATGCAAAAGACGGAAGAATAGATAAATGCAAGCCCATATTTGTCACCAAGGGTTTCTCTTAGTTTGAGGGAAATGACTATGAGGGGACCTTTGCACCAGTAGCAAGGTACTCTTCCATCAAATCAATTCTATCACTGATTGAACATATGGGGTGGAAGATCGACCAGATGGATGTGAAGACAACATTCCTCAATGGATTTATTGAGGAAGAGGTGTACATTGAGAAACCAGAAGGTTTTGAGAACTTTGACAAAGAGTCTCATGTGTTCATACTTAAGTGAGCGTTGTATGGATTGAATTAAGCACCCTCTGCTTGGTATGCGAGGATTGACAACTATCTCACCATTTTAGGCTTCACCAAAGGTGACGCTGATGAAAATCTCTATCATGTTTTTGGTAGAAGGTAAATTGTTTATTATTCTATTATATCTTGACTATTTTATTTTAACTGGTGATGAACAGTTGATCAGGTCTCGCAAGGAGGACCTTGTAAGAGAGTTCGAAATGGAGGACATGGGCCTCATGCATTATTTCCTCATATTGGAAGTATGGCAAGGAGAAGGGGAATTGTTTGTCTCTCAGTGAAAGTATGCCAACGAGATACTTCAGAAGTATACATGCAGAGTTGCAAACCCATGGAGACACCTCTAGCGACCAACTAGAGGAAGGAGGATGCCACTTTAGGTGAGGAAGTGAATGACACTATTTATAGGAATTTGGTGGGTTCACTCATGTATCTTGTGAATACATTTCTAGACATGTGCTATGGAGTCAACTAGTTGAGCCAAGCTATGATTCGACTAACCAAATTATTTTGGAGGACAACTAAGCATGTTCTAGGGTACCTCAAAGACACTACTCAGTTTGAACTGTGATATGAATGGAAAAAGGGAATGAATCTATGTGGATTCACAGATGCAGATTGGGCAGGGAGTCCATCAGACTAGAAGAGCACATAATGAGGATTTTTCAGCATTTGGTCAGTAGAGATCTGTGGCACTCAGCTCAGCGGAAGTAGAGTACATGGCTGCCATTGAAGCAACATGTGAGGAAATCTATATGAGAAAGATTCTTGTTGGTTATTTTTTCAGATGATGGATGCTACTATTATTTAATATGAAAATCATAGTTTCATCAAGCTCTCTGAAAATCATGTTTTTCATGATCGATCTAAAGATATAGATATTCGATATCACCATCTACGAGATTGTGTGCAGAGGTGAATCATGTTGTTGCAGTAAATTTCAACAAAGAAACATGATGCAAACATTTTGACAAAGGATTTTTCAAGAAAAAAAATTTGAGTTCCATAGAGGCAGGATTAAGGTGGCAAACAATCCATTTCTTGCTGAGAGGGAGTGTTGAAAATGTAGCAAGAAAATCTTAGTTTGACCTTGCCTTGGTCAAACTAGGGAAAATTTGAATTTCGACATCAACATAATCTTAGAGGTAGTTAAATTAGGTGACATGGCACTTTTCACTCAGTTAAATCAGTAAATTCAAGTTGGGGAAGCTTGATTTTAGTTCAGTGTGATTGATTGCTAATTTGTAGTAATATATTTCAGTTAAATTGAGTTATTGTCAATTAAACTAGTTCCAACTTTTGGAGAAACTAGTGGAAGGTCATGTTGTGCAGTGTAACCTCAATCACACTCAGTGGTCATCCAGTTAAATGATAAATCATCCCAAAATATTTTTTTCATGCAGAGAATTCGAGTTACCCAGTAGATATGGAGATTCCAGGAAGTGTACTATCAGTTGTAGACTAGTTCCATGTGTGTAGGTGGTGCATGCAGTCTAAGAATGGGCATACAATAATTAAACAATCCAATTGAGGAATCTCCCTAAAAACTAGGGGCTAATTCCTCAAGGGACAATGCAAGGAAATAGGAACTTGGAGGCTTGAAAATTTGCAAATTATTGGTCAGGTTCAGTCATTGAGGCAAAGAGAGAGACTATAAACTTGCAAGTTGTTCTCGGGCTTCAGCAAGCATTGTATTTCATCTCTATTCTCTGTTTAATTCAATACATATAGTAAGGGGTTTTGATAAGTTTCTTTCACCTAGGTAAATCTATGTGCATGTGTGATGTTTCTTCTGAAGTGTTGATATTATGTGTTTTCGATCATGAATTAGCTTCCACAGATCAGTAGACTAGCTTCTAGTCTTGTGATTTACTAAATTTCATGAGGAGTTTATAATCTACACATTAATTTATACACACATGGTCACCCACCTACTCAAGTCTAGAATGAATTCTTGTTTCGGGAAATAACTCCCTAGAGGTTTGTTGGGTTGAAACCTCCACAGATCAGGGCATGCTACTCAAGAAGGACTCACACAACCATGTTTGTACGCGAAAAACTAAATAGAGCAGATCAAGGAACTTACCTGTAGGTCCTACGTTTGAAGCAGATCCCGCGGGGTCCAAACCCCCAGCAACCCTTCTTCCTCCTTAACCTGAAAAACAATAAGAAAAGTGCAGCATATATCTACTCTAAATGTTAGTGAAATCCATGTGAAACATTATATAAACCATAATAAATGCTTAAATAACAATCTTCTCACATATGCAAGTGGATACTAACTCGTGTATTTCAGGAACAAGATGGTTCTTCTGTATTATAAATAGCATGTACAGAAATAAAAAGTGGAGAGATCACCTGAATCCTTCCACGATCTTCGAACAGACCATCGTCCGAATCCGTCCCACCCTTGCCTCGCTAAGACTCCTTACGAACTTGTGCACACGAGATGACATATAGAAAGATGAGCATCTCCAGGAAACAAGGGTTTCCTGTAATGAACTGGGAAGTGCAGGAGGCACGGGAAATCAGACTTAGATTGAGGATTCCAACAGAGTGTAATATTACTAATTTCTCTCTCCCTTAGGCCATACACATGAGGGGATTTTATACTCCCTCAAAGTAGTTTCAGTCAGTTGGAAACAGTTGGCCACGTGCTGGGGTGGTTGAACTACTAGATTAACCATCAACCCAGCCCAAAAATAGGGATTTTTTATATATTTTTTAATGATTTTAATAGCATACGCGGAAAATTACATATGGACTCGCGTATACACGCGGAAAAGTCTGGGCATAACCGTGTATGGGATTTTTAACACTGTTTTTTAGAATTTTGATCCAAGTCTGTGGGAATGGGTGCACAAGGCCATAAAGACAATCATGAATCAGTTTTTGAACCATCCCTCTCTAGTTCTGAGCAACCCTGTAGCCTCTGCAATGAAAACTTCAGTGACAGTAAATTTGACATCTCCCACTTCAACTTCAGTTCCTTGAAATGATCTTGCAAATGTTTTAGTGACTTCCTTGTGGAAGCCATTAAATTTCTCCAAAAATTGAAGCCATCCTATTTGTTGCAACATTTCTTTGCATTGAGGGTAGCCTTCTAAGTATTTTGAACCCACTGGTTCAGTTCTTACAATGAAACCCATAATTTCTTCTTCAATGTTCAGATTAACACTCTTCTACCCACAGAAATAATAACTTTCACCTTCGAATTGAAATGGCTTCAAGTTCTTAATGAAAATGGCTTCAAACTTCGAAATGATATACCTCTAGTTGACAGTGACAACAACTTCAGACTTCGAGCTAATATGCCTCTGGTTGACAATGAAAATGGCTTCAAATTCCCACACTGCTACACCTCTGTCTCTTAGTAACAAATGGCTTCAAATTCTCACGCTGCTATACCTCTGCGTTTACCCTTTTGCTCTGCTCTCGGTGGTAAGGATATCTCTGTTTGCGGAATGAAGTGCCGGCTACAGAATGGAGTGATGGAAGTAGTCACGGAATGAGGTAATGGAGTGAGGTGGAGGAAACGAATTAATGATTGAAAAGACGGCGGAGATTTTTACAACGGAAAAGAGAATCATCATTGAATGATTTGGTTAAGTGACGTGAAGAATTCAAACACCTCGGCCATTTTAACCGCTTAAATGATGTCGGATATGGAATTTGAAATGAGAGATTTTAATCCAAAGTCTATGGAGGGTTTATTGGTCTTGATCAATAAAAATAATTAAAACAACCTTTTCGAACAATTCATAACTAAAACTATGCTAAACTTTATGAAATGCCATTATAATTTAAACTTGTTACCTCTGCCTTTCATTTGATTTTTGTAGTCTTTGTCTTCTTGTTCACCTTTGGAAGAGTCTTCATTATCCTTCTTTGATGCTTTTGATTCATGGATACACTGGGTCACTTTGTTGCAATTCTAATGTCTACTGATTGATGCCTTCAGGGTTTGTAGCTGCGGAAAGACTGTCTGGCTGCAGAAAGGCTGATCAGCTGCAGAATGTCTACTGAGCTGCAGAATGTTCCTGTAGAGCATTTTAATCATGAAATGGAGTGTTTTTGGAATATGGGTGAAATTTTATATGGTATGAATGAAGATGGATGATGGATTATGATATGTATGAAGTGGATGATGAAATGGAATGGATTCAGTTTATGAAATGGAGTGAAAGAACATAAGAACTGCCCTGCAATCCATGACATATTTTATTCATTTACAGCAAGATATCAAATTTTAAATTTTGACATGAAAATGAGATGGATGGAGGATGGAATGAGATGAATGATATGTGGAATGAAGTGGAATATGAATGATGGAATGAAATGGAGTATGGATGAATAAGTGAATGGAGTGAAATGAAATGAGATGAATCATAAGCACTATGGATCTGAACTTATGATTTTTGTAACAGCTGCTTGTAAAAACAAAAATGGAAAATTTAGAGTGTCAGAGAGACTCTGATTTTCACCCTATCTTTTCTGTATAAACATGCCAATCAATGATTGGTTTTCATGTTTATACCTTTATTTATTTTTTTATTTTATTTTTTTTTTCAAAAAAGAAATGCTTCAGAAAATTTAATCAAGTTGATGAAGAAGAGAAACTCTTCTTCATTAACTTCACATCATTGCTTTCTTGGAACTTCTTAACAAACTCTTCTCTTGAGAGTTTTTTATGATATAGCTTCAGTGTATGACCATTCACAAGAAAAGTGACCTCTTCTTCATCTATAGTTCTGATTTTTACTGCCCCATTATCAAAAATTCGAACAATTTCATATGGCCCAAGCCAATGTGTCTGAAATTTCACTTGAAAATCCTTGAATTTTGAATCAAACAAGAGAGCCCAATCACCCTCTTTAAATTTCTTCTCTTTGATGTACTTGTCATGCCATCTAGCCCTTTGCTGTTGGACTAGACTTGTTTTCTGAACTGCATCTTGTCTGATCTCATCCAAATCATTAATTTTCTCCAGTCTATGCTTTTGTGCCTCCGTTAAATCAAGTCCTAGCTGAACTGCCATTTTGAAGGTTTGAATTTGGAACTCTATGGGAAACAAAACTTGCTTTCCATAAACAAGTTCATAAGGAGTATGGCCTGTTGTGTTTCTCCATGTAGTTCTATAGGCCCACAAGGCTTCAGGAAGCCTATCTACCGAATCTCTTCTATGTAAATGAACAGTCTTTGTTAGGATTCCTTCAATGACCTTATTAGTAGATTCCACTTGACCATTTGCTTGTGGATGATAAGGAGTAGATTTTCTATGTCTAATTTTGTACTTCTCCATTATTTTCTCCACTAGCCTTGATGTAAATTGAGCTCCTTGATCTGTAACAATTTCCCTTGGGACACCAAAACGAGTAAAAATATCCTCAAAAAGAAAATTAACTACAGATGATTCATTAGCAACAAGTAATGGTTTAGCTTCTACCCATTTAGTAACATAATCAATGCAAACTAATATATATTTATTTTGTCTTGATGGAGGACTAATAGGTCCTACAAAATCCAAAGCCCATTTTTCAAAAGGTTCAATGTGTACCTGAGGTTGTAATGGCATCTCACCTGAAGGAGAAGGTTTCCCTACCATTTGGCAACTGTCACACCTTTTGACATACTCCTTAGCATCTTTAAACAAGGATATCCAATAATATCCTAGATTAAGGATCTTATAGGCTATCCTCTTATCTGCAAAGTGTCCACCACAAGGTTCATCATGACATGCCTTGAGAATCTTAGGCATCTCATCTTCATGAACACACCTTCTAATGATCAAATCTGGACCTGTCTTGTAAAACTCATTAGCGACCCATGAATAATTTGCACTATCATTAATGATTTTTCTTTTATCCCTTGCATTCATAATTGAAGGAAATTTTCCTGAAACTAAATAATTAGCAATATCAGCAAACCATGGAGTTTGAGTAGAGATTGCAAAAAGATATTCATCGGGAAATTGATCTTCAACCGGAGTGTCATCTTTGATATTTTGAATTCTAGACAGGAAGTCAGCCACAGTGTTTTGTTTTCCAGGCCTATCTAGAATAGTAATGTTGAATTATTGCAATAATAACAACCATCTTATAACTCTGCCATTAGTGATTGATTTATTCATTAAGTATCTAATTGCAGAATGATCAGTATGAATAAAAGTTTCATAGCCTGTTATATAGTGTCTAAATTTGTTAATGGCATGAACAACAGCTAAAAACTCTTTTTCAGTTACAGTATAGTTTAACTCTGCAGGAGTCAAATTTTTACTGATATAATAGATGGCATAGGGAATTAAATCTTTTTGTCCCAATACTGCTCCTAGAGTTGTATCGGAAGCATCTGTTGAGATATGAAAAGGTAACTTCCAGTTAGGTCCCCTTAATATAGGTGCTTCAAAAATTTTGGTTTTCAGGGTTTCAAAAGCTAACTGGAAATCAGAAGTCCACTTAAATTCACAATATTTGGTGAGTAATTTGAAGAGTGGAGATGCTATTTTGGTGAAGTTTTCTATAAATCTCCGATAATACCCTGTAAATCCTAGAAAACTTCTCACATCTCTTTGACAACTTGGAATGGATAGGTTAGAAATGACTTCAACTTTTGCCTCATCAACTCTAATCCCATCCCCTGAAATGTGGTGCCCTAAAACAATACCTTCGGTAAACATCATAAAACATTTTTCATGACTAAGTGAAAGGTTTGCTTCTTGACATCTTTTTAAGACTTTTTCCAAATTTTCTAAAGCCTCTTCAAATGTATTCCCATAAACTGTGAAATCATCCATGTACACCTCTACACAGTCATGTATTAGATCCGAAAAAATTCCTAATACTACCCTTTGGAATGTTGCAGGTGCATTGCATAATCCAAATGGTAATACTCGGTAAGCATAGGTACCCCAGGGACAGGTGAATGTGGTTTTTTCTTGGTCTTCAAGTGCTACTTGGATTTGATTGTAACCACTAAACCCATCTAGGAATGAAAAGTACTTTTTGCTAGCTAATGTATCTAATACTTGATCTATGAAAGGTAAGGGAAAATGGTCTTTAAGAGTAGCTTTATTCAGTTCTCGGTAGTCAACACATACCCTCCATTTTCCATTTTTCTTTGGCACAATTACAAAAGGAGAAACCCACTGACTATCTGAAATAGGATAGATGAAATTAACATTTAACAATTTTTGCAATTCTTCCTTGACAATTTCCCTAAGATTTGGATTCATCCGTCTTTGAGGCTGTCTAATTGGTTTGCAATTTTCCTCTATATAGATGTGATGAGTACAAGTCTTGGGACTTATCCCTTTCATGTCAGTGTATTCCCATGCATATGCAGAAGAATGTCTCTGTAATACTTTGACTAACTCTTCTTGTTGAGATTTTTCTAGGTTCATGTTTATATTCAAAGTTTTTCCTAGAAAAATTTCACTTGTAGAGCTGCCAAATTTGTCCATAGAATGAAGAGACATCTGCCTAGATGACAAAAACTCAATATTGGATCCCTCTTGAAATGAATAATGTTTGTGTTCTGGAGAGGATTCAAAGTTTTCTAGAGTATTCAGAATTTGACTATCTTCACTAATTTATGAAATTGTGAAGAGTGGTTGTCAATATTCTTCATCCTCTATCCATTGAGTGTCATCTAGATCTGTAATTGTCCTAGCTGGAGGATATAAAGTAAATCTCTTAGTTGAACTACCATCAGAAATATACATATCACCGGACCTACAACTAATAAAAGCATCAGTTGTAGCCAACCAAGGTCTTCCTAGTATAACAGGATGGCCTCCTAGATTATTCTTGGGAGTTAGGATCATGAAATCCACAGGGTATTCCCAAGAATCTAGGGACACTGGAATGTCTTCTATTACCCCATCTGGTCTGATCACAGATCTATTTGCTAATTGTAATAGTGTGGGTGTAAAGAGAAGATTAGGAAGTTTCAGTTTGTCCATGATTTGTCTACTCATGATATTTATTGCTGCTCCTAAATCAATGAGTGTGTTTTGAATTTCAATTCCATTGATGTGAATTTTGACAACTGGATTTCCCGGGTCAAGATACTTTGGAATAGCAATCTTGCCCATCATAATGTCTGCTATTTGTCCTACCAGTTGAATTTTCTTGGTTTCTCTTATTCTTTTTCTTGTTGTCTTCATACTCAACTCCTTTATTGTTTTGGCTAAAATTGGGATTTCCTTGATGGCTTGCAATAATGGAATTTTAATACAAACATTTCTCAATTCATCTAAGAAATCATAATTAGGCACCATGATCTGTTTTTCTACACCTCTATCAATTTGTAATCTTTCCGGAAAGGGAGGTATAGAAGTATATGTGGATGGTTGCTCTAATACAGGAGTTGGATTTATTGGATCTTTTTGTTTTAGTTTTTCAATGTGTGGGTCTTGAAAGGATGTGTCTTCCTCAAGACTTTTATTCACCCGTAGAGAGTCTTCCTCAGAATTATCTTGTTCTTGTATGATCACATAAGGTTTCCTCTTTTCAAGTATCTTTCCAGACCTAAGTTGAACATCACTAAGGTCTAGAGGAGTGATTAAATAAGTTGGAAACTGTTGACCTTCTATCATGTATGTATTCTGAGGGTTTTTCTTATTGGGGTTTGGTATAGGTTGAGCTGGCAATTGATTGGATTTTTGAGGGAATGGTAATGGAAGTGGTTGATTTTGATGTGGTTGGTTCTGATGATGTTGTTGAGGATTTTGTTGAAAATTTTGTTGAATATTTTGAGGAAAATTTTGTTGAGGATTTTGAGGATAAAAATGTGGATATGGTGGATAGGATGGTGGATACTGGTAATATGGAGAGTATCTTCCATAGGGACTTTGGGATCCTTGTGCCCAAGATTGAGATTGATTTTGAAATTGGGGCCAAGGTTGCTGCCAAGAATTCCAAGGTGGAGGTTGATTATACATTTGATCATGGAATCCTTGTGTTTGAGGTCCCTGCCAAGGTCTTCTAAATACAAAATTGAGAGACTCTGTGGAATCTGTAGGAGTTTCTTCCTGAAAGACAGCCTTGAGACTAGGAAGAGAAGGAAAATTCTTGGTCTCATGTTTCTCAGAACAAATGACACAGGTTTCTACAACTTTTACATCCAAAGGACACTCTCTCAAGGCATGTTTCTTTCTACATTTGGGACAAAAGATTGCCAAAGCATCAAATTCAGCCTTTTGCTTGTTTTGTATCTTGAGGGTGTCTATTTGTTCACTAAGACTCCCTAAGATGTCAGATTTAAAATCATCAAGCATGTGTCCTATTTCTGATCTACTTACTGTCCGAGAAGCAGATTTACTTGCCCTTGCAAGAGCAAGATCTCTTGGACCTTTGACAATTTTAGATTTCCCTCTTGAAAGGTTAATACATAACTCTGATATTTCAGGTAATGTGAGTTGTGATATATCCCCTTTTCCCATCATGTTAAGGATATCCAACCATTCATCCCTAATTGTTTTCAACAAAAGAGCTTTTAAGGTGTCTTGATCTAGATTTTCCATTTTTTCCCTTTTGATGTTGTAATTAAATCTTTCCAACAAATCTTCTAAGTTTTCATCTTCTTTTTGTAACATCTTGAACACTTCTTCCTTATGATTAACCGGCATACAATAATCCAAGTATCTCTCTAGAAATGCTTGTTTCATTTCTTCCCATGTTCTAATAGAACTACTTATTAGACTCATAAACCACTTCAATGCTGCTCCCTTCAAAGTTGAAGGAAATAATTTCAGTTTTTGAGCATCTTGTAAGTAGTCATAAGTTCTACATAGCACTTCAAATTCGAATAAGAAGGTTTCAGGATCTTCAGTTTTAAGTCCATAGAAGTTCGGAAGGACAGAGGGTGAAATGTTTTTCATGGTTGTATTAGTTTCTTCATCAAGTATAGGAAACCCAAAAGAGCTTCCTATTCTACCTCTTCCTCCATTTGCACCTCTACCTCATTCTCCTCTACCTCCTTCTCCTCTACCTCTACCTCTACCTCCAAATAGTGTGTTTTCTCCATTAAAAACTCCTCCTCCTCCTTCTTCTGCCATAATTGACTCTCCTGTAGAAGTAGAAAAGTTTGTGTTCCTACTAGGAGTCTTTAGATCTTCTTCTATGGCAGGTTCAGTGGATGAAGTGGAAGGTTTCTCTAATGGGATAGTTGACCTTAGATCTTCTAGAAGTCCAGGATCAGGAGAGGATGGAATATGGGTATGAGTTGAAGGTGTACTAGCTCTGGATCTAGATGAAACAAGTGGTGTTCTAGAAATCAATCTTCTGCCTCTGCTGCTTATAAATCTTCCCCTTGAATCTCTCTCCCTACGCATAAAATTGTTTTTGGATGCTAAGAAACAAAGGTTACCTAGTTTTCACTTCCCCGGCAACAGCGCCAAAATGTTTGGTCTCAATCTAGTCTCCTAAACTGAGCTCATTTAATTGTCAACCAGGGTTGGTAAACTGCTGAAGTGAAGTGTACTGTATGTACCTAGGTGCTTGTTTCCTAATGCATTGTGTGTAGTGTTTTGTGATGTTTTTGGTCTTTTTTGATGATTTATGATGTTTTTGGTCTTTTGGTGGTTTTATGTTCACAAGGAAAATGCCTAGAAAACTAATGGAAAGGAGCTGGTGATTAAAAACAGAGTTAAGCCTAATTGATGGATGACAAATGGCAAATGCAATTGGAAACACTGAAGCAGAATCAAATCTAAACTATGACTAAGTAAAAGCAAAGCTTGATAATGACTTTTAAGCAAATGATTCAAAACACAAACTAAACTTGAGAAATGATCACTAAGTATGCAAATCCTCTAACTAAACAGTTAAACAACTACTCTTACAATGATGCAACATTTTGTCCTTGATGAGAGATTTGAAACAGATTTGGAGGAAAAACATTGATACCATCCTAAGATCTTCTATTCTAGGACTAGTTTCTAACTCTATTCTGCAATTTAATTGAATGTCACAAGACCTTACTCAAGAGTTATTGATTTCTTTTCAAAGTAGTCTTTTGAGGGAGGGCTCTGTTTATGAAATGATAAGGAAATTGCAGAGGTACTTCAGGCCTTAAAATGATGTTGTCTTCTGTTCTTATGGTTATAGATCAATTGTAGATTTTAGAACAAGAAGATGTTTGTAAATAATGAAGGATGTTTTGTTAACCTTAACAACTGAAGTAATCTAATGTGCAGTGGATGACAATCTGAATGTGAAGTGCAAGTGCAATGAGTTAATCTAAGAACGAACTTAAGATGCCACTAATCTAAAACAATGCTGAACTACAAGTCATCATCAAACTCAAAACAAAATAACTGAACATGAGTTAAGTGCAATTAAACTCCGGAGCATCCTAACTAAGCTACCATGCATTATTCTAGGGAATTATACAGTCTGTTTGTCTATCATTATTGATATATTGGAAGAGTTCATTCTTTTGGAAGAGGTTTTAGAACAATCCTGACTGTGTAATTGAGTGCAAATGCAAGCAAAAAGACTGAAAGCAATGAAAAACTAAGATATCATAGCCATTTCCTACTCGTCATTATGATATTTTGGGCAAGTGTTTAAGAGCAAGAACAGTAATGGTACTTAGTACAAACACACAACTAAAACATTCATTATCACGGTTATGCCTTGGACTCCTTAAGAATTTATTGGAAGAGTTTCTTCTTGTGGAAGAGTGATTAGAACAAGTGTAACTGTGATAGTGAACAACAAAAATTACAACTAAATCCTACAATACTATAGCCAATTCCCATTCATCATTATAATCTTTTGGAAGAGCTTCTTCTTGTGGAAGAGTTAGAATGAGTATAACTACAGTAGCTAATTAAAAACAACTACGAATTCAACTTCTAATCCTAAAATACTATAGCCATTTCCCATTCATCATTATAATTTATTGGAAGAGCTTCTTCTTGTGGAAGAGTTAGAATGAGTATAACTACAGTAGCTAATTAAAACAACTACTAATTCAACTTCAAAAACGTAAAGACAGCTAGAGTACTTATCTAATTTACGCAAATAAATCCGTGCAAGAGGCAGGGGCCCTCTACCACCTGACGGAATTCAACTCCAAATTAAATCAACGCTTTCAAAACAACATTGTCTGCTTCATTAAAGATGAAATAACTTGAACATAGCACTCTGCGTCTTCAGAAATGTAGCACAGAATCTAAGCAAAATCTAGCATCAAATCTAACATAAAATCTAACATAGCTCTCGGTTTCCCAAGTGTTTATATAGAAAATGCACATAACAAGACTTGCAAAAATTTCAGGAACACTGTCTTTCCTTATCGGAATCACATTAGGACTCTTGAAGTGGCTGCGTGAAGAGGAAAAGACATCTGGACTGAGACAGTCCTAATAGAAGTCTTCCTTCCTAAATGTGTTCCCACGTTCCAAAACCATACCCAGAATTCGTTTCTTCCTCCATGATGAGCAACGAACCATGTAGACATGACGTGGATCATGCCCATATGCGGTTTTTCTTGAGAGGCCACCTGGAACATACTCAAACGTGAAGGCAGTTGCAGAATCGCCGGTTAGCTACGGAATGTCTGCATTCTGCAGCTAGTTCCGGTCAAAATGCTTTACAATGGAAAAAATCACAAAACTTAGCAAGTCAGTCATGTAAATCATTCTAAAAGTAATTTCAACTAAATTCATTGATCAATTGGGTCTAGGATAGCAATGGACAAAGGAAAATGAGGTAAAGTGGAATGAAAGAAAGCAAAATTTTGAGGCTCAACATACCCCCACTGCTGTCTCCTTGCATGTCCTCATGCAAATTATTCTATAAACTCAGAGGCTTCTGCAAGAACATCTAATCCTCTCCTTCTCCTTTGTCTGGAAGCTAGAGATCTTCTGGGTTTTCGGATAACAAGTTTGAACCGTAGGTTGGTGAGTGCCCTGATTAGCTTCTTGTTCCTTTTCTTCAACTTCTCATTGGTCTTTTCCACTTTGTCTATATGTAGGGATAAGGTTGAGTTCATATCAGTTTTTAGCTTGACTTGATCCTTGAGAATTTCATTCTCATTTTTGATGTGTCTATTAAGTATTTCCAACTCATACCTATCCCTTCTTAATACATCTATTTCAGACAGTGGAGGACTAGGGGTTCTCTCTCTGCTTTCTGAAGCTCTCCTTTCCAAAGTTTCCACATAATCATAAATTTCTTGTTGAGCAGGGTCAATTTCAGGGGTTCCTTCATTTAAGTCCTCTTCAACATCTTCTTCAATGGATGTTTCTTCATCTTCTATATTAATCACCCCTGTTTGTTTGATTTGAGTTTTCTTTAGTTTTCCCTTTAGTATGTGGCTTCTTCTAGGCTGAGAGGATCCCTCTGCTTTCTCTGTGGCAGATTTCTTGATTACCTTCTCTTTCTTAAGTTGCCTCTTGATTTGAGTCAACTTCTCTAAAATGATTTCCTCACTGCTCTCTTGGACTGTTTTGTCAATTTCAACTTTTGAGGCTCTCCATTTTCTACTTCTCCTTGTAGGCTGTGGTTCAGGAGTGGGTTCTTTTGGCTCTTCAAAATGATTTCTTATCAATAAATTGTCCCATGTATCATTTTTTTTGGCCAAATGATGCTCAATCAAAATTTTGACCAAACCATGATGATATAGGGTTGTCTCTAAAAATTGAACCCTTCTTTGAACATAGGAAGCCATCTTCTTCAGACTTTGAAGCAAGAAATATGGTAGGTTTAAGTCTTCCCCCAGAAAATGCATTATCAGTCTAATGTGGTAGACATAAAATGTCCCATATCTACCCTCACATGTAATAAATTTTTGCAGAAGAAGTAGTATGTTTCTCCATTTATTTTTCACTGCAGAACTGGGAATTCCTTTCTTAAATATAGTGACATCCATACCTGGTGATTTTAAAATTTGCTTCCAGGATTCATTGTGGAATTCTCTGTTTTTGAACCATCTCTCTCCAGTTCTGAGCAACCCTGTAGCCTCTGCAATGAAAACTTCAGTGATAGTAAATTTGACATCTCCCACTTCAACTTCAGTTCCTTGAAATGATCTTGCAAATGTTTTAGTGACTTCCTTTTGGAAGCCATTAAATTTCTCCAAAAATTGAAGCCATCCTATTTGTTGCAACATTTCTTTACATTGAGGGTAGCCTTCTAAGTATTTTGACCCCACTGGTTCTGTTCTTACAATGAAACCCATAATTGCTTCTTCAATGTTCAAATTAACACTCTTCTACCCACAGAAACAATAATTTTCACCTTCGAATTGAAATGGCTTCAAGTTCTAGATAACAATGGCTTCAAATTATTCAATTCTATACCTCTGTCTCCCGGTGAAAAATGACTTCAAATTCTTCTCTGCTATACGTCTGTGTTTATAGTGATAATCTCAATCTCTGCCCACAGTGATACTTTGTCTGCCCACGGAATCAAATGGCTTCAAATTCTCACGCTGCTATACCTTTGTGTTTACAGTGATAATGCTTTGATATTCAAACTGATATCCTTTTGCTCTGCTCTCGGTGATAAGAATATATCTGTCTACGGAATGAAATTCCGGCTACAGAATGGAGTGATGGAAGTGGTCATGGAATGAGGTAATGGAGTGAGGTGGAGGGAATGAATTAATGATTGAAGAGTAAGTCATAGCAGTGGAGGACTACCCGTATGTCGGGATGGACTTCCGTGGTGATACAGACCTCGTCCTTCCACCAGGCACGGCATGGGGCACAATTGGTAAGATTCAACTTTTTTTTTTTTTTAACTTATATGATTTTTATGATTTTTTCAATATATGTGAAAAAATGAAACATGTTGTTGATTGGATTCAAATGTCTTACAATATTATAATGATCATGATAGAGATGTTGGACCAGTCCGACCTGAGGGCTACCCACGGCATAAGCACCACAGAGGCGAAGCGGATATAGTGGACCCAGACAGAACCCTCCATGCCGTGCAGAGGAAATTGGAGGGTTTGACCTGCCATGTGCCTATGGCTGCAGTGGAAGATCTGCCTGAGGCCGTCCAGAGACGAGTAGTAGGGGTACCCCATGACTGGGTGCGGTTATTCCGCCGTGTCGCTACTGCAGTCGTATTCTATAGGAACACGAATCTTGGGCAGGGACCACAGGAGTAGTTAGATATGATTATCAGATGACTGTATATTTTTTGATACTGAACATGATCGGGCATAAGTCCAAATTTTGTATGACTTATGGATCCAAATTTTGTATAGTTTTTTTAACACTCTGATGATATATACAACGATTTTTTATGTGATGTGTCAAATGTGTAAAAAAATACATGATGTTTTTTATGATTAATCTTTTAATGTATGGAAAGATTAATATGCCAATCAATTGCTTGATTAGCTAATGAGTCTGCCATCCAATTTTCAGCTCGAGGAATATGAATGAAAGTTAAAAATTGAAATGATCTTTGTAACAAATGTACCCTCAAAAACAACCGGAGTAAAAATGGATCTCGAACCCGATAAGTATTGTTCAACTGCGACACCACTAGCTGGGAGTCCAAGAAAACTACCAACGAATCAACACCCAAAGATATTGCCTCCGAGAGTAGATAAACAACTGCAGTGTATTCTGCTATATTTTTGGAAGCAGGACCAATGCAGACTCCTCTTGACACTAACAGCTGACCAGAAGGATGATGAAGCACCCAAGCCGCGGAAGCCAAGTTCCAGGTGTGTCTACTAGCACCATCGGTGAAACTGTAATGACTCATGACATTCGACACAACCTTCCAAAGCAGATAAAAACATCACCATCACACAAAAGACCAAAAAGACTAGATATGTACAAAACAAAAAACTACTATACAAAAGCAAAATGCCAGACCGAAGTCTAGGCATAATACTTTTTCAAGTAGAGCCCATTTCTAGGCTCTGGCAACTCATTTCCTTCAAAATTAACCAAGGTATATGCTCCTTTTTTAAGGACTTTTTTAACGATGAAGGGGCCATACCACATAGACTTAAACTTTCCTGCCCCCGGGGCATCTTTCTCTTGGGCATAAACCAAAACAAGGTCACCTTCCGAGAAAACCCTAGGCTTAACCGCCTTATCGTACTGAACTTTAACTCGATTTTTATGCGCCTCATTCATCGTGGCGGCATCCCGACGCTGCTCATCAAGATGTTCCAGATGAAGGAGACGTTCTGCCAGACTAGAAGTGTCAGGAAGAAGCTCAAAAACCAACTTAAGAGAAGGAATCTCACATTCAATGGGAAATACGGATTCGAACCCGTAAACTAGCTGAAATGGAGTAAAGCCAGTTGCAGTTTTCACTGACGTCCTGTATGCCCAAAGTGTAGGATACAACATGATATGCCAGTTGGATCGAGCTTTATCAATCGTCCTTTGAAGAATGGTCTTCAAGGAATTTTTCATGGCTTCCACCTGCCCATTGGCCTGAGGATAATACGAAGATGAATGCTCCCGCCAGAAACCTAATTTCAGAGCCAACTCAGCCATCATGCTGTTCTGAAAATGACTGCCATGGTCAGTGACAATCTCTCTAGGAATACCAAAACGAGCAATAACCTAGTTGAATAGAAAAAGAGCTGCAGTCTCACCATCATTCCCAAAAGTAGGCATAGCCTCGACCCACTTCGTGAAGTAGTCTACTGCTACAATAATGTACTTGTGACCTTTAGCCGAAGGCAGGTTACAAGTAGTATAATCAATACCCCACTTTGTAAAAGGACCAACAGAAATGACTGGAAAAAGCGGAGCTGGATGAGCGCGCATTTTTCGAGTATAGACTTGACACGGATGACACTTTTTGACTGACTGAACACAATCTTTGAAAATCGAAGGCCAAAAGTACCCAGCACGCAAGATTTTTTGGGTTGTAGCAAGCCCAGATAAATGACCACCACAAGCTCCACTGTGGCAATCATTCAGCACAGCCTCAGCTTCTTCGAGAGTTAAGCAACGTCTCAGGATTGAATCAACCCCTCGATGGTATAAATCATCACCAATAATCAAGTAATTCTTAGCCAAGTGACGCAACTTACGACGCTCATCTTTCGAAAAAGTAGAGGGAAACTTCGCAGTCTGAAGATACACAATGATATCTCCATACCAAGGATCATGTGCAGAGATGAGAAACAAATGTTCATCCGGGAAGGATTCATCATAGACCATCTCTTCTCCACAGGGCAACTCAGAGATCAATTCTGCGAAAACCAATGATTTCTTGGACTTGGCAGACATAAACTCAAGATCAAATTCCTGCAAAATCACAATCCATCTATTGTATTTGCCCCTAATCACTCACCTACTGAGAACAAACTGAAATGGATTGGTCGCTGCCAAAACATAAGTTTTTTGTAGAAGAATATAATGTCAGAGTCGCTGCACAGCATGAACAGCTGTTAAAGCTAGCTTTTCTATCGGAATATACCGGAGTTCAGGTCCTACCAAGCCTCGACTAAGATAGTATATAACATGCTTTGCAAGAGCATCATCTTCCTGAACCAGAACCATACCAATGGTAGATTCTGCTGCTGTGAGATACAAAAGGAAATCCCTGCTGTAATCAGGTGGACTCAACAAAGGAGCAAAGGTCAATGCTTTTTTCAAAGCATCGAAAGAGCGCTGAGCAAAGTCATCCCAAAAGAACAGGACTCCTTTCTTCAACAATCTCATAAATCCCTTTGTAACTTCAGCATAATTTACGATAAATCTCCGAAGGAAATTAGCTTTTCCTTGTAGACTTTGAAGTTGACGAATAGACGACGGGGGAGGCAATCGAAGTATTGCCTCAACCTTGAAGGGATCTACCCTTATCCCTTCACTAGACATGATGAATCCCAATAACCGACCGGATGTAACCGCGAAAACACACTTGTTCGGATTCAACCTAATCTTGTAGAAATGACATCGTTCAGAAACTTGACGGAGGTGGGCAGGATGATCAATTATCTTATGAGAACGAGCAGCTAGATCATCGAAGTACGCCTCGATAATATGTTTGATGTCGTGGAAGGCATAAGACATGGCCCGCTGGAAGGTAGCCCCAGCATTTTTAAGACCAAAAGGCATCTTCTTGTAAGCAAAGGTACCCCAGGGACAAATAAAGGCAGTCTTATGTTGATCTTCAGGACGGATAGTAATATGATTATATCCGGAGAAACTGTCCATGAAGGAGAAAATCTCGTTACCGGCACACTCATCGATAATCTGATCAATAAATGGTGTGGGGTAATTATCTTTCAAACATGCTTTATTAAGGTCTCTGAAATCGATGCAAACTCGAATTGTTCCTTGTTTTTTATCTACTGGAACAGGGTTTGAAACCCATTCAGTTAAAGGAACAGGGAAAATAAATCCCACCTTAAGCAGCTTCTCCACCTCGGCTTTGATAGCTGCAGCCTTCCTAGGATTGACCAGACGAAGCTTATGCCTCACAGGCTTAGCGTTTTCGTAATTCTTGATCTCATGCTGGACAATCGATGGATCTATGCCAGGAATTTCCTCATAATACCAAGCGAAAACATCCCTATACTCCTTAAAGAGATCGGTATAAATTTGAATCTCTTCAGGGGAACACTCAGCTTCGATGAAGACATTCTCAGTAACATTGGGATCCCTGGAAATGTTCACCAGGATAGTTGGAGAAATCACAGCCATGTTCCCTTCAGCATATACCTATGTTGGTGCTAAAGGGTTCAGGACTGGGCGAACAGGACCAGGAGAAACAGGACTTGGAAAACTTATTTCAACTTCGCTCAAATTAGGTAAGAAGTAAGACCGATGATGCAAATCATCCCACGGTCTATCTATACTAGTCATAGCTTCCAGGATGGCCTCTTCAGATGGAAGAGTAGTATCAAGGAAATCCTGAGCAGAAGAATAACTAAGTGTCCAAGCCGGAGCCACATCACCATCCAACTCCTCCGGTGAAAGAGAAGCTGGAATGGACTCTGCAAAGTCAACAATAGACTGAAAAGCAATCTCAGCTACAAACATCGGAAATGCCATTCCACCCACTTGACCTTCCACTAATGTGGAGGTAGGGGAAGGTAAGTTCCAAGGGTTTGAAAAATAATGAGTTCTGAAGAACTCTCTTCGAAGAGGAACCCTGGAGGATGAAATTGCATTTATATGAACAGTAGGAGGTGGAATATCGAAAGTACCCATCAAAGAAGAATACATTCCAACCCCTAAATTCTCAACAGGCGACTTGGTATTATCCAATTTTGGAATAGTCGAGTCAGTAGGTGCGTTCGGGTCTACAGGAGGACAGTCCAATTGGTCCACTGTAACAATCCTCCCTTCGTGAGGGAAACAAACAATCTGAAATAATGAGGATGCAATAGCATCTGTCTCATAAATCCAGTTTCTCCCCAACAGAAGGTTGTAGTCCAAGCTCGCATCAACTATCTCAACTTCTATATTTACAGTTTTTCCCCCAACACAGATGGGAAAAGCTGGGACAATACCATGGGGTCTATGAGAATGACCATCAAACACAGTCAGAAGAGTTGCAGATGGAACAACTGCGGGAGATCCAATTGCCTTCCAACATGTGAGAGACATGACACATGTGGAAGCACCCTCATCAATGACCGTCCGAAAAATACTGCATTTCTGGTACGATGACTTAATATGAAAAGCCATATGATGGGGGAGTCTCTTCTTAAAATTAGACATATCGAATGTGATAACAAGAGAGTTCTTTGGATCAACAGCTCCAATAGCAGCAAGCAAAGCACTGCGCTGAGCCGGACAAGACTGGAGCACCTCAAGAGCCGACATGGCACAAGGACTCTGCGCCAGATCTTCCACAACATAGTAGTTCTGGGCAGCCTTAGGATTTGGATTAATTGTCGTACACTTAGTAGATGCTTTGGGCATCCGAGGTATAGGCTCAACAGCGGGTCTCGTAATGTGAAAAGGCTCAGTAGCATCTAGAGCACCCTTGGCTTTCGAAGCTTCAGCTTCACCATAATCATGGTACCTCGTAGCGATATCCGCATGAGCACTCATCATAAATATGTTTGATGGAAGTTCCCCTTCCTGGGTGCCCCTAGAGGAAGCCTCAGTATTTTGATGCGCGCCAACAACTAACTGTTGCCCTTGGGGAAAAGGGTTAGTCAACATAGCCTGGGAACTAGAAGAACCTTGTTGAGCTAACAAGCGCTGCGCATCTTGAATTTTAGGGCAAAGGTGAGTAAGATGGTCTCTAGCACATAACTTGCGTGGAAACTTCACTTTCTTTTTATCCTTTGGACCCTCACCAACACGCTTGTTGGATTTATTTGCATTATCCTTCCCATTCTTGCCCTTTTTCTTATTATGTCCCTTATTCTTCCCCTCGGATTGTTGATTTCCTTTGGGGTTAGAAGTTTGAATGGCATTTACCGACAAAGATTGAGAAGATGGTGACTCAGCAGGCACAGCCTGACCAGAAGGACCAGGTTGTATAGACAACTGCTGCAATTGACTAAGCAGGTTAGCTGCACCACTATTGATCGACCCAATAAGTCCATCACCATGAGGACCAAGTTTAGTCTTTGACAAATCTAATTTGGAGTGAGGAGCATTAGGTAAATATTTATGAAGGACACCAGACTGAGAATATATCAATTCTAGTTGTTGGGCCCTGAAAATAGCCTGCTCCTTAGAAAATACCCCTGATAGGGATACATCCTTAGAAATATCTGACTGCAATGATTTCAAGAACCATTCCAAGAGGAATTCACCTGGAATATGAGCTTTAATAAGCCTCTTCCTTCTCCGCCATTCCTGAATATGATCAGAAATGTGGGTTGCATCGTCCTGCTTAAAATTAGCTAGGAGTTCAGTCCCAGCATCATATCGTACAGGCAACTGAAAATGGTTAAGAAATGTAGTAGCCAGATCTCCAAATGTAGAAAAACTGCCCCCAGCCAACTCAATATACCACTTGGCAGCGTTTCCAGTCAAGGTGCGTTGAAACAATCTCAACCTAATCGAATCTTCGATTAGGGAGTTCGATGAACACCATAAATGGAAAGTGGTGATATTGTCAGTCGGGTCCTCTCCATTCTTGCCTTCAAACTTTGGAATGTCTGAAGGTATTTTGGTAGGAACTGGAGGCCACCATGGACAATATCGGATCGGATCATTCGTTAATTTCGACAAATCTGGCAAGTTCAATGTTGCCAGAAAAGGTAAGCGAGGAGGAGCTTGAGGATTCCATCCTTGGTGGGATGGATTTCCAACATTCTGAAAAGAATACCCTGGATTTGATGAGGCACCAGGTTTCCAGAAAGAACTCGTAGAAAATGTTGGGCCAAAAGACCCAGCATTTGAAGAAGGACCCCCTCCCAACGTGGAGTTACCAAAGACTGGACCAGTTCCCCCCCCCCCCCCTGAAGTAGTAAATGAAGAGGCAACCCCCTGATAGGGGTTCCAAGAATTAGAAAGAGGGGAAAAGGTCTGACAAGCACTCGACAAAGGGAAAGAAACATTCCCTTGTTGACCAGCATAAAACTGATTCCCTGCCCCCACTGCCATAAATATAGGGTTCCAACCAGTAAAGGTAGTCGAACTCTGACCTCTAGACCAAGGGTTAAGACTCTGCGTCTGGGAAGTAAAAGGAAAAGACCCTAAGGAATGATGTGAACTAGGAATATGCCCACTTCCGAAAGGGAACCCTTGAAAAGAAGCTGATCCACTAGCCATAGAGGACATGGGAGCAGACGCAGCAGCGGAAAAGGAAAACAGAGGAATCCCACTAGTGGGCATCCCAAAACAAAAGGGACCAGATTGAGAAGCTTGTGCTTGGGTGAAGCCAAAGCCAAACACAACAGTACTAGAAGCAATCGAAGATAAAGCAATTGTGCCTCCTCCTTCCACTGAGGTAGGAGTCTGAATGCCTGCAGCACTCACAGCTGAGGCTGCATTCCCAGTCGTGGCCATCGAAAGGTATGAATAAAAAGGAGGATCTTCAAGTCTTTCAGACTCAGGTCCAATGTACTCAATAACAAACAGAGAATCAGAAGGAAGAGGTGGTGGGAGTGACTGAGGAGGCTCAGGTACTTCCTCTACCTCTATTTCTAGCTCTCGCGGAAATAAGACTCTCGAGGCGAGCAGAGTGATCCTCTCGGAATCGACACCAGAACAAACTACGGGACCTTCCAATCCAAGCGGAGGATCTCTCTCCACTGCGTCAGACACCACAGGGTGATATTCACCTGCTATATTACTCCTATGCCTTCTTGAAGAAGGCTCAGTACTCTCGGGAGATAACCCCTAGATTCTCCTCGAACGACGAGGTGCTTGATCAGCCACTTTAATAGATTAATTAGACTCAAAAAAGTATAAAGCTAGGCAAGCTAGGAGCAAAGATCACTCATTATAAAAAATCCCTAATATGCAACCAAACAAGCAGCCTTCAGGTATTTCCGCTCCGGGTGATTAGGACTGGACACCAAAATACGAGAAAGTGAAATATAGGACCTCCCGAAAGTAGTCTGGGATAATTACGACCCAGGCCTACTAGCGAAGGTAACAGAAACAATTACGCCGACCTCCTAACAACAGCCTTTGCTGGCTCAAGTACCCAAGCTTCGCAAGGGCACCCCCCAGAAGTACTGCTGGAAGTGATACGACGTCTGTCTCAGGTACCACGGGTATTCCCCCCCGCAGTCACCTGTGTGGAACCTGGGAATGGCAACTATGGGCACCAATCCGTATCAGAAGCCGGGCGGAACGGTCTTGAGGCAAGATCCAGCAAATCAGAGAGGGGGTATCTCTCTTCTCTACCTTCACTTCCCCTCGCGCTTGACTCTCTGGAGGATAGCTTTCCCAGTCCACCTAACGGTGTTGGATTTTTCTCAATTAATAAACTTATATGTTTTAATTTGAGCGGCCTTGGAGAGTTAACTCTCCACTCACCTAATCCAAGGCCCTACAACATAGCTAGTTGGTGTATGACACTTAATAAAAAAATTTCTAGTTGTTTTTAAATTATAGCGCTTATTTTAGTTGGCTGTTATATTAAGTCAAAGGGATATGGAAATGAAACTCGTGATATTTTGTGACGCAGAAAAGAAATTAATGAAAACCAAACAACATGTAGATGTAATATTTTCCTTTCGATGAAAAGAAATTTCTACACGGGTTCTACGAGATTATATTTTTCTTCTTTTCAGATATCAAACTCATGCTCACAAAATCTATGAAAAAGACTAAAAAATGCTTAAGTGCACCTAATGCAAATAACTAAGAGCATGCCAATTCTAAGATGCAAAATCTACTAAAGCAAAGAGACATTTCCCGAAAATCATTCAGTCTTATCACTTTTCAGTTGTCCACCAAGCTAATTCCCAAATCAGAAACTCTCAGCATAAAGACACCGAAATACACTCGAAATAAGAGAAAGAAACTTAATGAAAATTCCCTTCCCAAATCAAGTCAAAACCGAAGACAAGAAACCTCAACAAAGCTTCAAAATATGGAAAGAAACCAAAACAAAAATGCAAAACAAAAGCAAAGGCAAAACAAAAATGTTTTTGTGCTTTTGAATTTTATAAAAGGAAGACTTCAACAAGACCAAGAAATCTATCCAAATACCAAGCCAAACAAACTCTGAATTTCAAACAAAACTTCAACAATAATTCTCTAAATCTTATAGTGCCACTTAGTAGCAAGATTCATATGAGCGAAAAGAAGACAAGAAACTCAGCAACTCCGCCTAGAAGAATAGCACAATCTTGCGGCAAACAAAACTTTAAAGAACCAAGAATGACTCTTCAAAAATTGCAACAAGACCTAGTAAAATGAAATCAAGAAAACCAACCAAAGAGTGGGCAAAAATCAAAGTGCAAAGCAAGACATAAAGTTAGGAAAGAGTATCTGAGCAAAAGCTCCCTGTCCTGATTAAGCAGAACAGCCAAGAATCCTCAGAAAGAGATCTTGGTACTCAAACCAGAAATGCAGGCACTCAACAACAAGCTTTGCCAAATGAGTCAGTTTTCAACCAAACAAGAGAGAAAAATACAAATAATCACTTTCAACACAATCCAGAGACTATAAAGACACTGCAGGAACAGGTCACCACAGGCAGACAAGACTAAAAAGTCATAAAATCAAAAATTTCAAAATTTTCCCAGGCATACACTACTTATCAGTTTTGCAACAAGCGTGCATACGCGACTGTGTCTAAGGAAACCCGCGTATACGCGACTTCCTTTGGAACAAACTACGTGTATACACGACTGTGTACAGGCAAACCCGCGTATGGAAAGGTAAATAATGAAAAATAAAAAGGATCAAGCCTGGATAAAGAACCAGGTCTTCAGTCTGACTGAAAAAAGA
The DNA here is from genome assembly GCA_034641835.2 of Pinus albicaulis. Taxonomy (NCBI): domain Eukaryota; kingdom Viridiplantae; phylum Streptophyta; class Pinopsida; order Pinales; family Pinaceae; genus Pinus; species Pinus albicaulis. The sequence continues at coordinate 329,988 of JAXQQM020089726.1, forward strand.
CTAACTGGACTGGAAAAAATGATAAAAACTGTTTGAAACCTATCAAACAGCTGAAACCACCCAACAGGGGAATCACAAGAATGCGATCCCCAGCGGAGTCGCCAATTCTGTTTCGGGAAATAACTCCCTAGAGGTTTGTTGGGTTGAAACCTCCACAGATCAGGGCATGCTACTCAATAAGGACACACACAACCATGTTTGTACGCGAAAAACTAAATAGAGCAGATCGAGGAACTTACCTGTAGGTCCTACATTTGAAGCAGATCCCGCGGGGTCCAAACCCCCAGCAACCCTTCTTCCTCCTTAACCTGAAAAACAAGAAGAAAAGTGCACGGAGAACTAGTTGTACAACATATATCTACTCTAAATGTTAGTGAAATCAATGTGAAACATTATATAAACCATAATAAATGCTTAAATAACAATCTTCTAACATATGCAAGCGGATACAAACATGTGTATTTCAGGAACAAGATGGTTCTTCTATATTATAAATAGCATGTACAGAAATAAAAAGTGGAGAGATCACCTGAATCCTTCCACGATCTTCGAACAGACTGTCGTCCGGATCCGTCCTGCCCTTGCCTCGCTAAGACTCCTTCCGAACTTGTGCACACGAGATGACATATAGAGAGATGAGCATCTCCAGGAAACAAGGGTTTCCTGTAATGAACTGGGAAGTGCAGGAGGAACGGGAAATCAGACTTAGATTGATGATTCCAACAGAGTATAATATTAATAATTTCTCTCTCCCTTAGGCCATACACATGAGGGGCTTTTATACTCCCTCAAAGTAGTTTCAGTCAGTTGGAAATAGTTGGCCACGTGCTGGGGTGGTTGAACTATTGGAGTAACCATCAACCCAGCCCAAAAATATGGATTTTTTATATATTTTTTAATGATTTTAATAGCATACGCGGAAAAGTACATATGGACTCGCGTATACACGCGGAAAAGTCTGGGCATAACCGCGTATGGGATTTTTAACACTGTTTTTTAGAATTTTGATCCAAGTCTGTGGGAATGGGTGCCCAAGGCCATAAAGATAATCATGAATCACACGAGGGTGAAAAATGATGCTATAACAATTCTCCCTCCACCTGGAATTCACTCTCCATGGCTTGATCACCCATGCTCTTACTCCTCATTAAATCTCGTACTTTCCTGTGTCTTTGCGCTCTTAGGCTCTCCATGCTCCTAGCCACCACCCTATATGTTTTAATGTTGCACACCATGCAAATGATTTGGAGTATCCCTCCTTGTATCTAGGTCATCTCACTCCATTCCCAACCATAAATTCTTGTCTACTCTTCTCTCTCAGCTCTTGTGACTCGTGTGCCTCTTGCAAACTTCATCGCCTCCCAATTTTCATCAATGATGAGGGAGCACGGTTGGGCTCATCATGGAGGTTTTGGTCACCCACCTTATTTCCCTGCAATGGAAACTGACATTTCTCTTTTCAACCATGATACCCTTGCCAATGTTCAAATATAGGTAGCCAACATGGAAGAAAAGGAGGTTCATGGGGGGAGGACTACTCTTTGGGCACTCCACAATCTCCTCACTTGATGCCTCCTGACTTAGGAACAGGACAACACTAGCATTGCTAGAAGGATTGGATAATCTAACGACGACACCAACCATACCTACTCCTCCTTCCATTGTCTTTCCCGCAACCTTTGCATCACTTTCCCTTTGGAACTCCCCACCTCATCCTCTCCTAGTCCCTTAGTTTCCATCTCACTTCCCATTGGCTCCTCTTCGCCATACACCATCTACATTGGTGTTTGGAACAAATCTTCGAATTTCAAGTCGTTGGATACCTTTGGCCATCCCATGGATGTGTAATTAATTTTTAGCAGGTCCTCCCCACCTCATCCCAATCTATACGACTAGTATATTATGGAAGAAAAACCCAAAGTTGGCCCTTCTAGACCTAGAAACTCTGACGTTGTAGGTCCAACCAATGGTGAACAAGTTCAACAATAGAATGTCCATGCTCACCCCAACTTACATAGTGCCAAATCATCCTCACCATCATGCTCCTTTGGATTATGTGGTGCCAACTCCACTCAGATTTTTTTTGGTATGTTTTTTCATCAGTCTTCCCTATAGCTAGATGTTAGAACAAGGGTATTGACAAACCCTCTATATATAGCCCTTCCTATACTTCTTTATTTTATCTTTTTGTTTTTCTCAATTGTAACAAGAACACTAGATTTCTACTTCTTATGCAGACTATCTAGTTTCCCCTTCCTCCGGTATATGGTCTCTCTTCCTCATCCTTATGTGGTGCCTATGGAGTGTGGTTCATCATGCTTCTTTGCATGTATTCTATGTATCCATCTTTTTTAATATAATGTAAATGATTTGCCTCAAAAAAGAATAAATGAATTTGATTTGAAATGGAAATTCTATAAAAGTTAATTTTTAATAAGATGATAATAATCCAAAGAAGACTTTAAGTTTGAAATTTCTTTTAACTGTGTCGCAAGGAGGCGAGATGTGCATTATTCAAAAAAAATTATACGAGATATTTATTGTATCTTTTTTGACATATTTTCATTCACATGACCAGGATTTGATTTGAACACCGACAAGTTTCACCTACTTTCTTTGGTTCCCATCTCTCCATCTCAAAAAACAAGTGTTTGAAAAAACAAGGCATCGAGAAATGCCACTTGAGAGCTTTCTATCTCAACAATAAGAGTTAGAAATAGAAAATGTTCAATAAATTAGAGGGGACAATTATTGTTATGGACCATAAATGTTGACATATTGGTGAGCAAGTTCCAATAGGTGTATAATCAAGTCACATGATTTATTTGGTAAGTGGGCCTAATTGGTCAATTTGGAAATCTCATATTTGAAAAATATAATGGAGAAGGTGCCAATCAATTCATTTCTCAAATTCTTCTACAAATAGAGAGATTATTTCATCATGTTTGAATTAGACAACTCTTAAGTCAATATATTTTTTATTTTTTTTCAAACTTATGTTTTTGAGATACATACAGGCACCGAAGAAACTATAGGAAGTTTGTTCATGCTCAAATAAAATATTGGTGATAGGAATCATTCCTAATAAATTGTATCTGTAAATTAATAAATTGTCCCAATTCTTGTAAAATAGTGCTAGTGAACTTGTTCATAAAAATATCCAACAAATTAAAATGAAAATACTGGATAGAAGGGTGCTTGTGAGTTTGTTCATAAAAATATCCAACAAATTAAAATGAAAATATTGGTTACAGAGACAGGGGCACCAAAGAAAAGTAGGGGAAGTTTTTTGGCACTTAAATGAACTCCTGGTCACACGAATAAAAATATCCCAAACGAAAAGGTGCCAAAAAATTCATTTCCTGACTTCTCAAATTCTCATCTTCATCATGTTCGAAGTTGAAAACTATTTAGTCAATACATTTTTGTTTCAAACACACTTATTGTTGAGAGAGAGGTCTCAAGTGGCCTTGGATCAACACATTTTTTTTCATTTTTGAATTCAATTTCCTAATAAGCATGGGATTAGGTCTGATCCCTAACCTTAGCCTCCTCAAATTAAAATAACTAGTCCCACAGAGCCACTTGGAAGGACTGAAGCAGAGAAAAAAAATGAAAAAATAGAAAACAAGGAACAACACTATGCTACATTGCTTCATATATTTTAGTCTTCCAACTGAAGTAACAAATTAGATTGAAATAAAAAATAAATATTGAATTCAATCCAACATTCAACAAAACTCATAACATTTAGTTTCAATAAATGATACACACACTTAGAGAATCTAGTTTTAAATTTCCATCAAAAAATCCCTTACGATTGGGAGTGTAGCTAGGTGTTAGCTAGTGTAGCTACGTAACCTTTTCAAACCAATATTGTAGATTGAAGGCTAGCCCCTTCAATGTAGAGAGGGCTTTCTTTGATTATCTAATCAATGATCTTAGAAACTGGTTGTATCTTCAAATAATGGCTAGATATTCAGTAGGGTTTTTGGATCTTTAGTAGGGTTGGGATGAAACACGTAATCTCTTGGGAAATTGAGTCAACCAATTAGGTTTCAGATGTAGATACCAATATCTTCACTGTATGAATCAAGAGGGACAAAGGTAGGGTAGATGGTAGACTGTAGACATGTCAAATAATTTATTAATGGTAGTAGAAAAAAAAAACAATCTAGTATAGCAAGGAATGAAACATGAATCCTATAAGCTTTAGGAGAAGTAGTGAAAATAATTAAACCATATGAACCAGAGAATTTACTAATTAATTCTATCACATAATCTCATTAAAACATCAGAAGATAGAAGCTAAATGACATCACATAGAAAAAGAAACTATCACAGAAGGAAACCGACTAAGCATATCATCACAAGATTCCTTGTATCATGAAGCTAATCTCCTAGTCCTCTTAGAACTTTAAAAAAATGAATAATTTTATCACACACAAATCAAAAGAATAATTTTTTTTCAAAGTCCAACCTCGCTTCCTTCTTTTTCATTCATTATATAGGAAAAATACATAAATCTGAGATCCACAATGTTTGGGAAAGTATTAATTACAATAACCATCAAGCCAAAAGAAATGGATCTGAAAAACCTCTTCACCCATATTTAGCTTGACTCCCAAGTCAAATTTGATGATGTGGCCTTTAGTTGTTGACTTGGCATTTTTATAGGAAACATAATTTCAAAAAATATGGAAAAATTCTGAAAATGGGATTTAAATAGGCACTCAGATCTCCCAAACTGTGATATATGTGTAAAACCATAAATAAGTTTATTTAAATAAGCTAATTAACCACAAAAACGTCTTTCATATTTGGAAAATTTACCTTTATATTCATGAAAACCACACCCAAAGTGGATGACTAAAACAATAAATAATTAAATATTTAAATCCTAATAAATAGGCTGCAAATGTTCCATCATAACTTTCAAACCATGTTAGTTTTTTCAAATATGATAGAGGATTATTTAAATGGGTATGTTACCAACAAAACCATCTTTTTGTTTTTACAATTTCATCTCGATATGTTTGCATGCATTTGAAAATATTGACTAAAACATGAAAATAACATAATTACAAAATATGAAAAATAGGCCTCAAAGATTCCTATGTAATTTCCAAACCATGATGTATAGGTAAAATATGAAATAGGTTTTTGTAAATCATCCCATTCCCAACAAAAACACTATTTTTTTTTTTTTAATTCATAACCAACGGTTTTAAATTTATGTTTGAACATAGTGACTAAAACAAGATAAATGCTGGAAACTACCATTTTAGGGCAAACTGTCATTTTAGGGCTTAATTTAAGATCCCTCTTTTAGGCTTCAAAAATATTCCAAATGTCATACTAATGTCTAATAAGGGTAAATGTTCTTGAAATTTTTTTTGGGCACTTGAAAAGCAGTTTGGGAAATCATATTTTCAAAATTTCGTAGCACACTGCGAAATATTTCCGTAGCGCTAGTTGTAGGCTTTCGAGAGGCTCTGATTTGCTGCAAAAAAATTGGGAACACTTAGGATTATCTGAAATAACTATTTATAAATTTTTCTAAGCTTATGTTTCATTTCCACAAAAAAAATTCATATGCCATTACATAATCCCTTACACAATGAGTTGATAATCATAACCTTTGGACCTTTAGGAAAGGTACAAACTTGGTGCTAACACCAAGGTTGCATAGTGAGAAGACATTTTTACCTTTTCTACCCTTGCCCTCATTAAAATTTGGCCACTGAAAAGGAAAAGAAACACATTTTACCTATTAGTGGAGAAAAGAAACATAGGCTGGCATACTCCATGTCATTACAGTAGAAAAATGCCAAACCCAAGATGTAAATATCTAGTAACTAAAATCATGAAGCCTCCCCATGAAAAAAACACAGATTATAGATGAAGATATTTTATGAGAAAAGAGAAAGGGAAATCCCAACTCCACAAACTAAGAATAATATTTTTCATCTGCATCCTTATGCAACATTTTTTGTTGTGATTCATGAAATAAAATGATGGTTTCCACCATTGTAGGATTTGGGGCCACTGCTTTATCTCAATTTCAAAAGTATCAATTAGAAACGTATTAGGTCCAATGTCCTTAGATTCCTAGTGGTTATGAAAAATGAAAAAGTCGGATCATATAGAAAAATGGATAAGATTGGTAATGAACATTCCATGAGAGGAAACACCAAGGGAACAATTGCAACTAATCCCATTTACAACTCTTTATTTTTTGACTAATCCTTCAAGAGTAATTTGAATATTATTACTTAGTATTAGTTGGTAGTTTTTATCATTTTTCTCATTAATAAGTTACCGATAATTTATTCAAACATAAATGTCTCCTCTCAATTTTTCATTTGTATAAATATGTGTTTTCAACATCAATAAAATTATTCCTATTGTGGAGTTTATTCACGAGCCTGTCTAGAGTGCCATTCCAAGAAAGTCACCTGTCATAAAACGGGAAACCTTGTGGTTTCATAAATCCTGCATTCGGTTCCGTGATGTCAGCAACCTCTAAGAAAATCAAGTCAAGCCATCGACATAATGACGTAAGAGAATTATATTTCTGGAATTTACAATATTTGTTTTGTTGCTGAACAAATAAATATGAATCCTTTGATCTCCATAGTAGGTGTTGTTATTAATAGAAAGGAAAATTACAAAGATTGGTTTCGAAAAAATAAAAAAACACACTTATTTTTAATTATTTATGGGACGATATCAGTGAAAGTATAGATGACATTGAACCAAAACAACCTGAAGATGACAAACAACTTGCGATTTGGAAGAGTAAATATTAAAACGTCATTGCTTTGATTTTTATTCCATAATAGAATAGGTAAGTCGACACATTCTTTCTAGCACCACAACATTTTCAACATTAAAAAAATTAAAAGAAATTTATTAATTCCATTCAAAGGTGAATATCATACAATTATTAATGAAGTTATTTAATTTGGAATTGAAAGATAATGATCCAATAAAGCTAGATTCAGAAATTAGAGCCATTTTTCATGATATTGAATTGGCTGGTGTCAAAGTTGATCTACAACTCACTGCATTCATTAAGTCCCTATACCTTACCTCTTCACACTACTTAGAGTCTCTTCAAGCTAGTGAACAAATGAAAGACATAATATTTGATAAACTTGTAGAAAAAATTGCAAAGAGAGATAAAGCCTTTGGGAAGAAGAAGTCACTTCACAATTCCATTGTTGAGACTTTGTTTCTTGCATTGAAAGAACAGAAGTCTCAAAAAGAGTCTGCTAGACATGACAATAGCAACAGAGGTCGTGATAAGGAACTCCCTAAAGGACGCAGGGGGAAATAATCATCAAGGAGATAGATAACATAAACATTTGCAAAATGATGGACAAACTATTAAGTGCTATAGGTGTGGTAAACTTGGTCATATTGTCTCTCAATGTCGTACTCCTTGGGAAAATATTAGTGAAAATAAATAGCAATAACCACCAGACAAAGAAAAATCACCTGAATCTACTCACTATATTGTTGCACATTATAATTTTAGTATACATGATGTTTTTAACACTACATTTCCTCTTGGAAAGAAACTTGGATATTAGATACTGAATCCACTTGTCATATAACATTCAAAAGGGATTTTTTTGAAACATTCAGTGGCCATATTGATGGAGTAGTTTATTTTGTTGATAAATAACAAATCAAGCCTTCAAGAATTGGACCTGTTCATATTCAATTACCAGGACTTGCTGATTATATTTTACATGACGTTCTTTACATTCCTCAATTTAAAATAAATTTGATGTGTCTCATACATACTAGGAAGCAAGGAAATTCTATACATATGTTTGATGGTATAATTTAAATTCATAGAGAATCTGATAATGAAATTGTTATGACTAGTGTTGAGGAAGACACACATTCGAAACTCAAAGGAATATCATATTTTATAACCAATTCTACTCATTTGATTCAACAACATTATACTTTGTCTTTTATCTTGTTGTGGCATGCTCATTTTTGTCATATAAATTATGATAGTATCAGGATTATAAAATAGAAAGACATTCAAAGGATTCCTACAAAACATTCTCAATTTGATGCTTGTATTTTGGGTAAGAGTTGTAAGAAACCTTTTTGTAACTCTACTTCTATAGCTTACAGGAAGTAAGGTCTCATACATTCTATTCTATGTCATCCTATGTTTATTCAATATGCCAATGATAATAAGTATCTGTTGAATTTTATTAATGACCGCATGAGGATGTGTTGGCTTTATTTGTTGAAAGAAAAGTCTCATGTTTTTTCAACTTTTAAGAATTTTCATTTAAGGATTACAAATGAAACTCAACCTAATATTGGCACTGAGTGGACTGATAATGGTGGTGAATACACATCTCATGATTTTGAAATTGTTTTCAAGATAATGGAATCTAACTTTAAACTATAGTTCCTTCTAATCTGCAACAAAATGGCATTGCAGAATGTATGAACATGACATTGCTAAATATGGTGAAATCAATGATTTTTTTAAGAATGCTAAGTTGTTGTTTTGGGGAGAAGCAGTACTTTGTGTTGTTTATATTTACAATTGTTGTCAACTCCCCTTATGAAATGTGTTATAATCGTGTAATGTCCCCAATTAATAATTTTTCTAAGGGAAATTCTCAATTTTACAATTTTGGCGAATAATAAATATTTTTAGATAAATAAAATTAGGAGAAATAAGTTGTGGAGGTATTAAATAGATTTTGGAGAAAAGGAAATGGTTGGGACTTAGGAAAATAAGAAAAATTAAAGTAGACATAAGCTATGGAGGTTACCAAAAAGGGAAATTGAACCATGGGAAGAATCAAACCATGGTATCAAAGCATAGTGTGAGATAAATAGAACCAGGGTATGAGGAAGAGAAAGCAACAATAAAACGAAGGCTAAAGCGTAATTTTGATCATTCTACTTTGGCATTTCATTTCAGAATTGGATATTTTACTTGAGTTTCTTAGCCAAGTCAACCATCATTGTTTAGCATAAGGAATTTCCAAGTGTAATTCCACCCTTATTTCAGAGAACTTCAAGTGTCTCCTTAGTGAGGTAATTTGGGGAGTCCAATTTAGGATTTCCACATAGTTTTATTGCATGTATTCACTAATTTTGCCACTCCTTGGGCAGAAAGGCGGTTTCAGTTTCTCATTATATGATTAACTATTGTGGGTTGGATTTCAAACTATTTTGCAGGGGTTGTGTTATGAAAACAACTCACAAAATAGAAGAAAAGATAGATCAATGCCTTAGAAATCAACCTCTTTGAGGGGAAAACCTCCTTTACATTACATAAATGAAAAATTCTTGGATGAAGCAAATGACAAAAACTCCTTTCTATATGTAGGAGTCCATGGGGTCACAATATAATACTAGCCGACCTAACAATAATAATGTAAGGGTACAACAATAACAATAGTGTGCTATTATGGGGTGCAATAATAACAATATGGGGACTAAAGGGGTACAACAATAACAATAAGGGGGCTACAGTAACAACAATAAGGGACTACACTAGTAACATAGGGTGCTAACATGCCCCTCTCCTTCAAAAAAGTGTTGTCCTCAATGCTTGAGTATTTCTAGATGCTTCTATATAAAATTATCATCCTCCCATGTGGAATATTTAATGGGTAAGTTCTTCCACTTGATGAGATCCTTGGAAAATGATCAATTTCGTAGTTTTCGAGTTCTTGTTTCCATGACTACTTCAGGTTCCAATATGATTTTCCTTCCTCATCAAATTTTGGAAATATTGTTTGAACCAGAAGTTTGTCACCTATAACATTCTTTAAGCATGAAACATGGAAAATTGGGTGCGCTCGGGAAGATGCAAGAAGCTCCAATTTGTATGCCATAGTACCAATATTTTTCAACATGATCTGAAAGGAGTGTATTAGTTTCTTTTGCTAATTATCCTTTTAGTATTAAAAACATGTAAAATTTGTCTCCATTTGTTTGCTTAAGGAATGTGTGCTTTTAACCATGAAACATAGATGAATTTGTGAGTTTTAAGCATGAAAATAAGCCTAAATAGCACTATAAAATAGTTTATAACAGAGAATAAACATCACACCTAAGTTTTACACAGCAAGCATGATGAAGTAGTTCACCCCTCCTAGGCTACATCTCCTAGTCCAACTCCCAATGACATGTCCTTCTTTTTCATTATGCTCAAAATTTTAAAATACATGTTTTTACAAGCCTCTAATGGTTGTTTTCTCTGCTCCAGTGGCTCCATAATTCTCCAATTAGTCTAGGTAGACTCTTGTTTCACCCAAATTGGTCGAAAATTGACCTCCCAAAGTGTTTTTCCCAATATCACCTAGAAAAACTCCACTAAGAGTGGAGAACTGTACATAACTAGAGTTAATTTAGGCTAAAACACCAAATTTAGGGTGCCTCCATAAATTCCGCTGGAAAAGACTGTAGCATCGAAAGTTACGGGTAGGGATGGCCACATGTGCATCCGTTACCCTGCCCGACCGTAACGGTCGGTGTTTAACCTAGTGGAGTTCTAGCCTTAAATGCGCAGAGACTGCTCTTGTGATAAGGTTTCATGGAACTGTTTAATGTAATGGTTATTCTCGCCGAAGGTTATGGTTGTGTTAACCCTTGTCGTATTGTCATGTGATAACTCCATTGGGGCCACCGGCGGGTTGGGATAGTTGGCGGCCCCCCCCCCACCAAATGCAACCGTTGTAAACCCTAAGTATTACCGCCGCCTTATAGTTGTTAAGTAACATCAATAGCATATTTGGTCGACAGTCTTGCAGGCACGTCGAAGGTCGTGGGGTCGAACCCCCCAAACCTTACATAAATTTGGATCCACCTTATAGGGGACATGTGGTAGCCTCGAGGCTAGCCACGTGTCACCCATCCATTGGTCCTTCAAAAAACTTCGTACAACCAAATCAATGGCCCAGAAATAGCCACGTGGCACGATCCGATTGTTTATGAGAAAAGGGAATATTCCTAGTATATGCCACCTACTGACTGTACCTACATGTTGATTGGGCATCCCAGTCACCCTATCATAAAAATTTTAGTTTTTTGGGAAAATGAACAAAACGTGATATCTTCCTCATATGATATCGGCTTTTCGAACCATTCTCGGCATCGAAATCACAATGACGAGTCCTTTTTGGTCGCTCGTTTGGTATAGTTTCAATCACTTTCAATTTTGAGAAAAACACATGATATCCTGATCACACCTCCCCATTGGGAAGATTTTGGACCCCAAAAGACTTTGATTACTTGTTCAGAAGATGAGGGGACAACTCCCTCACCTTTTCAACTTGCATCCACCTTGCCTTACTTGGTTTGCTGCCCTTGAGCCCAATTCGAAGATAATCGACACTTCCCCTCTTAGAAGTGTGTGTCCTCCTATCAAGGATGGAATCCTTCTTGTGCTCATCTATAAATTTTGGCGAGAAATCTTGTTAAATTTGGACAACTAGGTCCAAACTCCATGTTATGATGCTCAGATTAAGAGGCTAATATTTTTGTTGGATTCCTCTTTCGGAGAGGTGTAAAATCCATATATAATATGTCTTAATCCGATGAGCATAACATTTATTTTGAATTTATTATTCTTAATAAATTATATGTGCAGGTCGGCCTTAAGGTTTCACACCCCCAGCAGATGTGTCACACGCCCCAATGATGGATATAAATACAGGCAAATTTGGAGAGCATTTCACAACAACACAACTCACATCTTCTTCTCTCATCTGATTTAGTACGAGCTCCTTGGAGGACGAGTTCAGCCCACACGTGTGAAGGAGAAGAAGGACAAATCTGTACGGCTGAGTTGAAGGACGAATTTCTGCAGTTAGGGTTTTGCAGAAAGTTTGACCAGCGTTGACTTTGGTCAACGCATGGTCCAATTGGGCTGAAATTTGGTGAGAAGTTCGATTTTGGAAGGCCGTACTGTTTGGCACAAAAATCGAGGTCAAAGGGTTGACCAATCTGCTGCTGCGTTGACTTTTAGCTTGCTGCCCTGCGTTGACTTTTTCTGGACAGCGTTGACTTTTTTGGAGTTGACTTGGGTTGACTCGTTTGCTGATTGGAGGACTGTTGTGACACATTCTGGGTTGGCTGACCAAGGAGACTTTGCTGGTTGAAGCATCCCGTTGACCGCCGTAACGCACCACCACATTTTTCCTGTTTCTAATTTGTCTTCTATAAGATCCACTTATATGTTCTATCTGCATTTTACTTAACTATTTGTATGATTGCTGTGAGAAAAGTAAAGTTGCTCCAAGCATAGAACATCTACAAAAATTTACATGGTATCAGAGCTGAGGTGAAGACAAACTCTATCTTTAGCCATCACCACCGGAAGAAATGGGTTCCACAAGTCTTGAATTCAAGGAGAATGACAAGCTGACTGGAAGGGATGACTTCCATGCCTGGAAGATGATATTAGATCTCAAATTGGAAGACCATGATCTCTTGGATCATGTGCTGGGTAAGATTCAAGAACCTCCATCCAATGCTACCGATGCTATTAGAAACAAGTATAAGAAGGGAGAGATCAAAGCAAAGCTGATGATCAGGGAATCCATACATAAGAGCCTGGTTGCCTATATATCTGAACTAGGCACATCCAAAGAGATGTATGACAAATTGATCCTTATGTTCAAAGTAAACAATGTGAACCAAGTGCTATTCCTCAAGAACAAGTTGAAGAATATGAAGAAGGGCCGGGATAAGTCTGTTCAAACTTACTTTCTGAAATTGACCGAAACAAGGAACAATCTGCTAGCTATTGGGGAGACAATAGCTGATCGTGAGATAGTTCTCACCGCACTTGGAGGAATTCCATATGAATGGCAAGTATTCACAACTACCATTCTCAACAATAATACCATTCCTAACTTTGATGAGCTTCTGTCCAGATGTATGCAAGAAGAAACAAGGATGAAGGAATTCGATAATGACCGGAATGCTGCCTATGGTGCTCATTCTCGAAAGAAGGACTCTGGTGGTCCTAAGGAAAAAGGAAGAACAAAGGCTCAAGAAAAGAAGGGCAAGTGTTTCACTTGCCATAGGCCTGGTCACTATGCTAGAGAATGCCCCTTCAAGAAGGATTCTCCCGATAGTGATCATAACAACAACAACCGAAGGAATGGGAATCGAAGAAATGACAGATCCAAAGGAAAGAGGAAGGCTCACTTTGGTGGAAACAATCAACCTTCTAAAAGGTCTAGAAATACCAGGTATGAGGAGTCTAATGTTGTTGATAAAAGAAATGAGTATATTCTTGTATCTGCTCTCTCTACTACATCTCTGCCCGACACTATGGATGTCTGGCTAATCGATAGTGGTGCCTCAAGACACATCACCGGATTCAAGGGAGCACTCTCTGACATGGTTGAAAGGGATACTAATCTAGAAATTATCCTTGGGGATAATGCCACATATCCCGTGAGAGGGACAGGGACTGTGACCCTCCACTTGTCTCAAGGACAAGTCCTACGTTTGCAAGATGTATTCTATGTACCTAAATTGAAGAAGAACCTTGTGTCTGTATCTGCCATGGAAGACAAAGGATTCAATGTAACTTTCTCTGATGGAAAGGTGCTCATGTGGAAGGAGAGCTTCAATGAAGCTATCTCAATTGGTTTTAGAGTTGGTACACTCTACCAGGTTGGAGGGAGTCCGTTGGGAGCTATGACTTGTGATACTATCCGACAAACCGAACTATGGCACCGAAGATTTGGACACCTTCAATACAAGGCCCTTCCCGAAGCAAGGAAGGTGGTGACAGGGATGCCTGACTTTGGAAATAATCATGAAGGTGTATGTAAGGGCTGTGCTGAAGGAAAACATACAAGGGGACCTTTCCCCTCAAGTGTCACAAAGACATCTGATATATTGCAACTGGTCCATTCTGATCTATCTGGTATGTTGCTCGTGACATCCCTGGGGGGATGTTCTTACTACATGACATTTACTGATGACTTCTCTCGCAAACCCTGGATATACTTCTTGAAGAAGAAGGATGAGGCTTTCATGTGGTTCCGTACCTTCAAAGCCTTTGTGGAAAATATGACCGAAAAGAAGATCAAGATTTTGAGGACCGACAATGGCACTGAATATGAGTCAAATGAGTTCAAAGACTTTTGCAGAGAAGCTGGCATTAAGAGGGAGACTACCACTGCATATACTCCTAAGCAGAATGGTGTTGCTGAATGCAAGAATAGGACTATTGTGGAAGCTGCCCGTGCCATGCTATGTGACCAGGGTCTACCGAAGTTTCTGTGGGGAGAAGCTACAAATACTGCTGTGTACATTCAAAACCGATGCCCTCATTCCGCTCTGGACTCCAAAACTCCCAAAGAGGTTTTCTCTGGTAAGAAACCTGATGTCTCACATTTTAGAATTTTTGGATGTAATGTCTATTTTCATGTGCCGAAAGAAAAGAGAAGTAAGTTGGATGCTACTGGGAAGAAAGGAATGTTTGTGGGCTACAGTGAGACTTCTAAGGCATATAGAGTCTATGTACCTGGTCAAAGGGAAGTAGAGATAAGCCATGATGTCACTTTTGACGAAGATGCTTCCCTGAAGAAAGTAGTGGATCTTCCAAGATCTGGAGAAAATCATGAAGAAAGGCCTGGAAATCTGGAAGAACTGCAGGATGAGACAATGCCTGATATTGAAGGACGAATGGACCCTATTGATCCATCTCCTTCACTGGGAAAGAGAACCATCATGGCTCAGGGATACCCTCGAAGATGCTGAGGGTCATGCTGCCCCAAGGGGGACATTCCGAGAAAGCAAGAAGCCATGTAGATACCAAGGGTATCTAGCTGCCATGAGTACTATTGTACAATCTGAACCTGGATCTTTTGAGGAAGCTGTAAAGCATCAAGTCTGGAAGGATGCTCTGCACGAAGAATATGAGTCCATAATGAAAAATGATGTCTGGGATGTGGTCCCGAGACCGAAGGACAAATCTGTTGTCACCGCAAAATGGCTCTACAAGATCAAACATGGATCTGCTTGGAGTGCTGAAAAGTTCAAGGCAAGGTTTGTTGCCCGTGGCTTCTCTCAAAAGGAAGGAATTGACTATGATGACATATTTGCACCTGTGGCACGATATACCACCATTCGATCAATCATAGCCCTTGCTACTACGCAAGGATGGAGTCTTCATCAGATGGATGTCAAGACCGCTTTTCTGCATGGTGCAATAAAGGAAGAGGTGTATGTAGAACAACCTCTGGGATTTGAAGTTCAGGATCGAGACACTCATGTCTGCAGATTGAATAAAGCCCTCTATGGGTTAAAGCAAGCACCCAGAGCTTGGTACGAGAGGATGGATAGCTACTTGATGAAGCCGGGCTTCACTCGAAGTAATGCTGATCCGAACCTTTACTTCAAGGTTGTGCAGGGGAAGCCTCTCATTCTAGTGCTATATGTGGATGACCTCTTCCTGACAGGTGCTGACCCTCTCATTCATCAATGTAAGAGGGAGCTCGTTGCTGAGTTCGAGATGAAGGACCTAGGACTGATGCACTACTTCCTAGGCCTGGAGGTCTGGCAGAGACCTGGAGAGATTTTCCTTTCTCAAGGAAAATACATTGTGAAGCTTTTGGAAAGATTTGGTATGGTGGACTGTAAGTCCGTGTCGACACCGATGGAACTCAACTTTAAGAAGTTGAGTGGCAGCGCTGCTGGGCCTATCTTGGCCAATCCTACCGAGTATCGTCAACTCATAGGAGCTTTGATGTTCTTAGTGAACACCCGACCGGATATATGTTTTGCAGTGAACACTTTGAGTCAACAGATGGTTGAGCCTCATCATTTTCACTGGGTTGGTGCCAAGAATCTTTTGAGATATCTTCGGGGCACGATAAACCATGGGCTGAGATACACCGCCGGGAGTGTGATACTCCGTGGATATACTGATGCCGATTGGGCTGGCAGTGTGGTGGATCGTAAGAGCACATCGGGATGTTGCTTCAATCTTGGTTCTGCTTCGATCTCATGGATGAGCAGGAAGCAGAAGTCGGTGGCTTTGAGCACCGCGGAGGCCGAATACATTGCTACTAGTATGGCCTGTTGTGAAGCAGTTTGGTTGCGGAAGCTCTTTAGTGAGCTGTTTGGACATGTGCTAGATACCACTGTGATACTCTGTGATAATCAGAGTGGGATTCGTATGACTGAGAATCTTGTGTTCCACGACCGATCCAAGCATATTGATATCAGGTACCACTTTATCCGGGATATGGTACAGCGAGGCGCCGTAAGGCTCGATCATATAGGAACTGATGAGCAGGTCGCGGATATTCCCACTAAGCCCCTGGGGAAGGTCAAGTTCCTAACCTTCCGTGAGAGTCTTGGTGTCGTGGAAAGACCCTATGATGTGGGTCCTGTTGGACGATGAGCTCTGGGAGCTCTGGGGGGCTTTGCGGATAGCTTCTCGGAGCTATAAGCACTCATAATGCTTCTGCCCCACCCTTTTGATTATTGAGCTGGTTCGCCTCTCATTTATCTGTGCCCCGTATGCATCCTACCCATTGAGTTCAGGGCTCATGGGACGTACCTCTCATTTGGCCAATGAGGTGGGAAAAGCTAGAGACTATTAGCAAAGACTGATGGACGCATCAAAGATTGCCGTACTCTCTATCTAGGATGGCACGGTCCAACCACTTGATCTGGGATCAAGTTTAGTGAGGTCTGGGACCTCTGCCTGACTTCGGGTCAGATGAACCAACTTTGGGTTGGTTGGATACTCTTCATGAGTTTGATAGAGGTTTTGAACCTCTCGACTGATTATGTCAGTCGGGGGATGATGTCTTTGTGACTGACCCACTTCTGTTCTGAAATAAAGAGGCCAGCAAAGCAAGTTACGGCGGGATGACGCACGATGTTTGATTGCACCGATGGATGGAGTTCTCCCTAGTTGAGAGGGAGTGTTAAATTTGGACAACTAGGTCCAAACTCCATGTTATGATGCTCAGATTAAGAGGCTAATATTTTTGTTGGAATCCTCTTTCGGAGAGGTGTAAAATCCATATATAATATATCTTAATCCGATGAGCAGAACATTTATTTTGAATTTATTATTCTTAATAAATTATATGTGCAGGTCGGCCTTAAGGTTGCACGCCCCCAGCAGATGTGTCACACGCCCCAATGATGGATATAAATACAGGCAAAGTTGGAGAGCATTTCATCACAACACAACTCACATCTTCTTCTCTCATCTGATTTAGTACGAGCTCCTTGGAGGACGAGTTCAGCCCACACGTGTGAAGGAGAAGAAGGACAAATCTGTACGGCTGAGCTGAAGGACGAATTTCTGCAGTTAGGGTTTTGCAGAAAGTTTGACCAGCTTTGACTTTGGTCAACGCATGGTCCGAATGGGCTGAAATTTGGTGAGAAGTTCGATTTTGGAAGGCCGTACCGTTTGGCACAGAAATCGAGGTCAAAGGGTTGACCAATCTGCTGCTGCGTTGACTTTTAGCTTGCTGCCCTGCGTTGACTTTTTTTTTTCTGGACAGCGTTGACTTTTTTGGAGTTGACTTGGGTTGACTCGTTTGCTGATTGGAGGACTGTTGTGACACATTCTGGGTTGGCTGACCAAGGAGACTTTGCTGGTTGAAGCATCCTGTTGACCGCCGTAACGCACCACCACATTTTTCCTGTTTCTGATTTGTCTTCTATAAGATCCACTTATATGTTCTATCTACATTTTACTTAACTA